>VZTA01003160.1:120287-135055 GCA_013398855.1 Mohoua ochrocephala | reverse complement strand
AAAAAAAAAAAAAGAAGAACACATGAACCTTCTGATTCTCCAAAGTTGCATCTCTTCAGCACCTGTAGTTATCTATATCAAGGAGAGGCAAGTGCACAAACCTGGACACAAAGGGCTGTTGGATACATTATATGCTGCCAGACAAGCACACAAAGGCAAAACACCACATTTTAACTAATTTCTTTCAGCTCTAAGAAAAAGACACAATATGCAATTCTAGCAGGTTGAACATGAGGCAAATAAACTTCTGCCTAAATGTTATCAAAGAGTAAGCATTTAAAAGTCAGTACCTGATTTTATGTTTTAACTTGCTATCCTATCAGCCGTTCCTTAAAACACTGGGAAAGTGATCAAATACTTTTTCTCACAGCATTTTCTTTCTCATAGTATCAATGCAAAAGTATTTTCTCTGAAATCAGGACTAGTATTAAAAAAAACCCATAAAATGTAGCTGAAGGCTTGAATAAGTATATAGTTGAAACAACTTCTGAAAATTATTAGGATTTCAATCAGGGGCATCCCTTTAAATGCTCCAAGTAAAGACATGTAAATCCCTAGAACAGAAGTTAATAAGCAAGCCAAGATCTCAGCAACACTGGTAATGACAATGTGGAGAGATACTCTCCAAGGAACTGGAGAGAAGATTACAAAATTCACATCCCAAAAATACGAAAGAACATCCTGATGCAAAACACACTGGTACTTACACTAAAAACGGACACAAAATCATAGTCAGCTAATGAATTTTGAGCCTTATTAGATTTTCTTAAGGAGCTGGAACACAACTTAGCAACCAATGGAGTTCAGACCAAAAGAGAACCTTTCAGCTGCACCACAGTTAACTAAAAAGAGAATGTCAGAGCCCCTGAGGCATGAAAGTGTGCTGCAATTCACTGACAACCAGGCAACCACCATATTGACTCGAAGGGCCAAAGAACAGCAAATGAAAGCAGCTACTCAAGGACAAAGATTATGGCTGCATTACTACGGGCTTGGCTTGCAGCACTGCTACGAAGGGCAGCGTTGGGCAGTTGCCACATAAAACCTTTCTGGGAATAGCTTTCAGCCTTGCCAGAGGAGCTGCTCAAGCTGAAGTTCCCCTTGCTACACGTCTGCTTCAGTTGGATTGTATGGATCGTGCTTTTCAAACATCAGCACAACTTCCTCTGAGCGCCCAGTTTCAAGACGTCTCGGACAGTGTTCTCCAAAGCACTCGACCCCAACTCAATACTCCCCAGAAAACCACTGCCAAGAGCCAAGGACAAGGCTCGTGCACTCACAGCATCCTACCTTACTAAGGACATAAACTACAGTCCACAGGGATCCACGCCTCAGGGATGGAATTACACAGCTCTCCACCATTCGTCTGAACGTTGCAATGAGACCTCTGGTCTTCCCAGTCTGCCCTCTTAAGTAACCCTACTTATGTAATTCCCAACAGTTTTCCATCACAGCCATATATTGAAATCAAACTCCATGTTCCTGTTCCATGCTTCCACAGCATAGAATGTTGAACAGAATCTGCAATTCATGATTCTGACATCATTGACAGGAATGAGAAATTGACAGGCATTACTTTGACACCAAGTGTAGTTCCTGTCCTTGCATATTCTCTAGGTCTATTCATAATTCAGAACAAGACCTATTATAAAACCAGGTAAGTTTTGAAACCTGCTCCCTCCTGGTAATTCTGTTGAAGCGGGGGTATTCCAGAACTTTCCTATTTTCTGCCTACTGAAGTATATTAAGATATTCCTATTTATGAAGAAAAAAACCCTGATCGTTAAAGCATCATGCCTCATACAAAGAAAAGCCAACATGAGGTGTTGTTCTGACATTCGAAATGTTTCTTTTTCAAGCTGATGCATAACGGAAAAAAAATGGGAATATACCATAAAGAGGATGATGAATAAAGTTCCTCAAAGAGGAATCCATCAAAGAGACAGAGAGAGACTTCTTTTGGAAATACTAGCTGTGATGTTTCAGTTCATTCTTTGGTCACAGCTTCACCATCTCTTCTGGGGATCTGTGCTCTTTCAGTCAGCTAGTCAGCTTCTGAATCACAAATTCAGTCTGAAGCCCAGGATGACTGACAGCTCATTTCACTTTGGAGATTATGTATAACCACACACTCACACACACACACAGAGGCAGACATGTGGTTTGGCACAACAGTAACTCTTCCAAAAGGACCTTCCTCAGACTATTTCCACAAAGGAAATGCAAGTTCCCTAGGTAGTTTCTTTCATGCTGGCACGAACGAGCTGTAGGAACATCATACACATTTGATTATACACATCCATCAGAGACAGACACAGGGAGCATAACAGGGCTGCCTTGCAAAGCTTCTGCTGCTCCGTGCTGACGCCCTGATGCTACAGTGTGCACTGTGAAAAACTGTACTGTGTGCTGCCTTCATAATCCAGAGGCCACTCTAATTAATAAAGTAGAGAGAAGTGATGTTTCTGTTACCCAGAACACCTACCTCATACTTTCTGTAGTTGACCAGCAAGGCTAGAAGGACAACAGCATCATACCCATGTTCCCTGCGACTGAGAGGGCTGGACAGGATCTGGAATAAACAATCACACTGCTCTGTTCAGGCCTGCTTCAGGAAGCTTGCAGTGACTCAGACAGAGCAGAGCCATGAAATGTATGTGTAAGAGCAAATTATGTCCTATCTGAAAGAGGATATTTAGGGTGAAGGGAGTGTCAGTGCCTCAAGGAAGTTCTGCACACAGAGAAGCTTACTTATCACAGAAAGGATGCATGTAGGCTCTCAGGGCATAAAGGGCAAATATATTTCTCAACAGCATTGGACAGTATCTCAGTGAATCACCAGCATTACCTGTGCAAGTGCTCTGGGTTTCTCCAAGGCTCAGTTCCACTCAAAAAAGTATCATTTATCGAAGAGCAGAAAAAACTTGATATACTCACACTGCCTTTTGAAAAAAAAGTTTATCCAATACAGGAATTCTGTGTGAAATTAGCCCAGAAATCTGCTCAGATTCTAACTGTACATAAATGTTTCAAATGAAAATACTTTAAATAGTCAGTAGTGACTAAAAACAGCAGACTAGAGTAAAGGAGAGAGAGCATTACAAAATATATATATATATATGTAACTGAGCTATGAATGGAAGCAACAACAGTGCCAGTGAACTACACTGCCCTGAAAAAGCTGGTAAGCAAACACATTACTGAAAGTTCTCACTATGGAAGAGCCCCCACAGTAGAAGGAAGAACCCTTACCTGTAAAATAGCTTCAAATATGCTGTTAATCATCACATACTCCAGGATGGTGTTCTGGCTAATGTTATCTGTCACCTGAGTACAAACACAAGTTTTAAAATCTCATCCGAAACCTCCACCAATGCTGTAGCTGCCTCTGGCACACACTGGGAACAGGAGAGCTCTGCTCCCAGATGGATACATTTATCCAGAATCTCACACTTAGCAAGTCAAGGTGTGACTAGCAATAGAGCTAGACATGAAGTAAAGGAAATCTGTCCTGCCTCCCAGCCCTCTCTCTGCCAAGAAGCACCACCCACGGACTAAGAGCTCCCCCGTTCCTCCACACGTTGGTATTTTACACAGCTGCATGAATGACAACAGCCACCAGCTGTTGCAGGCTCTACACAGGAGGCAGAGAATGAAAAACAGGGCACATATGCTCCACTGGGAACCTTCCCATCATCAAGAGGGAAGTAAAGACCTCCCCCACTCTCAATTATCTTTTATCACGGTCAAAATAATTCACAGTTGACCATCTCCAAGAGCTGATGAGTGGCCATTTATTACAACTTCCTCGTTTTTCACATCCTCACCACTCTGGTCTACTCCACACTTTCAGTCTTTCCTCAAACCTTCTCCCTTTTTTTCCATTTCTCTGAGACTACTTAGATATCTTTCTCCTTAAAAAACCCCACACCTGTGAATCCAATTGACAGTTCCTCCTGCCTCTCCCCTTTAGCCCCGGTTGGCACCTATCTCACAGGACGAAAAGCGTCTGCTACTCTGCGTTGGTATCGCGGTTTGAGCCATCGTGCATATTCCAGACTGACCCTTGATCTCACTCACAATTTCTTTCCTCTTCTTGAGCTTCACACCGCAGCATTCTGCTCAAGTTTTGAGACAGTTCCATCCCTCGGATGTGGCTCATATAAACCCTTAAGTTATTATACAGCTGTAATTACTTACTGTCACCAAGCAGAGAAGTAGCTTCAGACACAGGCTTTTGAGGCTTTCAGAACCTTCTGCACAGAGGAGGGAGTCCAAGCTTTCCATCAGATTCTAAGGAACCATAGTCACATTACTCAAAAGCAGTATTTTAAATTACTTGAAATGTTTTTTATAAAAAGCTTTCTAGAAGATTCAAGTAGAAGAGCACCAATAGAAAGCCATGTTATTCCAGAATCAATCATTACTACTGCTACACAGGCCATATTCATCCTATTGCTTCTCAACACTGTTTTGTGTTCACTACAGTTTAATGACTACTGGCATAACATCATGATCATTTTCCATGAGTTTTCTCTAGATGCAGCAGCACACCTCCAGTTAACAATACATACATAAGTTATGATTAAACATCTGATAGGCAAATCACTACTTCATGTTTTCCCCAAATGGACTACGATTTGTATAGAGAAGAAAAATTGCTACTCTTGTAGAGAGATGAAAGATACAAGAAGAATTCAGCTTTATCACTGGATACTTTGTCATTTCCCAAACTCAACATCTTTACAGTGAAGAGCATCAAGCAAGTTTAAAAAAGTACATGTGCTGATGGAATGTGAGAATACAGGGTATGACTCTCAGATAAAGATTACGCACAAGGTAGGAGGTTCAATACTAGGTAGTAATTGCCTGTGACAGCCTTTAAGGTCTCTTAACCACAGTGACTGCACAGTGTGGAACTAAAGGAAAAGAAAGTGCCCTGTTATATTATTAACCAACCAGGGACCCCAAATGTCTGTGCTACTGTCAGGTACAGAACTTCAGGACAGCTATTTTTAGTAAGTGGCTCAAGTATTTCCCCCCAGAGCTGCTGCCTGGTAGACACACCTGTCTACAACTCACTGCCCTTGCAACACAGCTGCTGTGCAAACTGCTCCTCCACACTGCCAGGGCCTCACCTTCATACACAGCTCTGCCTTATCAAAACCCACAAGCATGTTGATGATGTCAAACCCAGAAGTGGATTTGTTCTTCTGATGGACACCTCGAATTAATGCACACAAAGTCTGCAGAGGGAAAAAACAGAAGGTGAGATGTAAGGCAACACCTCCAACTCAATAGCAAAACCCACCGCATGACCCTCTCCTAGCACTGGCAGATACTGAAATTAACACCACCAGCCTGGAAGCCATGCATTTTGTCCGACCTCTCCTCCAGCCCTGTCATTTCTAAAGAGGATCTTGGATGATGAAAACTCATTAAAAATTGGAGAAGAATATATTTGTTCATATTTTTCTTGTTTGAGCACAAATTTCTGTCTGGTTACCACACTGCTATACCAAGTCAGACCAATAAACTGTGTCTTTGTCAACAACAACAAGAACCAAGCTCCCCACCAAACTAAACAAAACAAAACAAATTGGCTCCAGGTCTGTTAGGCAGCTTAATTGCTGCTTCATACCAAGTTCTTGAAGATCACTGCTAACACACAGGTATCAGCACACTATGCTTCCAGCAGACTCTGAAATATTTATGGGCAGCAAATGACTCATTTGTCCTGAGAGAGAGAAATGTCTGGGGTGACTTTTGTCATCAGGCACCTCCCAGGCCTGTGAAGAGGGGAATGAGCAGGAATATAACCACTGCAGTTTTAGATTCCAGCTTAAATTCACCAGTGAGAAGTAATTAGTTTCAGATAAAGCTGGAGACAAAACAGCCCTAATGGAATTAGCAGACCTCTAGAACCATACAGAAGCAAAAAGGTAAGGTAGGCATCCTTTACTTGGTTACTGTCAGAAACAGATACTGGCCTAAACACACCTTTGGTCACCATGCTCATTCTCAAAAAATGATTGCTTGAGTAAGTTTTGGCTTCGGGATCATTTTCCACACAAACACAGCCTGATTAAGGGAACAGTCTCCCAATTCGAAATCAGGATGTGTTACCTGGCTCCTATTTGCATGCAAACGGCAGGATTCTTGTGACCTGCCCTAACTTCTTCCAAGAGTCTGGATACAAGTTTTGAAATCTGGGGCTGGTCTAAGCTGTCTATGTAGCTATAACTAAAATTTTAATAGCACCCTTTCAAATTAATTCTAAAAATAACAACAAAACAACCCAAGGTTGTACATCAGAGATGTAAATATTCTGTTTTAAATCAACTTTTCCCAGCTCACTGCTGGGAATGATGGTCCAATGTCTCCTACAGATGACTTCTCCAAACCTGAATTTCATATCCTGTACTCCCTACAGCTGAGACAAGCAAATGCATTCACCAAACTATAAGAATCAGCTTGTGAACTAGTAACATCAAATATCAAGACTGAGGAGAGGAGTCTCCCGTACAAGATACGGAACGGCAGAGCTTTGGTAAGGAACAACCTGCACGAAAATGGCTATTAATTCTGGGTGATAATTCTTCACAGCTTCCAATTAGGAAGTGTCCAGCTGAGGCAATTTCCTGCATAAATTTCACACAAACTTCTCCAGAGCCTTATTTCTTTTTTGACCCATATGGGAATTGAAAAAGGCAGCTGAAATGAGGGAGAAGAGGAGAAAGTAAAACACAAAGCTACACAGCCTGAAACACAAAGGTCACAGCCTTCTGAGACCCCACACAGACAGCCTGCAATGTGAACAAGCCCCTGTGTTTCCTCATTGCCATCCACTTCATCCTCCATCATCAGATCCTCTTGAATTCTGAAACCCTCTATTGCTCCGCCAAGAGTAAAGAGACTGTGCATGTTTGGAACCCCCACAGACACGAAGTAGCAACTGCTCCGTAGACATTACTTGTTCTCGGTAGCAAAGAAACAAGCACCAGGTGTTTAATACCAGCAACAAATACATTGCCTCATCAGAAGCAGATGAGAGCACTCCCTGTCTCCCAGCGTGGTACCTGTAATGCATTCACCACTCTGATTGGGTGCTCCTCACCCAGGGCCTGGATGCAGTGCTGAAACAAGCAGTTGATGTTATCTTTTATCTTCATTAATTCTTCCCCATCCAGAGCCTCCAGCTTGCCTTCTAGATACTCCAGGTTGACCTGTCAGGTTGAGAAGCAGTTCATGCACATTACACCATCACCGACACCTCAGAAACAGAAGTCCTTGCACGGACAGTCTGCCACTTCATAGGCAGAACAGCAACAGGACAGTCACATTCTGTTACCTTCATCAGAAATAGCTCCTCCCAAAACCTAGGGTTGCATTTACTGGGGTCCTCTGTCTGAAAGGAAAAGGAGCAGGCATGAGGGCAAATAAATCATTCAGGCAGAATTTAAAGAAAGTCTATATCAGGGCAGCTCAGAGTCAGCATCACCCGCTGCATGACCAAGCGGTCTCACAGTGCAGAATTCTGGCTACACAAATTCCCAAAAAAAGAAAGACCAACAGAAGTAGCTCTCAATTGGGATGCCTCTGAATTGTTTTGTGAGAAATACTGGGAAAGCCATGACTTCCCATAGATGGTACGGTTCTGGTAAACAACAGGACAAGGAGACATTTTGGAAGAGCGCAGAATACAGAGCTCTCCATGACAGCAGGAGAGCCTGGAGCATGTGCCTACACTGTGCAGGCCTTACCTTGAGGAAAGAAATCCACTGAAAAAAACCCTCAGCATCAACTAAACCAAGAAAATTTAACACAACGCTTTAGAACGAAGAGATGCTCAACTTCTTACCGTGAAAATTTCATCATACATCAACACCACTTTCTCTTTCAATGGCTTCTTGGAGGCTGAAGATTTCCGGAGCAGCCCACCTTTCTTCTCTGTTTGGGCCATGCTGTATACCCTGAAGGTAAGAACAGACAAAAAAGGCTCAGAAAACTTGATCTTTTCTTCAAGGCATATCTGGCCTGCCTCAACCATGAAAGACTTTTTCAGTGCACTGAAATACTAACAGTCTCTCACAAGCTGTAAGTAGGGGCATTTATAACTACACCAGATAAGAAATCAGATCAAAAGACCCATATCATGTCCTATATCCCATTTCAAAGACATGCAAAAGTCCACGCACAGGCAGAAACAGAATAAGCTCCTATGGATAAATTTTCTTAATTCTTCTCTATTAGAAACTGATTCATGATCCAGACCAATGCAGTTTACATCTAGAAAAGTATGTCTTTTTTAATCTCATTGGAGGAATTATGATACTTGATATCAAATAGGTACCCAGTCTTTTTTGATGCTGGTGAAGCCTCAAGGGCATCTGGTAACAAAAAGCTCCTGAAACTATTTGAAAGTCTTCTCTCACCTGTTTAATTTGCTGCCTACCAAAACACTTCAAATTCTGCTTTTGTACTCTGAGGTGGCCTCCAACACAAGGAAAGCCTCCATAAAGCACTCCTGCCACCCTTGTTCACAACTACCTCTCCACCTTAGCATCCTCCTCTGTGCCAGTTTCTCTGCAAATCAAGCCAGAGAGGAAACCCAGCCTCAAAAGCATCCCATGTGGTTCAGTTTTGGGAGGAGGATGCAAGACAGGGGACAAGCTTTACAGAGATTTTTTTTTTTTTAAAACCAGATGAATTTCATGATCCACTTGACAGCGAAGGGTTTTCTAAAAACGCAAAGAAGTTTTACTTTTATTAATTGGTGTCTTACTGATTATACTATTAAAAAAAAAGTAGTATCCGTATTACAAAATGAGCCATTATAAGAAGTAATGTGGTCCCGAACCTTCTGTGACAGACAACCCACTCCAGGGGCTGAGTCAGAACACACAACTTGCCACATATTCTCAACTTCCTGTGCGATGCTACAAAGTGCAGCACTACTCTGACCTCACAAATACGCAGTTATCTGCAATCGCAGATTCTCCTGGCAAGCATCACAGCTTTAGCGCTGTTCTAACCTCCTCCATCACTGCAGCATGTCAGAAGTACTTAGCAGAAAGGCAATGCCACCCCTTCTCACACCCCTGAGCTCCAAGCCTTTCTCCCATACCTCCAAAGGTAATTACACGCGTGGCAACAGTATATCACACACAGAGGCTTAAGTCCTGCTCCACAAAAACATGGGCAGGCTCCTCTGGTACTTGCACTCAACCATGATAAATTATGCACAGAGAGGTAAGTCTACTGTTCGAATCCAGGACCCCAGAGCTTTTTGAGCTGGCAGCCATGGAGATAACTTTGGATGTAGCCTCAACCCCAGACTGCCTGAATCCCCTCCCACAACCACAGCAGGTTTAGATCTATCCTTCCCTCAAAGACCAAGTTCCATCAACAACTGAATACCAGTTCCAGATCTCTTGTACATTCTTTCCACTGCAGACAATTTTTAGCTGACTTACAACTATGTTCTCAACTAGGACTCTCAGGCTTCCAGAGTCGGTTATTCAAACATCCATCCCTTCAGCCATAAACCTTGGTTCTAAGTGGCAGAAAAACATTTTTAGGCCTGAAGAAACAATGCTGCTGCAGAAGACCCTACCCCTCAGGTGCAAAGGGAAGGAGCTTTACCTGGATGGGAAAGGGTAGGACAGAGAGCAGCAGATCTCACACCTGAAAAGCTAACATTTACATAGGCAGAGAGGTCTTCTGTCTTCCCACTAGAAAGGGAACCAGCTGGCTGGTTATAGGCTGGGGTGAGCATGGAAAGAGCCCCTAGACACACCGACAGAAGAAAGCTTAGCAACTACTGCACCATAACCTTCTGTAAACACCAAAATTATTCCCGTAGCCTAGCAGGTCTATGTATCCAACTAAGATGGAAGAAGGTTTCCAACTAACAAACGAAAAAGAAAACATTATTCAATCATCTTGATAGCTTCTCTTTTACAGACTTTGCATTATTTTTAAACTGTCGTGGGAAATAAGACATTATTCTAATTAGAAACATAATTGGAAGCACTGAGAAATCTATTAAAAACTAAATCAAGAGTGATGTCACTACTTTTAGCAGAGGAATACAAATCTTGTAAGATTGCACAAAACAATTTTCCTACTAGAATTGTAAGTTTCTGAACCTAAAACAGCTGCCAGCCCCAGCATACAAACACATCCATCAGTGTGCTTCTAATTGAATTACAGCTAACGAATCCCAATGTCAAAACTAATAAACTAACTCTCAGTGCTTCTAGGTCAGCGTTCTCACATCAAATGCGTACGTGAATGGGAGGGGATCAATAAGCTCTGCTTAGTCCCTGGACTTTCAGAGCTGCATTTTAACCCTTTTCCTACATTTCCAGAAAGACAGAAAAATCTAAATACCTCAAGACACAAAGGGTGAGCACCAGAAGGATCGCATGATCATGTGAAAATTCTAGTCTCCGTCAAAGTGGGACTTAGGATTCACATTCCCTCAACCAAAGCTGCACAGAGCACATACAAAGACAACTGCTAGAGGCAAGGATTAAATAATGTTCTTGTTTATAATTTGCTATTCTACAAATGAGCATATGGAGGAGCAAGGAGAGAGACGTAAACCTTGCCCCTCATGCCAACGCTTTATTAGGCTGCGTTTGTTTCATGACCTATGATGATCAGGCCATACAAATGGTTTTTTCTTTTCACTTTATGCAATTACATTTTCTAGATGTCATAAAGACAAACAGAAAACTGCATTTTGCTAATGGAGATCTTCCAGGCAGCTGCAGAAAACAACAGTTAAATGCACAAAACATTTATAAATAAGTTGCAGAGGTGTCAAATTATCACGATGCCGTGACAGCTTATGAAAACGACGACACCGAATATAATTAACAATTTTCCTTTAAACATCACATTTAAAAAGCATCAGTGCATTTTCCACATTTTAAGTTCAAATGGATAATTTATTCTGTCAATAGGTCATTCCCATTAACACATGCTGCTAAGTGAATCCTGCTGTATTCACTGACTGCACAGGAGAACTGCCCCTCAGGGCCAAGAGAAGCACACGCATGGGGATTTTTAGAACAACAAATACTTTGCTGTGCAGCAGAAGATCCAAGACGCTTCATCCAGAACTAAAAGAAAACTTGACAGAGCACGAGTCTTGGCAGCTCAAAGGCAGGAAGATAAAAGCCATGGAAGACACAAGTTCAGGCAGACTCTTCCCTTATCTCTCATCAACCCCAAGATCAGCTGATCCAGTCAGGAAGGGATGAGCACATCCAACCATCCACCTCCTTTCTGTTTCATTCCAGAACTCATAACAGAGATTCCAACCAAACATATGACATTCCGGTGAACACAGCTCTGTTAGCTTTTTGTTAGAGTAGCCACAGGGAAAATGAACCTGATACTTTGAGTCCGAGATTTACTCAAGACTTGCGCACCTTGAAAACTGCTACACAATGCTGCACATTGTCACTCAGCTCCTGTACAGATTTATTAGTATTCCATAGACCGTCTTTTAATAGCAAAAATACTGTAGAGAGGATAACACTAATGCACATCTACACCACGGTGACATCAGGATTCAAAACTTGCAACTTGTGTACTCTTGCATGCAGCCCATCAAGCACAGCACTTTGCATTCAATTGCCTTGGCTAACAAACCTGAAAGTTTTCAAGATTATAGATGCACATACACAACCCCCACGTGCAACCAAACATGAGTGAGTGTATTTTTTTCAGTGTGGACCCCTCACAAAATATACTGTAACACTTCTTGACTAGACAAAAAGAATACAGATGACACAAAACTGTATCTTCCCATAGTGACTTACTTGGCAGACCATTTATTCCCTATTTGGAAAAGGCTGTGCAAATGATGTGATCTATATTAGTTTGTTAATGTCAAAGCCCTGAACCTCAATCAATATTTATAAAGACTCTGAATAAGAACTGAGATACTTTTGCTTTTAGAATCCAATGTCCCTTGACTTGCCAGAGCTACCAAGACTGGACTCACCTGTTCAAACATTTCAAGGCCAGCCGTTGCCTCCTCCCTCCCGGGGTGTATGCACCTGGGACTCAGTGTGATCATGCTTTGCCTTTCAAGGTGTTCTGCAGTACATCACTCAAGATTAAAGGAAAGGTGTTCAAAAACTGCCCCAATCATGCAAGAGGCAGGGATAAACCCCCGTCAGAAAGTTAGCATACAGCTTCTAAAGGAATGTGTTACAAGCTAAGTACTCATTAAATTCTTCAGTGAAGTACCAGGAAAAACTTGAACTTAATCCATGTGATGAATCTGCAGAGTAAATACTGGACCTGAACAACAGGCAGTTGCAACACAGGTCCCAGTGCTCATCCATCACTGGAAGCAACAGACAGCCTGCACCCAGTACAAGAGTTTACGAATCCCAGTGCACAGGGAGTGCCTGGACCCAGCCCCAGCTCCCGCATTAAAACCCTCAGGACCACCCATCAACAGCCCAGCAGACCACTACTGAAAACAAAAAGAGGAAGAACACATTGGGCTAGATTTTGTCAAGGCTTTAGCAACCATCATGGCCAAATTTCAGCTATAATCCCTTTTGCAGCTCAGTCTCCACAAACTCTTGCGCTGGCAGTTACAGCTTGTGCAAGTGCATCCACACTGCTTTTGTGTTCCATCCATTCTTTACAACTTCATTTGTATGTTGTCCATTGGAATAAAAACTGCTCAAAGTGTGCTTTCCTCTACAACTGCTCAACCCACCAACAAGGGAAACAGTAACACAGCATACAAGCCTTGGATCCATGCGGCAGCATTTCCAGGTGCCTTCAGGCAGTATGTAATGAGAAATACATTCTGAGGGCGTGCTGATGACAAAAACCCCAGAGAGATCCTACTTCTCTTTCCACAGTACAAAGCAACAACCCCCAGCATAGTCACAGTATATATGTTTTTACTAGAAATTCCTTCCATCCCACTCAGAGCAGAGCAGTGTATGTGCTTCTACGTAGTACAGTCTAAAGTTACACCACTTCTGACCTATTTTTGCCCCCTTGAAAAACGGGAAAAGCAGCTTCCTAATGCAAATACAGCCACACACTACCTCCCATTGCACCTGCTTTAGTAATGACATAAAAGAGTAACATTTGAGCTATGATTGTAACACTGCATCCATAATTGCATTTAATTTCTGTCCAGTTAAAATAACAGCCAATCCATCAACTTCACACCACCAACGAGCTACGCTTCTTCCTGTCAAGTCCATCCAGACAAACGCTGCATGATTCCACCAGCATCTGTTCACACCATTTTCATACAAGGTAATTTTTTCATTTCACCACGCTTTCTCTTTGTATTCCTGGCCATCGTGACCAGCTCTCTCATGTCAGAAAATGACTTTGGGTTTTCACTTTTTGAGCCCTTTGGAACCCATCCTACATAGTTTATCATGAAATATTCCGCGCTGCCTTTACACTCCCACCTAAAAGTTCATGTCATTTGCAGACCTTTTCAGATGCCTTCCTTCTGAAGAAAAACACTCTCCCTGTAACCTTCCCCTGCCCTTTTCCCATGGCTTCAGCTGGTAGTGTGGATCCAAGGCCCATGCTGAATACAGTGCAGCTGCATGACCTCGGCTCTGACTTCTGAGGTAGCTGCTATGTTCTAAGAAGCTGCACAGTAAAGTCATGTCAAGATAAGAAGAGTGGAGCTGCAGAGTGGGTAACATTTCTGAGATACAGACCATCAGCAGTGCAAGTACTCAGGAGTTAAAACGCAAACATGAAAAGGTGTAAGCTCTAAAAAAACACAAAAAATAAAAAATTAAAAAAAAAAAAAAAAAAAGGAGCCAGAATATAGCAACTCAGCAACTCTGAGCAGCACAGGCTGACCCTTCCCCTCCTGAGGGATGTCTGCATGGCTGCCTGGTGTGTTAGCAGGGGGAGGGAGCAGATGAATGCTTAGCCCAGCAGCTCATTAAAGCCTCACTGTTCCTTTTATGCATGCTAGCCAATAACCGTTTAACATTTTTACACTGTATATACCTTGCCCACAGTATCTCTTTGCACACAGCAAAAGTGCCATAAATGACACAGTGGATCATCCTATTATTATTATTGGAAAGCCAAACTGATGTCCTTTCCCCCCCTCGAAATTCCTCTTCTGCATTTTTGTCACATTTCCTACTAGAGCTCGAACAGCTGGTGAACTGCAATCACCACGTATCGCAGTGATTCAAATTATCTCATTGCTTTGCATATTCCACCCACCTGCTCACCCTAATTGGCTCTCATCATATATTCAGATTACAGTCTCTGCTGAAGAGCAAACTTTCTTACAGCGGCATACGCAACAGGGTTTGACCGAGGCCGCAGCTTGCTCACGTAGCAAGTGCCTCTGCCTTCAGCATAATAAACACTGCAAGCTCCCACTGCTTTACCACTGTTTGCTGTTCCCCCTTGCTTTGCCTATACGAGTGTTCGGAAAAGCGTGAGGTAAACCAGATAATTGGAATGATGAGCGAACGCTCGTTCTTCTCCTAGAAGGAGTTATCTCGAGCCCAAACCACCCGGCAGCCGGGGGGCAGCGCGGCCCACGAGCAGCCCAAGCGCTGGGCTGCGGCAGGCCCCGAGGCCTCTCCGGGGCCGGCACCCGGGGCACACACCGGGGCACCGCGGCGTTACCGGCGGGAGATGAGCAGCACCGCCCGCTGCACGGGCTGCGAACGGCCGCTCCCGCTGCTAACCGGGTTGGGCAGCGAGCGGCCCTGGCACGGGGT
>VZTA01003160.1:103882-119493 GCA_013398855.1 Mohoua ochrocephala | reverse complement strand
CCCTGGTGCACGCTGTCGCTGACAGGATGAAGCTGCGGCAGGTCTCCGACTTGAGTGACTTCAGCCGAGGCCACTGGCTGCGGGAGTTGCTGTGCCGCGGAGAAGAGCCCAGCCACGTCCAGTCCAGCCCCGACGGGCAGCATCTCCTGCTCCTGCAGAAGAGCCGGCCGCCCACCCTGCCCCGGCTAGTGGCCTTCCAGCGCCACAGCATCGCTGGAGCCGACCTGGAGAGGACCTGGCAGCCGCCC
The DNA here is from genome assembly GCA_013398855.1 of Mohoua ochrocephala. Taxonomy (NCBI): domain Eukaryota; kingdom Metazoa; phylum Chordata; class Aves; order Passeriformes; family Acanthizidae; genus Mohoua; species Mohoua ochrocephala. The sequence goes on along the minus strand of VZTA01003160.1, from coordinate 119,245 downwards.
CAGCCAGCCCTTGTGGGACTGCTCTTCCTGCAGAGCCCTGTGGTACTGGGCTCCTGGGTACTGGCCGTGGTGTGGGAACATGGCCGGACCGAGGTGTGGCACTTTGTGGTGGCCGTGGGCTGGCAGCTGCTGCAGACACTGGAGCTCTGCCAGGGTGCCCGGGCACGAGTCGTCTCCGTGTGCAGCCAGGGAGCCAGCCTGGTGTGGTGTGAGGAGAGGCCGCCGCTGGGTGCTCACTCGGACATGAGCAAGTGTGCCTTCAGGTTCTGTGTCTGTGCCCGTGCTCTGGAGGTGGGGGAGCAAGGTGTGCGCCTGGGCACTGTGAGGATAGTCCTGCACAACAGCCCCGAGTACCAGGTCCTGGCCTCCCCCCAACACGTCTTCCTAGTGCCTGCTGCTGCCGCCGGCTTTGCCACCACTTCCAAATTCCTCCTCATCTGGCATCCAGAGAAGGCAAAGTTCACCATCACAGCCCCCTCTGCAGGCTTCATCCACAGCAAGGTGCTGCGCTCCAGCAGCGAGTCAGACTTCAGGAAACTCCTGCTGGGTTCTGTGGGCCTTCTCTCGGGTTTTGCACCTCTGGACATTCACACCTGCACTGTGTCCAACAGTGGGGGTCTGCTGCTGGTGAGCACAAAGGGTTCAGTGAGTGTCGTGGAGCCAGATGGGACACAGAGGCATGTCTTTGACCTGGATGGGGGCCCCCTGGCCCAAGGGAGTCCTGTCCGGCTGAAGACCTTTGGCAGCATCCTGGCCTGTGTGCTGGCTGGAGTACTGTACCTTGTCGACCAGAACAGTGGAAGGCTCATGGAAAAGGAAGTCCTGAGCTTGAAAGAGGTGCATTTCCTGGAGTCCCAGGGAGAGGACAGTATCCAGCTCCTCACTCAAACTGGCATCTACAGCTTTAGCTTCTCCAAACCTGAGGACAGCAGCAGGCCTGAGCCATGCCTGGTGGAGATGGTGTTTGAGGAGGCCTGCAGATATTACCAGAGGAGGAGCCTCAGCAGCTCCAAGCTGACGGTGGAGAAGTTGAAGAAAGGTGGTACGTTCCAGGCTCCTGTGGTCCTCGCTGCCATCCTGCAGCACAGCCTCCACCAGAAGCAGAAGCCGGCCCGAGGCCTACTAGACACTTACGCCAAGCTGTTGAGCACACTGAGCCTGGAGCTGCAGAGCTACATGAGCCTGGAGCTCCTCAAGACTTGTGTGGTGTGTGCCCCAGAGAGTGAGGTGGAAAGCTACTGCAAGGAGCTGGTGGAGCAGGAGATCAGCCGCATTCTGCAGTCCGACATGGACAAGGACAACTTGGCCTATCTGAACTCTGTCTTTGCCTCCTTCCCCAAGGCTGCCTGGAAGGCCACAAGGAGCTGCCTGCAGCTGCAGCAGAATGGGGATGGCCTCTTGGTAGCCAGGGCCACCCCAGAGGTATGGAAGAAGGTCCTGTGTCAGCCGCAACTGGAGGAGGTGGGTCAGAATGGGATGGTCCCGCTCTTTGAGCTCATTTGCGCTTCCTTCCTGAGGTTCAAACCCAAGTGGTTGCCCAGCTTCGTGGAGCTGACCCAGCAGTACGTTAGCAACTCTTGGTCGTACAGCAGCAAGGAGGGCCCAGAGGGCCGGGTGCCACTGTACAAGAGAGCACTGGGAGTGCTGGCCCGAAAGACCAAACACGGCGAGGCAGATGACGAGATGGAGCTGGAACTGCTGCTCTGCAGCAAGAGGCCTAAGGCCGTGCTGCAAGCTCTGCACCTTCTCATCCGTCTGAAGCAGTGGCAGCGGGTGGTGGAGGTGGCAGAGAAGTTCTCCAAACTCAGCCCCTTGCTTAACAAGGAGATATTCACCACACTGCTGGCTGAGTTGGCCCAGCACCGAGAGCTGGACCCTTACCTGGACAGGCTGTGGCCGCTGTGCCCCGCAGAGCTCACCGCCTCAGACATCCTCACCGTGGTCCTGCAGCACCTTCCTCACTCCCAGGAGGACCCAGTGCCTTTCTCCAGTGAGGGGAACCAGCTGACTGTGGGCTTGCTTAAGCCACTGCTGCAAAGGGTTGTGCAGTGTCCCAGTGTCCAGGAGGAGATGTACTCGGATGCCCTGCAGAGCACCACCTTCCCCCCTCCCACCCCACCCCGAGAGCACAAAATCTCCTCAAAAGCAGTGGCCGATGATGTTCCTCAGCCACCCATGGCAAGGACTTCCTCGCCCTCAGCACTGCTACAGGATGACAGTGTGTGAAGGGGGGAAGGACAATGCGATCTCAAGCCCTGGGTGTACAAGGAAGGGAAAGCCGCATCCACGCTCGGAAATGCTACCTGTCCTGGCAGTATGAAAGCCTGCTCCTTTCTGCAGCGTCCCTGCAGCAGCATCTCGAAGAGCCTGTTGGGTAGCTGGGGTTGGGGCATCTCCTCTGAGCCAGGGCAGGCTTTCTGGCTGTTACTAGCAAGTGCAATTATGTGTGTGCCAGTGGAGGAGCAAATGCCGGGTGCATTTGCAGATGAAAACACTGGCTGCACTACAGGACTACAGAACTGCTCCCTGCCCAAAGCACTTTGTTTTCGGCTTCTTTGGTTCCATTTTAACTCCACTTCTACTTCCCTGATCCTCTAGTACTGGTGGTAGAGTGGTAGGCAGGGATACCCACGCTCTTTCCCCCGCATTCTCTGCTCAGTGAGTTGGGTGGTGCCTCCAAGCTCTGCCTGTGAGAAACGGGGCATGTTTCTTGCAGCTGGGTCGCTGAGTCCTGCCGCTTTGGGCTCAGTCAGATGCTAAATGCCAGTGTGGCACAGCTCCACGGCGCTGGGGGTCCCAGCACACACGCTGGCAGCTGCAGCACTCCACACGTTGTCTCGCCACAATTCCTCTGGGATCAATCCTGTAGCTGTGACTGATTGCAGCTACTTAGCTGAAAAGAGCAGCCTAATTCCCTTATCTCTCTGTCCCAGACAGTTCCCAAACTCCCTTCTGAGCTGAGGAGCTTGCAGCAGCCTGTGTGAGCTTGGGGCTGGCCCTGCCTTTCCCTTTCCTTTGTGGAAGCTTAGATTATGCTGCAGGACACCCGGGCCCTCTGTTCCCATCTCCTTTACCTTTGCCCTTTGCATACAAAGGGGCTTTGTCAGGGTTGTCTGGCTCATATTGTGCCTCTGTTTGCAAAATCAGTGTAACTTGAGAGCAGTTGTGCAGGAAGATCCAGGTTCGAGCCTCTCTCGGGTGCCCTGTGCCTGGCCCCCTCCACCAGGAGGGAGAGCTTTGCCCCTGCCTTCTGGACTGTGGTGTAAACAGACTGGGTGTGTGTCTGTTGCCTTGTTGGGCTGCAGGAGATTCACCTGCATTAATCTTCTTGAGAGTGGTCTTAAGTGTGGAAGACAGACTCCTTTTAAAAATAAAGGTTCCTAAAGCAGTGCTGAGGTGGTGGTGGATGTTATGAGGGTACACACCCTCAGGAGGAGGGCGGTTTTGTTTTGCTTCTGGTGAAAAGTGGCCAGGCTCATCTCTCTGGTGCTGCCCATCGTGGCTCACCGCTGGTACAGCTGGGCTCGGAGAGCATGCCCAGACAGCCCATTCCCTCTGTGGTACTCAGCTGCTTACCACTATGAAGCCACGGAGGCAGGAGTCTGCACAGGCAGGCTGGAGCGTGTGTGCCACAGGGAAGGGCCATCCAGGCCGTGCATGGCTGTGGCTGGGCCCAACAGAGAGTTGAGGAGGGGAGGATTTTTTCTCAAGAGCTGCAAATTGTCTATTCTTTAGGAAAACTAGCAACAGAGAGCACCTGGCTGGCCCAGCAAAATCCTGCTGCCAGGCACAAAGTGTCAGAGCTGCCGTTGGAGAGATTCTTGTTTGTGAAACCACTGTAAAGATGTGGCAGGGTGTCCCCCAGACAAGGGCTTGGCTGTGGAAAGTCCCTGTGGTGGAAAAAGGCCTGGCAAAGAGGAAGAGGAACTGCTGCAATGGTTCCTTAGAGACTGGCTGGTTATTGATGAGACCTTCCTTGTGGGGGGCCTTGTGCTGTGGCCATGGGGTGCTGTGAGTTTCCCTCTCATACAGTGGAGCCACCTCGATTCTGACAGCTGCCATGCACATGAGCGGAGGGAGCGTGGCCTGAAAGGAGAGCTGGTGGCATCTGCTGTGGGCATGTTGTAATGATCTGTCCTTGCCTCCTCTCCAGGCAGCTGCTGGCCTTGCCTGATGCTGCTCTCACCCACCTCCCAGAGCTGCTCGGGAGGAGGATGATGGATAGACCCAAACACTTCTTAGAGCCATGGCTCTAGGGTCTGGAACACTGCCCTGGAGCAGCACTGAATGGGGAGCTGCTGAGAGCAAGCCCCACATCTTGGCAAAGGCTGTGCAGTCATTTGGGGGGGACATCTTCATTGCCAGGGCTGGGTTTAGGTGCAGGTGGCCACAGTGACACGGTGAATGAGGGTCAAGCTCCCTGCCTTCCAGCACTGGCTCTGCAGAGAAGGCGGAGCAGGGAAGAAGCGATACCCTCAAAGCCAGCAAGCGGAAGCTGAAGCCAGCAGCAGTCCTGTGTGAGCTGGCGTCCCTGAGGCACAGCAAGGGAAGAGGAAGCAGGGAACACGATGCAGTAGGGACAGCCTGAAGCTTGGGGGCAGAAGCCTCCACATATGGACCCTAGACAAGCAGGAAGTTGTCAGAATTCTGGAGGCTGAGGGTTCAGGGCAGAGGAAAACAAGCGACAAAACTGAGCAGAATGCTTTCCGAGGGGGTGCTGGATATCTCACTGCAAGGACCAGGAAGGGTGGGCATCCCTGGGGGAAGCAGGGGCCAAACCAATCTGAAGGACAGATTCAGCTGAGTGATAGGCAAGCACAGGGCTCTCTCTGCAGTCAAGACTCTGCTGGGGGGAGACAGCAGGAGGTAAGGCTGGTGCAGCTTCAGATATTGCCCAAAGGAAAAACTAGCAATTAGATCTGAAGGCAAGTGGAAAAAGCAATAAAGCAGATGCACGTACTGGAGGGGGAGCTGGCCGGCCTGGCCCTCTCCGTCTTCTCCAGAGAAACTTGGACTTTGCAACAAAGGAAATGAGTCAAGCTGCTCACGTATATCCCCTGTGCCTGACACGGCTTTCGGGATGGTCCCTGTGCTTGCACCAAGGAGCAGCACAAAGCAACAGCTGAACTCACCCCAAGGCTCTAGACCAAGTCACCCTTGGTTCATCTGTGCATGCAGCTCTTTCCGTGCAGAGCATGGGGTGTGTGAGGGTGGGCACACAAAGTACCCGTGCCACCACATCTTGCAGAGGGAAGGAGGTGTGGGCTACAGGCACCCCATAAACTCACTGGAAACCCACAGATGATACATACCAAGCTTGCCAGAGGAAGTGCTCACGTGCTGGGGACAGCTTGGGGTGGTACTTCATGGACAGGAGGCTCTTTGTGTGGCTTTTCCCAGGGAGGGACCTGGCACTCACCCAGTCAGAGGTGCAAAGGGCTGCCCAGTGAGGGGAACATCACCCAGTCTTGGTGATGCTGAGCAGTGGTCGTGTATTAACCCATAGGCTGGCTGTGGGCAGAGCACACTTGGGAACACCAGAAAGAGCCCTCTGGTCCCAGGCACAGCCTCAGCTTGTGCCAGCAGTGGGGAACCCTCCATGCCCCTACCCCTGTGTACTTCCATCTCAGCTAGACCTGAGGAGCGCAGTCACGTCCTGCAGTGCACACAAACACACCATTTATTGTTTGACACCAAAAATTACAGACCTGGAAAGAAGCAGGCTCCCTGCAAAAATAAATAGTCACATTTTTCAAGTGAGGGGGTCTGTCCATTTCCTCCTCCATCTGCGGGTGACAGGGGCTAATGCCGTGTGGAAGGCCTGGGGATTTTGTAGGAGTTGAATGTGGGCGGCCTGCAAAACCAAGGTCACCTATGTCACCCCCAGCCACAGAGGGGACCAAGGGACAGCTCAGGATGCACTGGGATGGTCAAATATTATCCCACTCCTATCACCCCCCACAGGAAATAGGATGTGGAGACAGCTTCCCCAAACCCACCTGCTCAGGAGGCTGGGACCAGCAGTACCTCCAAACTTAGGAGTGTGGGAAGATGATAGGGGACCCCACAACTGTGTGCACTACAGAAGTCCCACCTTCACAACCATCCCCTGATACCAGCAGACTCCTTGGTCTGCACTCACCCTGGTCCCCATCCCCCTCCCTCTGTGCCCTGACCCCCCTCATACCACGGGGGCTGCCCCCCACCCCACACAGGGACCTGGCAGTGTAAGTAGCTTACATCTCAAAGCCTTCATTCCTGGAGGGGAGAAAAAAGAGGGAACAGTGTTAGTGGGGCAAGAAGAAGCCTTATATGGCAGCCCAACATCACATGGTGGGACAAGGTCTCCCATGGGTGACAAAAGGAGAACACATGGCCTTCAGGGTGCTATGGTCCCCTCCATCGTGGCTGCCTGATCTGAACAGAGAGCACAGGCTCTTACAGCTCCCCAGAGCATCAGTGCTCCTTCCCCAGGCAGGCAGAGCAGGGCCGCACGCTCACGGCTCAGCAGCACCCAGCTCCCTATGCCACAGCTCCAGTTCCCTGACGTTCCTGGGCAGCTGAGCCCATGTCTCCAGCCAGCTCAGAGGGGTGGCAGGTGGGGGGCTGGGGAAGCCCCAGCACACCAGCTGCACCGCAGGGCCACGATGTAGCCCTCAGGAGTTTGAAATCCAACTGGAAACTGCTCACTACCCTCAGGGGTCGGTGCCTGTGCTGGTGGTGGAGCTGCCGGGCAGAGGGTCCCAGAGGGCTGGGGGGCAGCCCCGGGACACCGGCAGCCACAGGCGTGTGAGCAAGCGCTGCACCCTCGTGGCAATGCCACCAACCACGCCGCACATTGCATTCTGCACAGCATCCAGCTGTGCTCCATGCCACTGCTCCAGCACAAAAATGGTGCAAAACAGAGCGAGTCAGGTGGTGCACTTGAGCCAGGCTCCTTCCTCCAAAGGGGATGCACCTTTGTCTGCCCAAAGGGGAGGTTCAGAGCAGGCAGAGAAAAGCTCTTCTCCAGAACATCTCCATCCTCAGAGGCTGAGGGCCCCAAGCCACCTCTCAGGTCCTCCCCAGCCCACATTACTTTAGCATCAGCCCCAGAGGCTACCACAGGACATCAAGGGACAGGTGGTAGGGTGACCTACACCCAGTGTGGTCACAGAGGGTGGGGCTGCTCCTCACCTGTACACATCAGCAATATCCATGCGACGGTAGAACTTGGCGAGTCTGACGGCCAGGATGATGCTGGGCAGCAGGAACAAGGTGCACCAGCCCAGGCTGAACCAGAAGGCATTCTGCGTAGGGTGGAGGAAGAGCCATTAGGTCCAGACAGCGACTGGGAGCATCTCTTCTGCTCCCAGGGCTCCCCAGTGACCACCCACTCCTTCTCAGAGCCTGGCCTTTGCTCTTAGCCACAGCAATTTGCTGGGGAGAAGCTGAGCACTGCTTCCTGTGCATCCCTCATCCTGTGCATGAGGACTAGAGGACCTCACTGCCACCCCACACACATGTGTCACTCTACACATGGCTGCCCCACTCACCACAGAGTCCATGATGTAGTCACAGCCAATGGCCTCCACATTATCCAAGGACTGAGCTATGGGCTTGCAACGTGCCACATCTTCTGTCAGCTGGGGACATGGTGGGGACAGCATGTGTCAGCATCCACAAAGCCCTGCAGCTCATCCTCCCCTTCTCTCCACCTCACTGAGGAAGGCTCAGCTTACCCCGCTCTTGGCCCATGAAACGTAGGTCTCAAAGAAATCCAACAGCTGCTCCAGGAAGGCCCGTGTCTCCTGGAGGGGCAAGCACAGAGCGGAGATGCTGCACCACCAGTCCCCTCCACGGCCCATGTCCCCTCCATGTCAGGATCAGGGCTCTCAGACCACCTCAGCCCAGCAGCAATAGGGCTCAATGCTTCATCCCACCCCAGTCCCTTGCCAGGAATGCCATAAGGGAAGGAGGCACCCAGGGATGCAGGAGATGCCCAGGGAAGGCAGGCAGGATGAGCAGCCAGAAAAGGCTTGGCTTCCCTGCATAGAGGGAAATCTTGGTGAGGGGGTCCGGTCCATGTGGCCTGGCAGCAGGACAAGGCAAGCTCACGTTCTTGATGATGTTTGGTGTCTCCCTCTCCAGGTACTCCTGAGTTTTGCTGGCTTTGTCCAGTGCAGCTGTTGTCTGTCCCTGAGATGAAAGATGCTCTCAGCAGCATGATCTAGGTGGGGTCCCTGCACTTCACCGACCCTGCACAGCAGCAATGCCTGGGGCACAGCCTCTCTGAGCTGGGGTGTTCCCAGCAGTCACACGCTGGTAGTGCTAAGTACCTCAGGTGGAGGGAGCCTGCGCCTGGCAGGGTCCATGGCCCCCCTCCCTCTACCCCATGAACAGCCCCTGCAGCACATGAAGAGTCCCACAGCAGCCACTAGCCCCCCAGACTGCAGGTGAGCCCCACCACCTCCACTGCAGGACCTCGAGGGTGCTTTGCAGAGTGCCTCGGACTGGCATGCACTCCCCTTGTGCAGCTTACCTCTAGCTGGGCAGCCCCACTCTGCACTGAGTGGATGTTCTCCTTCAGACTTTGCTGGGGATGGAGAGAGGGGGGTCAGAGGTGCAGACCCCACAGCTCAGAGAAGACCCTGCCAGCAGGCTCTGGCTTCCTGGGAAGCCCAACCCAGCATCCCCAGGACATCCCCCAGCATCGCTCACCAGTGGCCCAGAGAAGTTCGCCTGCATCTTCTTGTCCAGCTCCCTCAGTTCGCGAGCATTGTCTTCCAGGCTCTCCTTCACATCCGTGCCCTGGAACAGGCGCAGTCAGCAGTGCCCAGCTCTGTGCCTCACCACAGCCAGCTGATGGGCCAGGCCGGGGAAAAGAGCTGGGTGAGAGTGAAGGGCCTCCCCTCAATACCCAGGCAGGCACAGAGGAGACCTTGCAACCAGTGGCTTTGGGGACAGGGTGGCCACGGCCCTGTGGTGTCATGGTCTCTCACCGCTTTTTCTGCCAGCTGCTCCAACTCTGCAGCCAGATCCAGGAGGCTTCCCTGGGTCATATTCTGATCCAACTGGAAAAGGCAGAGACAGAGCCATGAGAACGCGGAATGGGGCTCACGAGGGGAGCCATACCCCTTCTTTGTGAGGCAGAGTGGAGCCAGGGCCTTCTGGGCAGAGGATGTGCCCTGTCACCCTAACGGGTTACACAGATGGCAGACGACCCCCACAGCAGCAAAAAGGAGAGAGCAGTGGACCTCCTCAACCCACATCCAACCCCCCCAATCCCAACACCAGGCTGCACCCAGCACACCTGCTCCAGGGTGAGGGTGAAGTCGGGGGGCTGTGCGGCCCGACTGGCATTCAGCAGCAGGTCTTTCTGGCTCTGGCTGAGCAGGGAGATGGGGCTGAGGGTGATGTTCATCTTCTCAAAAGCTGTGGAGATGTTTCCTGTGTACTGCCAGAGCAAAGGGGGCCGTGATGGGACATGTGCTGGCCCCTCACTGTCCCCTCAGCCCTGGGTCTGGATCCCTGCCCTCAAGACCCTGGCAGCCCCACGCTCACCTGGCTGATATTCAAGAGTTCATCCAGGGGCACGCTCTGGTCCAAGTGCAAAGTTTGCCACAGGGAAGCATCTTGCTGGCACTGCCTGCAGGATGGGGGCACAAGGTTGAAAACAGGGCAGGCGAGGGCCAACCCCTCCCAGGAGCATGTCCTCACCTCACAAGGTAGGTTACACCTTGCTCCTTCCCTGCGATCAGTGCCTACCCACAGCCAGGGCAGGTAGGGCAAGCTGCCCCGCTCCTGGAGAGCATCTGAGGGCATTGAGCAGCTCTACTCCCCCCAAAGACACAGTGCCAGGGCTGGGACCCACCTGTATATCTCTGAGAAGTTTGCCGTGTCACCCTCCAGGCCCAGCAGCTCTGAGAGATTGAAGTTAGGGATCAGGCCAGGGGTGTCCAGGAGCTAAGAGCAAGGAAACAGATGGAGAAACTAGACATAGTGCATGGCAGGACACCTTGGAAGAGCATGCCAAATGGCCAGTGCTTCCTCTGCTCCACCAGCAGCCCTCATTTAGGCACCAGTGGCTCCAGGCAGGGCTGTCTCCCCAAAGCGAGCTTACCTGGAAGAGCTGCTGGTTGCGCCAGGACTCACAGAAGAGCATGTAAATGTTTCCCCCCAGCACGAAGACGATCATCACCACCAGCATGAGCAGCCAGGAGAAGATGAAACTGAAGCCAACCCCTCTGCCGGGACAGAAATGCCTTCAGCAGCCGCAGCCCTGCGGCCCAGCACCGATGCTGGCATTGCCCCCGGCTCGCAGAGCCCAGGGGCTGCACACCCCTCACCCCCTACAACTGCGGGAACACCACCCATCCCACAAACATGTCTCTGTTCTGCCTTCAGCCCCCAGAGCATGACCAGGCTCTGCCCTGGAGCCTGGATTCCAGAATAGCTTCCCACAGCTTTACAGCCAGCACTCCCCCACAGAGCTGCAGGACCAGGCGCACACTGCCAGCCCTCACCGTCACGGGGCAAACGGGCCCCCCTTGAACGCCTCTCACCGGCACCATGTTTTACCTTCAATTTACCACCTGCACGGGGAGTCACCGTGGGGCAGGCCATTAAGCTGCAGTGATAGGATGATTTAGGAGCTTGAGCATTCCCAGGCCAGCCCTGCCCACCCATCCCACCACTCCCACACACGTCCTTGGCAGCCACTTGAGCCTCACGCCATGAAGAAGTTCCCGCCAGCATCGGAGAGGCTGCTGCGCTGTGTGGGCAGCACGCCTTCCTTCAGCCCCAGGGGCCCCAGCAGCAGCCCAAAAACGTTGCAGAGGACCACCAGCAGCACCGTGCAGCACAGGAGGGCACACACGATCAACCTGGGGCAAGACAAAGGGCAGGAGTCAGGCAGCAGGACCTGGGACGCCAGCAGCCAGCCCACCAGCTGCCTTCATGGGGAGGAAACAAGGTCCCAGGCACCATAGCAGGGAAGGGGCATGTGCGTCTGCAAGGCACAGCTCTGACTACCCTGCACCCGCAAGCCCACCACCCAGCAAGCCCCCACCTCCAGCAACTGGAGGAGCAGGAGCCTTAAAACTCTCCAGACAACGGAGCTGGGGACGCAGCCCCTCGCCCACCTGAGCCTATCCCAGGCGATGATTGGCTCCCTGTACTCCTCCAGCACCGATGTGGCATTGTTCAGAAAGGCCCCAACTTTCTCCTCCACATCCTGGAGCGGCAACTCTTCCTGCAAGCTTCTGATCTCCTGCCTGATGAGGCCCAGCTGGTCCTGGCTCTCTGCAAGGAGAGGGGACACGCTGGCACCGCGAGCTGCTGCCCGGGTCCTGCAGGGCAGCGGGGACTCAGAAAGGATAGGAAAGGGGCAGTCATGGCCAAGGATGACATTGGCATCATGGCACCTGGGGACAGCCAGGGCTGCAGGAAAGGCCTCCAGGAAAGAATGGCTTGAAAAGGGAGGAGGGAGCCCTAGGAGTCTGAGAAATCAGCACACAAAGCCCTGCTTACTTGCCACCACTTCCTGGGACTGCTCTTGCACCTTGGCAGGGATCGTGTTCAGCGTTCTGTTAACCTGCATCCAGGGGAGCACAGCATACAACTCACATCCCTGCCTGCAAGCCAGGGCTGAGCAGCACATCCCCTTGCCCCAGATCCCAGTAGCACAGGACAGCCAGGCTCCCCATAGCACCCAGTCCACCCTACCCGTGCGCAGGGATGGTTGGGACAGTGCGCGGACCTCTGGCCAGCGCTTCCCTCCATGTCACACACTGAATTCCTGACAGAGCTCTTCCCAACCCACTCCCTGTCAGCACAGCCCCAGCAGCTGCAGGAGTACCCAGCTTTGTGCCTGGGTGAAGGGGACACCCCTTACCTCCTCTAAATCCTTCTTTATGTGGGAGCCAGAGACCTCACCCAGTGCCTCCAGCTGCTGCTCCACACCTGGGATCTGCGGAGAAGAGCCTGGGGTGAGCGAGCTGTGGGGGCTGGGGCAGGGGCTGCTGGGGCCCCTCACCCACACCCTGCCCCTCCTCACCGTGCTGAAGTTGGCGGTGAAGGCGAGCCCGTCCAGGGACACTTGGTTGCAGGGCTGGCCGCAGCTCTGCAGGGTCTGGTTGAGCTTGTCCCACAGGCTGGCCAGCTGCTGGCTGTAGTTGCTCTGCAGCTCCTCGAGGTCTGAGCGACCGGTGACAATGCTGTCAAAGGTGTCCTCCAGCGTCTCCATCCCTGGGGAGACAGCGGGGAGCTCAGGGCCTCATCCTGCCAGTGTGGCAGGGACTTGTTCTCCCCCAGCTGAACCTCGGGGAACCCATGAAAAAATGCAACATAGGGGCACCCCCAAAGTCACAGCACTTGCCCTAGGGTGTGGCAACCCTACCCCTAGCCCTTGCTTCCAGCATCCCCCTGAGGCCCCTGCCAGCCTCCCAGGGATGGGGCCAGTACCTTCCAAGAGACTCTGGAGAGATCCCAGGGCTCCATCCGTGCTGCTCCTGATGCGTGAGGTGATCATGCTGCCCAGGTTGGGCCCAATGTCTGCAAAGATGGGAGAAGTGGTGTCAATGACAGGACCCCTGCAAGGTGCTGGGGCTTGCAGGAAAGCTGGTGAAAACACTGACACCACCAGCACCCTTCCCTCACCCACCCCCTGAGTGGGGGGCAATTGGGGTATCCCCACTCTCCCACCACCTGCATCACCCTTCCCAGAGAGGAGGATTCCCCTGGAGTGGGGAAAAGCAGCAAGTGGAGCAGAGCTGGAGCTTGGAGGAGCCTTCAGACTCAGTCCCTTTAGACATCCCCATAAGAACCAGCCCAGTGGCCTGCAGGGTCAGCAACCACCCACAGGGCAGAAAGGCAAACCCACACAACACTCCCACTGCCCAAGAACCCCCAACCCTGGAGCAGCTTGCCACATGGCCATGTGGATGCTCCAGCCCCTCCCGTCGCACACCCTCACCGTGGAGGCTGCGGTTGGCGTACTCCAGCGGGACGTCGCTCCTGTTGATGATAAAATCGACTTGCTGTAGGGACAGAGATGTGGTGTCAGTGAGGGTGGGGACCTTTCTCTGCTGCCAGCCCCGCTGTCGCCCTTCCCCAGGGGGCTATTTGGGCTGCTCCTCCCTCCTGGCCCCTTGCCCCCCCCCCCGACACGGCAGGGGGACCATGCGTGCCTGGGGGATGGAGGCCAGGTAGGTGTGGACGTTGTCCAGAGTGTTGTTCACATTGGGGAAGGTGCTCTTCACAGCCTGGGAGAAGCGGACGTTGCTGATGAAGGCACAGACACCTCCAGCCCTACAAGGGAAGGGTGGCAGGGTCAGCGTGTGGGGAGCTCAGTCCCAGTGCTCCCCGCCGGTACCCTCCAAATCCAGCCACACAGACCCCAGCCTGCACAGTCTGGAGCACACCAGTGAACCCTGCTTCCAGCGCATCCCAGCAAGTGCCCTGCACTGAGGGACCAGAGAGGAGGGACGCGGGAAACTGAGGCACGGGGGAGCCCAGTACGCCGTGGGGAAGCTGTCGGGAAAGGTCTGCACCGTGCCAGTGCGCAGCCCCCCGGGGCCAGCTTCCCACCGCCGCCGCTTCCTCTCCTTTGTCCCGCCGTGCCGCGATCTACTCGAGAACAATGGCAGTTTCCTAGCACGGCCGCCAAGCGCCGGCATTTCCAGCCACCCCTGGGTTCCATCCGGAGCCTCCCGGCCGGCGCACTCACAGGAGGGAAGCGGAGACCAGCAGGACGGAGGCCCAGAGCGCCCGGCGCCGGCAGCCCGTCCGCCGGCCCTGCTTCTGGTACATGCGGCCGCCGCAGTTCCCGCAGCAGCGGCAGCAGCAGAAGCAGCATCCCACCAGCGGCACGAGGATGATGAAGAGAACTCCAATGGCCGCGCAGACCAGGAAACCCAGTTCGTAGAGCAGCAGCTGGGATAGGAAGAATGAGAGGCAGCATAACACTGATGGGCCCTGAAGGCTCCTCAGCTCTGAGCGCCCCGTCCAGACCCAAACAGACAAAATGGGTCCCCCCAGGGAGCGGAGCATCTTCCCTTGCTGCTGCCCGGCATCCAGGGCTCAGCCTCAGAGCAGCACCCACCAGCATCCCCCAGTCCATGGTGGTCTGGGACCGCCGGCTCCCTGCCCCAGCTGCCTGCTCACCTCGTGGATGTCCTCCTGGTTGAACTCGCTCTGGGACTGCCCAAAATTAAACAGCTCTGGGGGACAAGAAGCACAGTCAGCCATGAGCAGGTGCTGGGCTGTGGGAGGCTCTCCAGGAGGGCCCCAGACCCTGCTCACCCCAGAGTGGGACTCCCAGCCCCAGGCATCACCTGCAGCTCAGACCAGCTCTGAGTCTGGCATTTTCCTCCCTTCCAGCTGCCCTCCCCAGCCATCACATCATGCAGCATTTTTGCACCTGGGAAAAGTGCTGCCAGCCCCCAGGCTCTCAGGGGTCCGCAGAACAAGGGGGTTCCTCACCCCAGGGGGCATAAGGGACGCTGCCCTGAGGCTGCCCTCCTGCAGCCCAGCCCCATGCAGATGCCCAAGGGCACTGCCAGCGTGGGATGAGTGCTGGGGCAAAGGCCCACTGCCACGCTGCCTCTTTCATTCCCAGGGCTTTCCCTCCTGTACCCCATGCCCTCATTACAAGCCATGATGGCACATGGAGCTGTTGATTGTACGCTGGTATCTACGTGACAGAAGTCCACAAAGCCATCGAGGTGTGTGCCAGCCACACCTTTGCGAGCACGCTGACAGTGAGCAAAGGCTGAACCCAGTGAAGGAGGAAGCACAAGTGCCAGCAGCCAGAGCGGCATTTCCCTCCAGGTGGGCAGCACTCACCCCACGAACACCGAGCAGCTGCAGGGTCCTGGTATCACCTGTGCAAACCTGCAGCTGCTTCGGGACAGAGCTGTGACAGTGACAGGAGCAAGGGCAAGTGCTGGCAAGCAGGGCAGTGCACAGGGAGTGCACATGGTGCTGCCATGCGGGCATTGACACTGGGACACGCTGCTCTCGGTGGCCAGCAAGCACAGAGGGCTGAAAGACAGGCCAAGACCCTTCAGGCGGAGTGGGGTTTGCTCTGCACATTTTTGGGGGCCTAGGATTAAGATACCTGGGAGGGAGGATGGGGCAGGAGTCTGCAAGGTGGCACTACCGCTAACGCCTGTCCTGGGGCCCAGCTGAAATAGCCCCACAGTTGTTGTGGTACATGAGCAGGACACAGCTGGCAATCCTTGGGATCCCATTCCTGATTGCCCCAAGCCATATCCCTCCTTAGCCAGTACCCAGTATTTGAATGCTGGGTGGACAGTCACCACCGCAGGAGGGCTCATGCTCAACGGGGACCCTGCAGCCCCAAGCAGCCCCCTCCCCCCC
>VZTA01003160.1:42094-70530 GCA_013398855.1 Mohoua ochrocephala | reverse complement strand
AGTGGGTCGCCCTTTCTGTGGGTGGGGGAATGGGGTGCCCGGAGCTCTCCCGCCGGGGTGGAGTGTGGGCGCGGGGAGATTCTGGGACAGGGGGGGCCGCACCACGGCCACGGGACTCGGCGGGACGGGTGGCTTGGTGTCCCCTGCGGGAGGTGACACCCCGGCCTTGGGTAGTGAGGGCCGGGGGGATGCCACCCGAGTCATTCCCCTACGGTCCCTCCATCCCGGCGCCGCCCTCTGCCACCTGCGTCCGTGGGGAGCTTGGGCTGGCGCGGTTTGGGACACCGACACGCGCCGGTTTCGGTGGCAGGAGCTTTGCAGAACGTGGCCCGCGCCGGGCCGGGGGAGGCTTCCCGAGCCGTACCGGGGGCTTATCCACGGGAAGCGGGGCTTCATCCCGTAGCAAGAGGCTCCCGCGCCGGGGCAGGTGTGGGGAGCGGTGCTGCCGCTGTCACCGGCCCCGGTGGGCCCTGCCGGGGCTAGGCTGGGTGCGAGTGCGCTGCTGTCTGGACGGGGAGCGCGGGGATGCAGCACCCCAGGAGCGGACCCGGGGGCACCTGCGCTGTGCGTTTGTCGGGATTTTTTGGGGGAAGCCTCAGGCTTCTGCCTCCGCCAGGGTCCTGCGTGGCCGAGGGGCTGCGGGGGAGATTCCCCCGAGCCCGGGCTGGAGGACGCCGGCCCCGTCTCGCCCCTCCCCGACGCGAGCAGAGTGGGCTGCGTATGGGGGAAGAGAGGTGTGTTCCCGCCTGATGTTTTCCGAAAGCAGCAGAGGAATCCACGGAGCATCCTCTGGCTGTGCCGCGCTGGCCGGGCGGAGCCCCCCGGCTTCCCGGGCTCACCCCGCGCCCTTGCCGGCAGCTCCGGCGCTGTAAGAGCGGCCTTGGAGTCAGCCGGGGACCATGGCCGCCCTGTGCTCGGGGCGTAGCCGCAGCACGCCGGGCACACGTGTCACCAGCGGCCTGCGGGGGCCTCCGTTGTCCCTTCCGGGGACCAGAGCAGCGAGCGCAGTGTACCCTGCGCCGGGTGGGTGCCGCAAGAGCTGGTGGCTACGCTTAGACTGTGTTCGTTGCAAGCATTTAGCTCCAATCCCAGCACCTCGCGTGCCCAAAGCCCACTGGGGCTGTGGGCATCCTCCCTTCTCCCCGGCAGTGCTGGTTGCTTGGGCACAGCGTGGCCAGAGCCGAAGCCTGTCCTTGAACATTCCCGTGACCCTTTCCCCTGCTGCGCTGCTGTGAAGCAAACACAGGGAGCTGCGAAGGCACGGGGGGTTCCCCCCTCTCCTCCGGGTGAGGAGTGACAGGGGTCTCTGGCAGGGAGGAGAGCGGGCAGGGACGCGGGAGCAGGCTGGGCTGGTTCGTACCCCCTCCCCGACGCACAAGCGATGCTCAAGCGATGAGGGCTGCCGGAGGTGCCCGTCCCCAGGTGGATCAAAGGGAGTCCTGGGGGAACACAGCCCAAGCCGGTGACTCACGGCTGTGGGACTCCTTGTTGCAAGGCGCTGAGTCAAGGGAGTCGAGGAAGGCATGTGAGATTGCCCTCCCTCCCTCCCGGGCTGCGGGCAGGAGCCGCAGGAAGAGGCCATTTGAGTGGGAGGGTTTTACTTCCCTCCCTCCAAATGTCCAGCGCTGATCACAGCTGGAAACCTCTTATTACATGCTTTCTTTGGGGAGAGCCGGCCCTGTGGCCACATGGGCAGGGCTGTGCAGCCCCGGGGTGTCCCCCGGCTCCCTTTGCCATCAGCAGGCAGGGGTCAGACGGTCCCCGCGTCCCTGGGCTGCTGATACTCCATCCTGCTGGCTCCTCCGGTGGCCCGGGTGCCTCTGGCTGCCGGTCACCGCTGACTCAGGGTTGCACGCCGGGACTGGGCGTGTGAGCCTGGATGTCCTCCCAGTATCTGCGTGAGGATTGGCCGGGAATCGCAGCCAGGCTGCGCCTAGAGGGCTGCCAGCAGGCTCTGCGCCGTGCTCTGACCGACAGCCAGCACCGGTGAGGGAGGGGACGGGAGATGCTGAGCGGTAAAACTGCTCTGAAACTGCTCCACAGCCTGATCTGCCTGGTGGGGTGGAGTGGTGTCCTGGTTTCACTGGTGGGCTCCACTTCCAGGCAGAGGGCCCTGGGAGAGGCTGGTCTGGGCTGCCAAGCTGCCTGCTGAGCCCCAAAGCACTGCAGACTCCTGGTCTTTAGGGCTGCCATGTCACAGACCGGGGGAATTTGGGATGAGTAGCTTCGGGGCATTGCTGTGGGTGTTCTGGCTTCGATTCCCAGCCTGGTCTTGGGGTGCCTGTGTTCTGGGGTTGCGCAGGGCTCCTGGCTGTGCTGTGGCCAGAGGTGCCTGCTCTGTCTTATTGGAGCAAGTCTCTGAAGAGCCCCAGGGACCAGGGGTTTGGGCATGTGGCTTTGGTGCTGTCGTATTTTAGAAACACCTATTTAACGAAATGCCTGCTATCTCTCTGGTGCAGTTTACTGCTTGCTAGAAGAAGATTTCAAAGTATCAGGTTCTCTATAGGGACAAGGTACATTTTGTTCTGCATGGGCACAGGCTCGTGCAAGCTGTGGTGCCTACGTGAAACACAGGTGAGCTGCATCAGATGTGCATCCCCCAAGGTTCAGCCGTATTCTCACGGTGCTGGTGTTGCTCCAAGGGCAGGAAGATGGCTCACAGCCTGCTCCCAGCGAGCTTTGGGAGGGAGGTGTACTCTCCCAGGGCTCTGTCCTTGGTGGCCTTATCTTCCCCGTCTCCATTATCTTTCTGCCTAAGCCCATCTACAAACAGGAATTCGCATCCTGTCTCATGCCAGTAACACGTCTGTGCTGCTGCTCTGCTCTGTATGTCCTGCAGCTCTGCTCAGCTGGGGGCTGCAGGCTCTGCTCTCGCCCAGCGTCTGGCCATCCTGCAGCATGGCCGTGTGGCACCCTGGAGTGCAGTGCAAATACTTCTTTGAAGTTACTCAGAATTACCCAAGCATCCCTGGAGGTGGCTGGAGGACTGGAAAGGATGTGGGGTTGGGAATTTGAAGGAGGAAGAGTAAGAAAGCTGGTTTGGTCCTGGATTGCAAGCACAGACCGTGTCCTCTTGTAGCCTGCAGCAGAGGTATTGGGGTAGGGCTCCGGCAGTGGCAGCCGACTGCACCCCTGTTGCTGACTCCTGCACTTTTGTTATGAATTTCGTAATGGTTTTGGGCTTATCTGAAGCGCCAACAGCCGCAATTGGAGGAGCGCGTGACAGTCCATGAGGTGGCGGGAGCCTGCTTGTCCCCTCCCTGTCCTGCATGACCAGTGTGCGGTATTGGGCACAGCCTGGGCTTTTATCCATTCATCTTTCCCAGTCATGCAGCTGCAGAGTGAATCAGGCAGAAATTTTTGGTGTGGAGGCATCCTGGGTAATCGGAAGGGTCTCGGGCTGAAAGCAGCACAGGGCTTTGTGCAGTGGGCTCTCCTGAAAGCAAGGGGGAAGGTCCCCTGTGCCACCTTCTGACCTGCGGCTGTGTCCCACCTGCTTTCCCTGCGTGTTCAGGGTGCGGGGGGTGCCCAGCCACTGTTTGCAGCGCAGGCTCTTGGGAGCCCGTGTGTGCTGTGAGGAAATCAGTGGTGGCTGTGCAAAGTGTTTACCTGGCTCCCCATGCTCCTCGACAGTGCTTTTCCGTTGAGGAGGATGACCTGAATTTAGCATCGTTGGATGCAGAAACCATCTTAGAAGCGGAAGAGATCCTGGGGACAATGCAGAACTATCTCGACTCCTCTGTGATCTCCATCATTGAGGACCTTTCTCTGGGCGAGGTGGGAGCTCACGCACAGATGCGGGATGTGGCGGCCGGGCTGGCCCTGGCTGTGGCACGGGCGGGGGTGGTGGTAGTGTCCTCCATGTCCAGATCTTGTGGTTGTATCCCATCGCCCTCTGAGACCGTTCCTACCCTTGCAGCAGAGCAAGGGCTGCCTGGATGCACAGAACGAGCTGTCTCTGCTGACTGCCATCACAGAGATCCTGGACAGCACGGATGATGAGACCCTGTCCCCCTTTGACACCATCATGGATGCCGAGCTGCTGACCTCGCCTCGTGAGCGGGAGAATCCCTCGGTGAGTTGGGGAGCAGATCCAGCCTGACCCCAGAGCCCATGGGAAGATGTTCAGGCAGGGCTCTGCTAGGTCCTAGCACGAGGGTGCCCTGAAATAGTAAGACCCTGTTCCCCAGTACTCTGAGATGTACTCTCACGATGGTTCCACTGTGAGAGAAGGGCTCTGGGGGGCCATGCCTTCACCTTGGGTCTTTATGTAGAGCCAGAGATGTGCCAGAGGCTTTGGGGAGCAGCACGTCCCCAGCGGGAGCTGTGTGCGCTGTGGGTGAAATGGGGCTGTTTCGTCTTGGGCTCTGTGGGGTGAAGTGCGTGGGCACTGTGGGGCCGGGCGCGGCCTGTCCCCTCCAGCAGCACAGACCTGCCCCTGTCTCATCTTCTGTCCATCTTTCCAGTTTCAGAAGTTTCTCACCTTATCCCGCCCGTTGCTGGAGTGTGAGAGCCCTACCCTGGAACAGCCTAAGGCCCTCAGGCCTCTCAGCAGCAGCAGCAGTGTCTCTGTGGTTGGGAAGGTGAGCAGCTGAGCAGGGGAAGCTGAGGCAGCAGTGTTGGGGTGGTGCTGGGATAACTGTCCCTGCAGCAGCCCCCAGCCCCAGCCTTCCCTCCTGGCACAGGCATGCTTTCCCAGAAGTGATGCTTTTGCAAGGCACCAGTGGCAGTGGGAGCAGGGTCTGCCTCAGGTGGTGGGTGCCAGGGACTGGGGATGCTCCCGTAGGAGTGTCGGGTTTCCAGCTGCGTTGTGTCTTACTGGGCAGGTCAAATGTGTCCCAGCTTTTTGTCTGCCATGGGGCTTTGCTGTAGAGTTGCAGCAGACCCACAGTTGGCTGTCCTGGGGGAGCGCTGGTAAAAGCCCAGGAACTGATGTTTGCTGTGATCCTCCTTCCCAGACTGACACGGAACTGGCCTGGGACCGTGCTGCTCATGGCCTGGAGGACCCAATGCTGCCAAAGAAGCAAGTCTGCAGCACCCCGAGGGTGGAGCGGAAGGTGGGCTGGCACCGAGCCCGAGAGCAGCCCCTGCCGCAGCGCAGCGATGGGGAGGAAGAAGAGGAGGAGGCTGCCTTGAGCCTGGAGCTAGACAGCAGCGTGGAGGCTGTGGATTTCTGTGTGAGCGAGGCTGGGGCCGTGCTGGAGGAGCACGAAGACCCCTGCATCATCAACACAGGTGACGTGTCCCTGAGTGAGCTCGTGAAGTCCATGCACCCCTACTGCCTGCCCACCTTCACCGTGTGCCTGGACCCTGACACGGAGCCTGTAGCCAAGGAACTTCTGAGCAGTCCCATCTTGCTGGAAATTGTGCCTGGCGAGGGAGAGAGTGTGGAGATCCCTGTGGTCCTGCAGCCCTTCACTCCCAGCTCCCGTGACCTGGAGCCCCAGCTCCTGGGAGCAGAGGAGAGTACTAGGGAGTCAGTCCCAGAAGATCGAGGGGAGCTGCCAGGAGCTCCAACTCAGGAAAATGAGGTGGAAGAGAAGGAAGAGGAGAAACTGCCTGGGAAGGAGCCTTCATGCACTACCCCGGAGGGCACCTCCCCACCGGAGACAGCAGCACATGGAGCCTCGCGTCCCAGCAGCAGCTCCTGGCACAGCACAGAGGCCCCAGCGGGTGGCAAACGTGAATGCTCTGAGAAGGGACGGGGCCGTGAGAGAGCAAGGAAGAGTCGGAAAAAGAAAGCAGAGGAGGACCAAAGCAAGCAGGCTAGGCCTGGCAGGGACTGTGTAGCCCACCGGCTCCGTTCCACTGGCTCTGGACAGCCCCATGTCCAGCCAGCCATCAGCCGGCAGCGGGTAGCGTGCCCCTCTGTTCAGGTCTCAGACTTCCTGGCACAGCAGCTGGAACGAGCCCGGAAGGAGGGGCAGATGGAGCTGCATGCCGAGCGGGCGCCGCGGCCCCGGGGCAGGCCTCGGAGCACAGCAGGGGCCTTCCTGCCCAAGAAGGTGAAGCAGGAGCTGCAGAAGGAGCCAGCACCAGAAATGGTGAATGTGGCCCTGGAGAAGAGCAGGACTCCGGTGCCCCTGGAGAAGACTGCACCAAGCGTGGAGGGGCAGCCAGCAGCTGCATGTCCCAGCCTGACAGACCAGGCTGAGGGCCAGGGAGATGCACAGCCATCTGCCAAACAGAGCGGTGGGGTCTCGGAGGCTGCCTCTCAGCCCCCAGAGCAAGGTGTGGGGCTGGAGCCTGCCCAGAGCCTGCCAGCAGCAGAGCCGAGTGAGGGCCTGCCTAAGGAAGCCAAACCGAAGGCCCTGAGCCTGCGGGAGTACCGCATCCGCATGCTGCACCGTCAGCCCGGCACGGGTGGCGGCCAGGAAGGCAAGAAGCAAGTGGCCAGCAAGTGGCCCAGTGTTCCTGAGCCTCCGACGGAGCTGGCAGAGATCCCCTGCCTGGTGTCACCCATGCGCTCTGCCGCCGAGGCAGACGGCGCTCAGAAGGGACCAGACAAACCCACCAGCCCTGCTGCTGTCCCTTCTCCTGCCGGCAAAGCTCCTGCTGCTCTGACTTCAGCCTCAGCACCCGCCACGGCTCCACCACCCCCACCAACACCAATGCCTTTTGTCGCACCAAACGTGCCCCCAGCTGCTGGGGTGGCCCCCACCGGGATGCCGCCAGCCTCTGCCGGTGCTTATGCCCTTTACCCACCAGTGCCTTCCTGGCCCTGCTTCAGCCCGCAGCCCATGGGCTGCCATGGTTTGCCCCCACCACCCAGTGCCAGCTCCTCCAGTACTTTTCACATGGTGCCTGGCCTCCCGCCTCCAGCCATGGCCTGGCCCCCTCCACCTGTGCCACCCCCGCCTCCATTTGGCCCAGGTGGCCCCTATGCCCCAGTTGGGTGGGCACCACCATCCTACTGGCCGGGAATCCCCATGCCGCCTCCGGTGCCTTCCCTTGCATATAGGGACCCCGGAGCAGCAGTGCAGGCCGCCACTGCCTTCCCAGCTGGCAGTCACCCTGGCACGGCCCTTCTGCATGGGCAGCCTCCTGCCACCCCTCTGCTCAGCTGCCCGGAGCCGCCAGCCTTCCCTGCCCAGTCGCCTGCTGCCCCGGCCAGCGAGACGGGGGCTGCAGGTGGCCCGGCCAGGCCAGCGACTGGCAGGGTGTCAGACCCCAGGAGGCAGGCACGGCTGGCAGGAGAGAGCTCTCTCCCCAAGGCCCCTCTGGCTCCAGCCCCAGCCCAGCCCCTGCCAGCCCCCTCAGCTGCCACTGCCCAGCCCAGCAGGGTCCCTCCTGCACTGCCAGTCCCCCAGGCTGTCCCCACCCAGCCTCTGGAGGAGCCCCAAGCTGCAACTCCCAACCAGCTCCCAAAGGCCCCCCCGGCTGCCATCTGCTGCCCAGCAGAGGTGTCTCCTGCCCCTGTTGTGGAGTCCCCTGGCACCCACACCATGGAAAAGGCTGCAGGGCCAGGCAAGGAGGCAGTGGAGAAAGCCCTGCTGGAGCCCAAGGCAGCTGCTGGGCAGGAGTTGCCTGGCCAAAAGTCCACCTCCCAGGCTGTGGCACCACCACTGAAAGCAGGTCGAGAGAGCAGCCTTCCCACCAAGGCACCCGCTGTGCGGCCATGGAGGCACCAGCCGCTCCTCATTCCAGCCCAGCGCAGCGACAGCAGCAAGGACATCGTGCAAGCCTTCATCAGCGAGATTGGTGAGTGGGAGGGCTGCAGGACGCTGGGTTGAGTGTCACCAGCCAGCAAGGCTGTGGTGCTGCCGGCAACCTGGGTAGCAGGACCGGTTCCTGGCACTTCTGGGGGCGAGGGTGGCAAAGCTATGCCCACAGGCTTGCAGTCTCTTCCGAGTACTCTGCTAGGATGT
The DNA here is from genome assembly GCA_013398855.1 of Mohoua ochrocephala. Lineage (NCBI taxonomy): Eukaryota > Metazoa > Chordata > Aves > Passeriformes > Acanthizidae > Mohoua > Mohoua ochrocephala. Next base: position 62,662 of record VZTA01003160.1, on the reverse strand, counting down.
TGCCTCCAGTGGATGGTCTGGGCTGGCTGTCCTGAAACTACTCCCTTCTGGGACTGCAGAGCTGGGTGCTCCTGTCCTTGCTGCAGGAGACACAGAGCCACTGCAGGCTCTGTCACTGCTTCTTCTCCCCAGTGCTTGCCCACCCATCCAGGGAGACTGATGCAGGGGGAGAATGGGGCCAGGGTGCATCATTGTGGTGCTGGGAGAATTCTAGCTGATCTGACTTGCTGTGCTTTTTCCCTGGCCCAGGGATTGAAGCCACCGACCTGTCCAGCCTGCTGGAGCAGTTTGAGAAGTCTGAAGGTGCGGATCTGGCGTGCCGTCCCCCGCAGGGCTCCCTCCATGCCATGCTGGCCTCCCTGGGCTGTCCGTGCTCCCTGTGGCAGGGTGGTAGTGGGAGGGCTGCGATGCTGCTGCCTGTGGGCTTGTGTTACCCTGCCCAGGTGTTTTGTCCTGGGGCTGTCTCTGCCTGCATCTCCTTGGCCCGTGGAAATGCCTGGGGGTCCCCAGGGCAACCAAGGGGGTGGTGAAGAGTCTGTGAAGGAAAAGGGATGTGCAGCTCCTATCTTCAGGGAGCTGGGTTTCAGGTGCTGTGAAACTGCTTCTGAGCTGTTCCTGGGGTGCTCTGTGGCCCCTGTCCTTCAGCCCCGCTTGCTGCCACTCTCACCTACCTGTTCTCTTTTCAGCCAAGAAGGAGGAAACTCCTGTACAGCCCCCTGAGGAAAGGCAGCTGACAGGGTGCTCTGGGTGAGTACCGAGACCTTTGCAGCTGGTGCCCAGCGTGGAGCCCAGCAGAGCAAGGGCACAGGGCAGCTTTCAGTCCTGGCAGGGTTTGAGGTGTGCTGGGGCTGTGTCCATTGGCCCAGGAGGGGCTGAGTTTGTCACTGGACTGGGACAGAGCTGGCATTGAGGGGGGAAAAATTGGGAGAAGCAGTGATGGGCATGACCAGGCTATGCAAGTTTTATCCTTGCAGCTCTCTTGGACCTTCTGTCCTCGTGAACTGGCCAGTGGGGCAGATTGAGTGGGTGCCCCAGGTGTGGGGAGCGGGGCTGGTCTTTGCTGTGTTTGACAAAGCTCCTTTCCCGTTCTCAGGCCTGAGACCCAGCAAGATGCACCAAACCAGCAGGACAGGAAGCCCCCGGATGGCCTGCAGGCCTCTGAGCTGGCCAATGTGGCAGGTAATGAATACTTGGGGCGAGGCAGGGGAGTCTGCCATGTCCTGGCAGGGCTGTTGTGTGTGTCTGGGAGACACCCTGGGGAGTGAGGGGAGCTAGGACATGAGGGAGCCCCAGCTGGGTGGGTTGCAGCAAAGGGCGGCTCTTGTAAGCGTTCTGGTGCTCTCCCAGGCCTCACGCCCCCAGCGACACCTCCCCACCAGCTCTGGAAGCCTTTGCCTGCTGTCTCACTGCTGGCCAAGACTAAGTCACTTGGGTCCATGCCTCAGGAAGGGACCCTGAAGACAACCAAGGTGATGAAAGCCAAGCCACTGCCCCCAAACAAGATCCAGGTGAAGAGCGTGGTGCCAGCCCCTGCCGGCACAGCCCCCAGCCACGTCTGCTCGGGAGACCATGACTACTGCATCCTGGGTACACCACGGCCTGAGAGCAGCAATATCCCTGGCACACAGCCCCCTGCCGAGGGCGGCTCCCGCTGGAATGTCAAACACCACCGGGACATCACTATCAAACCCATCTCCTCCTTAACCAAACGGACGCTGGACCAACCTGAGCCCACCCCACCAGCCCCTAACACCACCATGGGGCACAGCGAGGAGCCCCTGGGGATGGCCTGCCTAGCTCCCCTGGATTATCGGACTACCATCCCTAACAAGGCCACCACTGGGTGCAGCAGTCCCCCCACCTCAGTGCTCCTGTCTCCAGCTGCATCCCCCTGCCGGGACCAGGAGGTGCGGACTCCCAGTGCCCAGCCCAGCCATGCTGCTGCCAAGAGGTCCCTGCGCTGCTACCGGAGACCCCAGGACTCACCCAGCCCCTCTGCTGACAGCTGGAGGGCTGGCCGGAGCCGTGCCAGCCGTTCTTTCAGCTCCAGTTCGGATGGAGCTAGCGAGTCCTCGTCTTCATCTTCATCCTCGTCCTCCCGATCCCGGTCACGGTCGCTCTCCCCACCCCCCAAGCGGTGGCGAAGGTAAGCAGTGGATTGTTGCTTGCTCTTGGGGCAGTTGTCCAGTGGGTGGTCTTTTGCAGGTGCCCAGACACATCTTTATGGTCCTACTAGATTGCCGGATTTGATCTTTTTGTCCTTGTGGCCCTGCTGAAGAGATGCTTGACTCACAGAGGCTGGGGGAGCTGCGACAACACCCTGCCCATCCATGTCTGGCTGAAGCCCGCTTCTGGGCCAGTGTGCCTGCAAAGCCACCACTGAGCCAGGCTTCCTTACTCCTCCTGGAACACCCAGTCCGTGTTACAAGTCCTTGGCTGCATCTTTGCTTTTGGATGCTTTTTCTGGGGTATTATGGCAGATGTTCATATTCGTGCTGTGGGGCTGCTGCAGCCCTTGGTGTAGAAATGAGAGGAGCCACGGTGGAGTTCTCCAGGGAGCTACTGGAGGCAAGCAGGGAAAAACCTGTCTGGCTTGGCTGCCTCGGGGGCTTCCTGTTCTCCTTATGGAGGTGGCCGTGTAGGAAAGTGGGACAGCTTAGTCTCTGTGGGATGCATTTCTTTCGGAGTCCTTGTGCATCTGAGTGATGCGCAGCCTGTCCCCTCTAGGCTGGGAGGCACTGGAGCTGGTGAAGGGTTTCTCTTTCTGTCATTCTCCTGGTGTTCAGCCGGTTCTGGAGATGTCCCTGGGCATGAGGGGCCTGTCCAACCAAGACCCCTCCATAGATGGCCAGTAAATGCAGAGGATGGAGCTGGAAAGGGCAGGTATCTAAGTGCCATGTTCCATGGATATGCAGCTTGGGGGCTGTCAAGCAGCGCGTCTGGCTTGGCTTTCCAGCAAATCAGCTGGCCTTGTGCTGGAAGATGTCCCAACGTACTGTGCCATCCTGACTTGCTGTCCTCCACGAGAATATGTAGCAGAGCCAGGCAGCATGCCCTGCCAGGCCTGGGTTTGCCCATGGCAGGGACCACCTATGGCCAGCATGTCTGGAGGGGGACTGGGCTCCTGGCTGGAGGCAGCACAGCTTAATCCCAGAAGTGTTCGGTCCTGCTGTCCTTAAGCTTTCCCTGGCCTTGCTGGAGAAGCTTTTGCAGTCTCCGTTCACACGGCCGTTGAGCGCGACGTGGATGCGATGGCTCCAGTGTTGTCCTGTGCATCGTGTGGGGCTCAGCACAGGAGTCCCGGCCCTTCCTGGGCCCTCCAGGCACAGCCCTGTGCTTCCCAGTTCCCCCGCGACTATTTCTTGCTCTTCTTGCCTCCTATGAGCCTGCTCTCTTTTCTCTGTGGCATTGGGAGCCAAGTGGAGCGACATTTCTGTAGTATTGTTACTGCCCTGGCAATCTTGGACAGATGCTTCCCCATCCTGGGGATGGGCCCTGTCTGAGTGGGATGCTGGAAACCATGGAGACAATGGAGGTCTTTTTCTTCTTTGGAGCCTCATGATGCGGGACAAAGGGAGGGCTCAGCTGTATCTCTCTGTCCCCCAGGTACCGCTCAAGATGTTCCCACAGCTCCTCCTCTCGCTCCAGCTGTGGGTCATGTGGCAGGTCCCGGGACAGGTCCTCATCCTCATCATCAACATCCTCCTACTCGTCCAGGTCCACGTCCCCCAGCCAGTCACGCTCCCCCTCACCCCACAGGAGGAGTAGCAGGTGGAGAAGGTGAGCGTTGCCACCCTGCAGGGGCGTGAGCTCTCCTCAACCCATCTCCCAGCCTCCTGTGGAGGAGGGATGGACCCAGTCCTTCAAGATCTCCCTTGTGTTTGGAATCACTTTTCTGACACCCCCCTGATTCTGTAGCTCACGTGTCTGGTTTCTGCCCTGACAGATACAGTTATGACGCACAGGACCACTACCAAAGGCAGAGGATCCTCCAGAAGGAACGTGCAATAGTGAGTGATGGAGGGCTGGGAATCTGGGGCTGGAAATGTGGGGGTCCACAGCCCCTGTGTCACTTCAGAAAGCCACGGGGGCGTAGCCTTGCCACCAGCATTTCTGGAAAGGGAGGCCCTGGCCCTGGCCAGGGCACAGTGTGGTGGGTGGCCACGCAGGGAGGGTGCTCTGTGCGAGAGGTCCTGCTCATGGATAGGGCATCCCTGCCTGCAGGAAGAGCGGCGAGTTGTGTTTATCGGCAAGATCCCCAGCAGGATGACACGGTCGGAGCTGCGGCACCGCTTCTCTGTGTTTGGGGACATTGAGGAGTGTACCCTGCATTTCCGCTCCGAGGGGTAAGCGCTGTGGGGAGATGGGTCAGTCCATTCCCAGGGATGACTCCTCTTGGCCCTTTTCCCATTACTCAAGGGGATGGTGCAGACCAAGGGGGGACAAACGTAACTGTTGCTGCTGATCTCCTCCGGTGTCAGGGATAACTATGGCTTTGTCACCTACCGCTATGCTGAGGAAGCCTTTGCTGCCATCGAGAGTGGACACAAGCTGCGGCGCCCAGACGAGCAGCCCTTCGACCTGTGCTTTGGTGGCCGCAGGCAGTTCTGCAGGAGGAATTACGCTGACTTGGGTGAGTTGTGCAGCCTCCAAGTTGGGGGATTGGCACCCTAGGTCCTCTCCTTTCCAGAGGCGTAGGAGTCCCCGTCCTTGGGGTCAGTCAGGGTTGGCAGCAGAGCCACATCCAGGAATGGTCCTGCCCTGAAGGGAGGTTGAACGGGGGGCTCCCTGTCACTCCAGCACTGTGTTGGAGCCTGGCCCGACTCTGGGTCTAGAGGCTAGCGGGTGAAACAAGATAAGAAGTTTGCTGTGGGAATGGCCAGAACTGTGCCAGTGTTTCCATGGGCTCAAGAAAGCCTCTCCCCATTTCTTCCAGATTCAAACCGGGAGGATTTCGACCCAGCTCCTGTCAAGAGCAAGTTTGACTCCCTGGACTTCGACACTCTGCTGCGGCAGGCACAGCGCAGCCTGCGGAGGTAGCGACAGGCAAGGCGGAGCACCCGCCCCCACTTTTATACTCAAATATAAAAGGCAAAAAAAGTATGGAGAGAGAGGTGAGGTTTTTAATAAAAAGAAAAAGGAAAAAAAGAAATTTGTTTTATAACCAATATTTAAGGAGGATGGATAATTGGCCTTCAACTGGAGCAGTGCAGGCAAGTGGCAGCCCTGGACTTGCCCCAGACATATAATAAATGCGGATGCCCAAACAGCAGCGCTGCCTTGTCTCCTCCTTTGCATGGGCTGTTCCCAGGTGTGGGCTCAGGCTGTGCCCCCCCTCTCAGGACTCCAGGGACTCTGCTGTGGTATGGCCCCATGAAATATTGCACGGGTTGTGGACTGGGCATGAGAGTGGGGCAGGACTGAGGTCGCCAAGCGTAGGACAGTGACCTGTGGCAGCCCGCAATGGCCTGGCACGGGGTGAATGCCTCTCTGAGGACCCCTCTGACCGTCTCTTGGGCTCTGCTGGCTGCAGGGCTTGACACCCCGAGACTTCCAGCCGTTTTGGGGCCACCTGCACCTCCCGAGATGGCCACGGGGGGGCAGTGCAAGCTCCTCCACCGCCGCTCCCGTCAGTGAGCAGGGAAGGGGCTGTGGCCCTTGGCCAGAGCTCCGCTTGCTCCGAGCCCACTGCCCTGTCTGCCTGTCCCTTTCGAGCCTGCTCCTTGGCTTTGCTCCAGCTTGCCAGAAGGAGAGGGATGACATCTCATCTCTGGGTTTCCCCCGAGGGAGAGGTGTTTGTGTGACTGCAGAGAGGTTACAGCTGTGTGCAGTGGGATGGTACTTGGCAGGAAAGGATGGACAGTGGCAGGGAGGGATGGATGATGCCTGTCTAGGCCCTCTCAGTGCATTGCAGCTCATGGAGGAGAAGAGCGATCACAGGCAGCCCCCAAGGGAGCATGCTTAGGCCTGCCGTCAAGCATCTTTCCTGCACCCTGCTCTTGTGCTGACAGTCAGAGAAGCCCTGCCTTGGACTGCTCCATGGCTGGGACAAGCTTGGGGGTCCCTTGCAGGTGGGGCTGGTCCCTTGCAGATGGCAGTGCTGACTGGGAACCCTGAGATGGCATCGAGTACCCTGGCTTCAGGACTGGGACAGGCTTGGGCAGGGTGCAGTGGTGCCCATTTGAGCCCCCTCTTGGCACACCCTGGGTTAGGGAAGCCTGCAGCTGCCCAACTGCACAGTGCAGAGCTGGGAGGGTGTGGAGAGAAGCAATGGGCAGGGAATGGACCCCCATGCCACTCCCAGGGTTCCTCACGGTGTTTGGGGTGGGAGGGGGCTGGTCAAAGTCCCTTCAGGTCCCTTACTTGATGGAGGCAGCACCCACTCCAATAGTGTGAGAGCAGGGAGGGGAATAGGGGTAATAAACCCACGGCGGGGGGTTCAGCCAAGCTGATTCTGATGTTGCCACTTGGATCATGTTCAAGGCTCTGGGCCCTTTGAGGCTGTACCTGAGTGTATTGCAGCAATCTTATGGTCTGGCACTGTGGCTGGAGCCCACCTCTTCCCTCACTGCTCCCCTAGATGGAGAGAGGTGCTCCTGCTCCTGCCTGCACACTGGGTGACTTGTGCTGCTCCACTGTTCAGCCCAGGTACTTTCCTCCGCAGTACCCAGGGATGTGGGGTACAGTGAGGCTGCCTGCAGGTGGACCCCGAGCGAGCTCCCGCCCTGTCCTCTCCCGCCTGGCCTCGGATTTCGCACAAGGGAGGGTCCAAGGAGGCAGCTGCAGGCAAGGGTGTGAGCAGGATAGGGGGAGGCAGGCAGGGGGCTATTAATCAGTAATGCAGTTCTTCCAGGGACATCGAAGGAGGGGGTGACAGCCAGAGCCCAGTGGGGTCTTGTGGGGAGGATGTGTGTCCCTTTCTGTGAGTTCATGCAAAGCCCTGTGGCTGCAGCACACCTGCAGCCCCTCTCCTGCCCAGCACTGCTGGGCCGATGGTGGTGCTGACCAGCATCTCCCTGGTCTCAGAGCTGCCACAGGAGTACTGAGGGCATGTGGATCTAAGCAAGCGTTACACGGAGAGCGTCTGTTAAACCAGCTGCGAAAATACTCTCAAGCTGTTGGGTCATTCAGGCCTGAGGAAGGGCTTGTGTGCCTTAGAGCTGGGCTTGTTTCTACAAACACTTTAGGTGATCTGAAAGTTTCTTTACAGCCTTTCCTTGAAACTGTGGTGCAGCTGAAGAGGTAGGCAGGAGTGGGGAGTGTTACAGGCAAGGTGGAGCTGGGCACAGGGGATGTCTGCTGTCAGCAACCCCGGGAACCCCTGGGCATATGCTATTCCATGGACCTTAGGTGTGTGCTTTTGGGCAGCCCTGTGAGCATGGCGTCACCCCAAATATGTGTGCTGCTGATTGTTGTGTGAACAAGGCTGTGTCCTTGTGTTCCTACGGCTGGGCTGCACATGGTCCCCTCTCCTCCCACTGCTCCTGCGGGTGAGGAAAGGCAGGGGGTGTGAAAGCATTTGTGTTGCCAAAAGAATTAACACCCTGCTGTTGTGCCCTATAAATCTTCAGAGTGTTAGAGGTTGGCTTTATCCCCCTTGTTACAGTTTAATGGTTTCCGTTAGCAATAACCTGTCCCTGTGTTCTTGGTTATTGATTTAAGGTTTGTTGTGGAAGGTGTGAGAGTTGCAGAAAGGTGTTTTCCTGCCGCCCAGCCAGTGGCAAAGGCACTGGGTTGCAAAGAGGAGGCAGGAGCGTGGAAAGCAGTGCAAAGCTGGCTCTCTGGAAGCATGGGTGCTGGCGGGACTGTCTGGAGAGAATCGGGGACAGTGGCAAGGAGCGGCACTTGGAGCACACGCCTCACCCTGGCAGGCAAGCCAGAGGTGAGGAGCAAAGCTGAGGCTTTGTAGGAACCCCAGTTCTCTTGGAAACAAATTCCCTTCACCATAGGACAGCCAACCTTCCTCCCGCAAGCAGCAGCATCCTGTGCTGCCTGTGTGAGTGGCTCTGCCCCGAGGTGCAGCAGCCCATGGCTGGGAACCACACAGAGGGTGCTTTCCAAGAGGTCACTAAGCAGAGCTGGGGTTTTCACTCTGTTTCTCTTCAAGGCACTCTCAGCCTTTCCCCTTCTGTTCCTGCTACAGACTCCAATCTCCAGCAGTTGTCCCTTCCTGCACCAGGCCCTGCTATCTACGGTCATCTTCTGGAACAAATCTCTAAGGGATTGATGCTGATTTCACATCTTCCTTCTCCCTTTCCCTTTCCATTCTCTCTTGCATTAGTATGTTCCAAACGTGATCTCCAAGCTAGAAAGCAGCTAGAAGGGCATCCAGATTGGTCTTTCATAGTGGGTAAAACCTGCAAGATGAGGGGCTTGTGCTCTGTGCATAAGCTGGTTTGGACCCCATATGCAGAAGGCAGTGGGGCAGCAGGAGAGTCTGACAGCAGCACTCCTTGCACACCTCTGCCCAGGGCTGAAGGCTGCACGGCTCTTGTCCTCATTGCTTTGCAGAGCTCAACATTTCCTCAGCAACAGCAGAGTCCCTTATCCTCAGGAAAGGTTATTCTGGGACTATGGAGCTGGGTGCTGCCAGGTGCGGAGCACCCACATTGCTGTGAGGTGGGTGTGCTTTCCCACACTTAGGATATTCACGCTTAAGATGTTCAGCACACTCATCCTGAAGGGACCCCAGTGGGCGGAGGTGCCAGGCAGGAACGTGGCTATGGTCCTTGCTGTTGACACCCATTCCAGTCTCTGAGACCACCAGTCCTCGAGCTTCAGACTTACTCAGCACACCCAAGGGCTCAGAGCTCCTGACCCAAAGCAGAGGTTGCTCCTGTGGCATATCTGTGCCTCCCCAGCCTCGGTTCCCTCCACCAGGAGCCTCACAGGGGTAGCCAGCTCCAGGTGCCTGCTGAGAGTGGCCATGGCAGTCTGGTGCTGGGATTGCTGCAGGCAGGCTCAGAGGAGACCCAGAGAGCTGGGAGAGGTGCTCATCTCACTTTGGCATGCAGCACCTGCAGGTTTGGGGCTCCCTCACTCTCAACCACACCTACTCTGCTCTCTCACACACCCCTCATCCCAAATCCCTGCCTGCCTGCAAGTAAGCCCTGGAGGCCAGCCAGTGGTTGTGTGTCCTTTAAATCTGTGCTTGTACAGCTGAGAGCCTGGGTTAATGCCCCTGTTCCCTCTTATAGCCGCTGCTGCAGTTACTGTGTGTGCTTGTGTTCGCATTGGGGCAGTCCTCCAGCGTCACCCTGTAGTCCAGTGTCTGCAGCTGGGAGTAAACATGCAGTGAATGTCCTGCTGGTGCCTCTAGTCTGGACACCTGCTCCGCTCACCCCACAAACCAGGTGCTGCAAGTGCTTTCAGACTCCTCTTGGAAAAAAACCTGCAGCTGTAACATGCTACGGGAAGCAGGCAGGGAGATTAAGGGACCATTGGTCTGCAGCTTGGCAATGGCAGAGAATTCATGAAAAAAAATTACATAGGATCTAGAAAATAGATGTGAACTTGGGGAAGTAAAAATCCAAAGCGAAGCAAAACAAAACAAAAAGGCCCCAATCAAAACCACACAAAAACTGCAACCACGATTTTTCTGTCAATCCAGGAAAATTCCCTCCTGACCCTAATCTGGCAAGAGCGTTAAGCCTAATGTGTGAGCAGACCTCTGGGACTGTAATGCTAGGAGCACCAATGTATGAGACCTAGAGCTTGCCTTCGGTTTCCCAAAGGAAGGAAAAACTCGATACTTTTAGAAGCAAATTAAGAGGGAAATTGGTTATTCTTCATCATCACAATGACCAGCAGAAACCTGGAAGCCTGGGGTAAAGCAACACCTCCTCCGAACAACCTTAGCACTGCTGATTTCTTGGCCAGCTGGGATCTGTATCCCAGGCTGAGCTGTCCATTTCCAGGGCTCCTTCACTTATGAATTAATGGAGGGAATTCTATCAAACTGTGTGTTAAATTGATCCAGGTTTTTCTGCCTCATTACCTTTCTTGGAAGGCTGGTCCAGAACATCAATCCTGGCAGGGGTATAAACGCTCTAATTCACCATCTAAAGTTATTAAATATTTTTTGCCATTGTTGTACATCTTACATGTTTTCTTAACATTTTTTTATTTACAATTTTTTTTCAGTGGTTCTTCAGAAATACATCTGTCCCCTCTCCGCCCCTGTCTGGCCAGAACAAACCAAACTCTTTTAGTAGATTCTTAATCAGCTTGTGTTTTTTTGTCTCAGCATCCAAATAGTTTTTCTCTGTGCAGTGGAAATTTATCCTTCCTGGATGTAGAGCTGCAAGGATATTCTGGAGGAAGTCTCACAATGCCTTGCGCAATGGCAATAATGTTTCTGTCTCTGCTAAAAATAACTTGTCTGATGCATCCTAGCATAGTGCCATTCCTTTTTCACAGAAGCATCACTCTGCTGCTTCATATTCATCCTTCAGTGCAGTTAAGGTCTTTTTATTCCTTTGTAGCCTTCATTTCATCAGTTTATAGCAAATGTTGCTGGTCCCCAAGTGTTTAATCTGTCCTTTCTGCCATTAAATTTCACCTTACTTCCCTCATCCCTTGACAAGGTCAAGGTCTCCTTCTTCCCCTATGAGGAACTACTACTCTCAGCACTTGCAGTACCTCCCAACCCTCTGCTGCCTCTGCATTTTGGGAGCTTGCACTTGGCTCTTCTGAAATTACCAATGGATTTACTAGCCTGAATTTATTCTCAGAATATGTGGTTAATATCTGTCCTGCAGCCCGGTCATGCTTGTGTCTAATGCAGCCTGGACAGTTTCTCCTGTATCTCCTCTCCAACCTTGGGATCTTCACCTTTAGCAGCAGTTTCTCCGGGTTTGTAGTGCATCATCCTTGACTCTGAACTGAGTGCCTTAGTCTAAGAAACCGGCAGCCTCATTGAAGGGATTATTTCTATTGCGCTGTTCCTGTTTTGTTAGGTGTCTCCTCACTCCCTATGTTCCCCTCATCACCTTTACTGAAACAGAGTTAAACCCACTTTTGGGGTTTGATTGCAGCTGGTTCATGTCTCCTCTCCCCTCGACTCTTTCCTTGCAGCTCTGCATTTGGTGTCTGCTCCTCCCTGCAGGTCTGTTCCCTGACCGATGGAGCGGGCTCACCATTCACTGAAGCTGTGTCTGAAATGATGTTGTGTTTTACGTTACACTGAATCGATACGGAAATTTGCTTTCTGTCTTGTCAGAGGATATCTGAGCACTGCCTTATTCTGGCACTGTTTACTGCCTGGCATTCACTGTGAAATTAAAGACTCCTATAATTGCACAATTCCTACTCTTTATTTGTCTTGTAGCCTTGAAGACAGCACAGTTTATTCTCAAGGCTACATCTGGTGTGTGTGTAGCCAGCCCCTGAGAATAACTGTGCAGAGTCCTTTCTACTACCCTTTCACACACCTCCTCAGGACATATCTTATCCATGTCATTCCCTTTTATGTCCTTACAATGACCTGATTTACTAGCAGTGCTTCACGACTTCCTGCTCTCCTCCTACCGACCAGGTGCTGCCAGCCAGCTTCCACTCCTGCTTATCTCTGCGGCTTTGTTCCAGGTGGCACACTCTGCCTGCGCCAAGCGTTCCGACGCATGCTGGGACGCACTATCCTCTGGCTCGGCACCTTTCCAGTATGCCAACAGTCTGGCTTGCCTGATGTGGCCACAGCAAATGGCAAAACTCGGGGAGAAGCCTACAAAATCGGTAGCACAGGCTGTCACAAAATCTGAGAAGGTGAAAAAACTTGTACTGGGAATGGATGAGGGAGATAAAGGACATGGTGTTTCCAGTTTAACCTCAAAAGATTCTGGTTAGGTGACAACAGAACCTTAGGAGGTAACTCTGGTAGGACAAATGGATTTAACACCTCTCAGCTTAATCCAAGGGAGACCCACAAGTCCATGTGAAAATGCTAAACAAGGTAAATTGAGTGTGACTGGAAGGCTTAGTCAATGTGTGAGTTACAAGGTTGTGAAATCGTGTATGATATCAATATAGCATACAAGCTCTGTTCCCAGGTGAACTGGTGAATATTAGAAACTGCATCTTCAAATAGCATATTTTTAGAGGCAGGAAGTATGTAGAGAAGTTGCAGAAAGTACACTTTCTCAGTTACCAAGAGACAGTTGGAGCTTGTCCCTAAGTAAAGCTGCTCTCCTTCAAGTACCTGGGGGTAAAGTGATTCCTGAATCCCACTCATTCACTAGAGCAATGCTGCATAAGCTCAGGAAACAGGACTCTACCAGCTCTAGCCATGCAACCCAGAGCAGACGTGCTTGACAACGTCATTCAAATGGCCTGGAGCACAACGTCTATCGTCCATCAAAGGATTTGTGAAGTGCACCAAGAACATCCATGGTGTGATGCAACGAAGATGTGGAGACCAGGCAATGTCTGTGCATCAGAACTTCCAAGACCTGAGATTGCACTTAGCATGTAGGCACTTCATTTGTTATAAAAATGCACATTAAGTGAATAAGAGATGATCGTGTTTGGGGAAACACTTGGTACAATGAATGAGGAACTACTTCAGGCTAAATTTGGGGGTTTATAGGCTTTGAAGCCTGGCTAAGGGACAGTTAGACCTCACCGTGGTCCATTTTCACCAGGGGACAAGAATGAGTTCTCCTTACAATCTCATGGGAGTGAAGAGACCTGCAGGATGTATCTGCTCATGAATTGTAGCTGCCACTGGAGGAAAATGAATAAATCAGACTCCCCCGGATGCTGGTGGAGGCAGACTTCAGAGAAGGCAATGCTATTAATGCCCCGGATAAAAGGAATAGGTCAGAGCAGGACAGGATCTCTGGAGTGCCAATAGCAACAAGGGAAAGAGGGGACAGCAGCCAACACCACTTACTGCTATGGACAGCTGTTCTCTTAATCCCCATCTCTATCAACATCTCTAAACATCTCCATGTGATAGCAAGGTTGGTGAACCAGTAACCCCTCCCAGATCCACAAGCGGGGCTCAGTTTTGTCTTTGTTTTCTCTCTCTCCTGGTGCTTTGACTAGTGGCTAATTCCTCAGACCTCGGTGCTTCCCATTTGACTATTCACTCCAGAGCTATCTATTAATGAAATGTGTGTAAGTTAACAGGGACTTAAACCTGGTCTGGGACCCTCAGCCACCACCTTATTATTCCAGCAATATTTCCCTCAGCATGCTGGAAGCCACGGGTTGGAGTGAGGCAATTACAAGGCTGGACCCAAACTTCAGTAAAAATTTTACATATATCCATTGCTTTTAAACCACAGCTAAAAAATGTTTGAGTGTGCACAACTGTGCTTGATGATAGTAGCCTCTAGTCAAGGTCATTTTTCTGCACTATTCTTCCCTTAAAGCTTGCTGATGGGCCCCTGAGTCCCCGTAGGCTTCCCCCTACTGTGTAAAACAGGTCTTTATTAGTGATCTTCATGTTTTTAGAAAGCTGCTCTTTGAAAATTAATTTGGCTGGCTTAAATGTGTTGGGTTGTGGGGGTTCATTATTTATTTATTTATTTATTTGACTTGGCAGAATTTGGGATTTTCTGTATTTCTTCTTTGGCCATACTTATTCTTTTTGAAGGATTTTTTTTTTTCTTCTAAATGTCATCTTTGTTCTACTGGTTAACTGTGCCAGACTTGGGGTTATTTATTATTTGAGGTTGTTAGGATACTTCGAGTGATGCCATATTTAAAGCTTTAACTGAAGGGTCTCAATGTCATTGCAAGCATTTGTCCTTTCATCAGCTACTTAAAAATTCTTCCTAGTTACTCTGCTGACTTCTACACTTATTCCCTTTGGAAGGAGAATATGCTCATCTCCCTTTTAAGTTACATTGCACTGCAGTGTACTTTTCTGTTGCTTTTTCCTCTCCTGCCATAATACTGGATTTGAGCACATTGTGTTCATATAAGACAAGGTGACTCTTCATTACTACATTTCAAACTCCCTCCTATGTACTACTCGTGACTAAATCGAGAGTTCATCCTCTACTTGGCTCCTCTGAGTGGTCATTCTAAGAAATATCTATTTATGAGGGCTAAAAATGCAGTCTTTGCATCATTCTTTGACATGGTGTCTACCCAGTCTGTATGGGGGTAATTAATGTCTCCCATTATCATTATGTTTTCTCCTCTGACAACCTCTTAAAGTCCTCCAGCTGCTTTTCATTCCACTATCCTAATCAGGTGGTCAATAGAGTATGCTCAGTATCACTTAGGCACATGTCAATGCATAATTGTTCTCTAGTAGTTTAAACAACATCTCAGGTGTGCTTTTTTCCCCCTCTTTTTTTCCCCTTTTCCCCCACTCTTTATTTTCTTTTCTTTCTGGAACCTGGACAAATACTCTGCTACCAGCATGAATCATTTTCTGTGGCCTCACATCTTGAGCTGCTACTCTGGCAGTCATTTTCCTACTGAAATGAGACAAGACCCTACATGGGCTTGGGTGGGTTTTTTTTGTTTTGTTTCTTTTGTTGTTGTTGCTTTTTTAAAATAAAATTCACATGTTTGATGTCTAGCTCTGGGCTTTGCTCCATGAAAATGTCTTCTTTCACCAGCTGTTTTTTCAGTTTGCTGAATGTACATTTGTAACTTGAAAGAAAGCTTTCATCACCTTGGAGAAGGGCGGAGATATTTTCTATCTGCACGCGGTCCCCACCTCTTCTGTAATGCAAGAAGCATTTTATGGTCATTGCTTGTAAAGATCAGCCTACTGTGTATGAAGACATTCAGCTTTTTTATACCCATACTGTTCTTCCCAGGGTGATGGGTACGGTGATCATTCCCTAATTTCCTCAATCTCCGTTCAGAAACTGCAGTGCAGTTACCACTTTTCACTTCTTGATTATGAGAGCCAGCTTAAGCAGAACGTAGTACATTGCATCAAACAAATCAGTAGTTTCATATCTGAAAGGCTTTAAAGTTCTTGATTAGTCACTTGTCACTGACCTCCAGCACCCGCCTCACGCCTTCACGGTGACCACAAACACGTTTAACATTGAGCAGAGTTTTGAGTGTGAGTGCAGGACGTGAACATCTGAAGCCATTTTGAGTGCTGCCTTCATTCTTGTAGTGTATATGTATAGAGAGAGGTGTTTTATGATGAGCAACTTAAAATTTTCAACATCTTTGCACCCTTCATTTTGCACCTCTCAGGTTGCTGGTGTGGAAAGCTTGTAAGGCACAACTGCTTTTTCTACTTGCTTGTGTCTTAGGATGCACCAAGCCTTCCTCTGAGTTACCTGCATGCTTAGTTGAATTAATGTTTTGTTGTTTCCTGTTTCTACAGCATTTGTAGTTTTGGTCAAGCTCCTTAATGAGCTGACACACACAAAGATGCCGTTGTCTGCTAATCACTCTGCTAAGAGCTTTGGAACTACGCTGCGATTTGCCACCATTCTTGTAAATTTCATAGAATCAGACCAAAGTTGATTAAGTTCCTATGAATTTCCTGACAGTCAGTAGTGGCACAGACAAAAAATAGCTGATCCTGTTCCCTTAAGTGGGGGAAAGGCAGAACCCAGCAGTTATCTGTTCCTTTGGCAGCAAAATGGCTCATCCATCATGCACATGTATGACCAACGGTGCTGCCTCACATGGATGTGTCACACAGAGAATATACGCTTCACGTGTGCCAGGGACAGTGGCACTAGAGCAGAGCATGAAAACTGTCTCAAGTCATGCTTCACTCTTGAGTCAAACATGTTGCAGACAACTTGGCCGTCACAGCTCTACCCTGGTTTCAGGTGAATGTTTCCTCATCCCCTAGAAACAGTTACGAGCTGACCTAGTGTTCACCTTGCTGCATCACCCTTCCTTTTATTACAAAGGTGATCTTTTTTAGTCCATTTATTCAGCCGTCCAGCTTTCCTGTTCCGTTAATGGGGATAAAACTCCCTGCTGTAAACCCCAGATTATTCCCATCCACCTTACAAATCTATTGCTTTCTATTTATATTAATATTACAATTTCTGACAACGCATTGTCTCTTGTGCACTGAAATCCATCCTAAACTTAATGAATATCTCTCTGCTTTCATGCTGATAGTCTGTCCATCTCTAGTGAAGCTGCTATTGCATGTGACAATAAATCCCTTTGAAAAAGGGATCAAACTGCTTCCCTCTTCATCCGTCCTGCACGCACTCCATAGTGCTTCTCAGGCTCCCGCCCCGCAGTACAAATCAGTGTTTCCCTTACTGCTATCTGTGGATCATTGTACGTGTTGCTCCGTGCTGTTGTCAATGGCCTCTTGTCTGCCAGTCTCATCTCTTGCAGGATGTACAGTTGTACTCATTGTGTCAAAACACGGCCCCCAAACTTTGCTTGGATAGAGTGACTTTTGGTGCTCAGCAGGTGCTGAATATGTTGTCAAATGTAAATTTTGTGTCTTTTCCCGCTGGCTTGGGTAGACTTTCCAAAGTGCAGTGTTCCTTTTGCTGGACAGTCTCCTTGGCCTGTGATCAGTCATGGCCTCCATGATGTCACTTTCTACCTTGTTAGGTTTTATTTCAGTGTAGGCTTGCACACATTTGCGTGAGCTCCTCCCTGCAATGGGCATGGCACAAGCGTTTGGGCTTGGCTTGCATTATTTGAACTGTGAATCCAATTTGCTGCAGGGAATAATCCTGTCCTGGTGAGAAAACTGAAGAGTTAGTATCTCTCTCTGTCTCATTGCTATAAATCATTTAACAAAGGCAATATATTGGAATTATGCCACATTCCTCAGAAGAAGGTATGTTTCTCCTTAACTTTCAGTGAGGTCTCATTTGTTGCTCCACTTGATGGGACGTAGTCTGTGTTTGCTTCAGCTTGGCTGGGGCTTCTCAGAGGACTGGGTCACTCTTCATTCAAAAGCTCGCAGAGTCTGGATAGAAGCAGAGTTTGTGTGATAAATATACTTTGCTGATGATGGGCAGAGGGTTACAAAATTGAATTTGTGCCTTGTTCTCACTTGTCTTTGTTCATACTTGTGGTTCAGTGATTCCTTCCTGAGACTTTGGTACCTCACATTTCCACTGGACAGATCTCTTTCTCACCTTTCTGTGCTTCTCACACTATCTCTCCACAGCAGGAGCTCTGCCTAATCTGGGCCCTCTCCAGCACATGAGGTGTTACCCTAGGGAGAAATCCCAACCTCCTGGTCTGGGGCCCGCGACAAGGGCTGACTGAAGCCAAGGAAGCTACAACATGTCCACGGACTCTTTTCTACAGCAGATGCCGAATATGAGGTCCATCCCTGACCTGTAGGTTTGCAAGCACTTGGCAGGGTGCTGCTGCCTGGAGCAGATTGACAGAAAAGGTTTTGCTGAAATATCCACTTAATAAAGAGGATAGTCCAAGGCTGCTTGTGCAAGTCTCACTTTACTGCAGCTGGCCCATTTCATTCAGACATCTGCTGTGCTGATGGAGAAGGTGCCGTGTTCAGAATGGGGTTGCCTTGAACACCAGCCACACAGGAACCAGTCTGTGGCAAATCAGCAATTTACAGTCTATCCCCTTCTCCCATTTCTGCTTATTCCTTCTGCAGGACCACAGAAGCAGGCAATTAATGGGGCAAGAGGGTAAATTATGCTTCTACTGAGTCCCATAAAGGTCATGCGATTCTAGAGGGCCATTTTTAACTCTCACTACTTCACTGCCTCTGGCATCTCTGGGGCTGTAATGATACTGGGCTTGGTGCAAGACCGTGTGAGAAGACAGGTTTCTGCTTAAATGTCTTTCTGAGTATTTTCTGTTCTTATGGCAAAACGGATGTTGGAGAGACTTGCTGTAGGATCTGCCTTGAAAGTCTTACCTCTGAGATGCCAGGCCCCGCTCGGTGTTAAGTGAAATTGTCTGCAGCTCATTAACATCAAAGCATTTTCTCCACTGGTCTGGGCAGCTCAGTAGTAACCAGCAGACGGACCAGAGAACAGCTACGCTCTCCACTAAGCTTTGCCTGCAAACAATTAACATCAAAGGGGAGCCACTGTGAAACAGGGGGAAAACAACGCTCCAACTGCAGCAAGTCTCATGGCTCATGGGAAATGGGGGGAGGCCAAAGCTGTGTCCCAGCTAGGGAGTTTGTGCTGAGATGTTGGCAGGAGCAAGTACGGGAGTGGCTGCTGGAGCTTGCTGATGGTCCTGGCCAGGAAAACGGCGGATCCACTTTGGTTTGAACAAAGCTGCCTGAGGGTGTTGGTGGCAGCATGGTGCAAGCTCTGGTTTATCAAACTTGGTCCAGCCTAATTCTAGGATCAAGTCAAATCTGCCCGTCACCTCGGTAGTTTCATGATCGCTCACTTAGCTGTTACTCTCAATGAGACTCTTGAGGCCAGCCCCACTGTTCTTTATACCCTTTTTCTCCATCTCCCTGAACACAAACTTTTAGCTTGTGATTCCAGATGCTGCTGCTCTTTTATAAAGTGGACCTTGGCCCTTTGTTTGCTCTTCCCCACAGGAGGCCTGTGGTATTAAACCATTTTTTAGATTACAGGACAGTTGCCTTTCTCTAGCTCTCAAACAGTTTCTTCTGCTTCATGTACTGGATCTTCTGGTGCATGCTTTCCTCATCCTCTTCCTCCCTGCCTTGGCGGTGGGTAAGAAATCCAAATTGTTGGTATTTATCATGCTAACAGTCTGTGATTAGCCCTGGGGAGTGCAACATCTTATGGAAAATGAATTAATTTTTATATGGGTCCCAGTCAGGAATCGGAAGCTTTACGGTAGGTTCAACACCAGCACAGGGTAGAACCATGGGGCTGTCTCAAAGAGTTTGCTATCTAAACATCAGTCTAAGAACAGAGGATTGCAAAAAACCCCAAAACTGGAACTCTCTAATAATTAGTGCTGGGAGTTCACCCACTGTTCTGGCTGCCGTGCAGACTGCAGACAGAAGTTACCTGCTGGAGTTTAGAGCGTTCATGTTGCAATCCCGTTGTTTAGATTATCTACCTTTCGGGGAACACATACCTCTGTGATTAGTACAGTGTCTCACAGACTTACGAACTCAGGCTCTAGTGAGAGACATGTCTGGGCTTTGAGTCGAAGGAAGATTCCCCACTTCTGGATATGAAGACATGTAGACCCCAATGGCTCATCCCATTAAAAAAGGAGTGGAACAAAGACCAGGATATCGCCAACAACTGGAAGGAGATGCAGCTAAGGGGATCACTCCTGAGCAAGGGTGCCCAAAGAGCTTTCTCGCTCTTTGTGGCATAGAAATTCTCCAGAGGTCATGCTTTCCATTTTTCACTGCTAATGGCTTTCAAACCAGGACTGGTATTCCCTAAACCTGTCTGCTCTGCTCATGAAAACAAGCTTCACCTTGCCCCCTTGCACGGAAGCTGCATCTTGAAATGGGCTTTTGCCTCTTGCTACTCTGGTTGCTGTCTGCTCTGGGAAGTTCCACCTCCTACAGTGAGAAATCATCCTCTGACTTCCTCCACGAGCGCATTAAGAGCCAATCAGTAATCTGTCCTTATGCTACCATTGGCCTTCAGATAGCTCTGTCCACCTTTTCCCCACTGCAGGTTCCCTGGTAGATTGGCAGAGCAAGCACACTTTGGGTTTGCATTCCTCTTGCTGGACTAGCCAAACGGAGCTGTACTGATCTCCTTTTGCAGGACAGATTCGTTGCTCTCCTACCTGCCTGCACCAAGTGCCTCTTGGAATTCCCTTTGAACAGGACAGGTGGCTTACTGCAGCTGCAACAGCACCTGAACAGTAGCTCGAATAGTTCTTTCTCCACAGGAAATACCTTATCTGGGACATCCTAATACTGCAGCTGCATTTGACCAGCCAGCTACGCACGGCCAACTTCGAGCTCTATGCTTTTCTAACTCCCTAATCATGTGTGGCTGGGCAAGATGAGGGTAATGGCTCTGGTGGTTAGGGTGGGGAAATAAAGGTTCACACACCTTCATCTCTGGCCTCATGGCAAGGTTTGGAGTAAGAGATTTCATTTTCCAATCCCATCCCTTGAGCGTGAAAGAAGCTGGTGCCAATGTTCCTGTCCTCCTGCACAGGCACCGGGCAGTGCCATGCCTTCCCTAGACTGTCAATGCATTCCCTGCTTGCTGTCAGAACTGGTGTTACTGTATCACCAGCGCCCTTACAATATCTCAGCTCACCGGGAGCGAGGGCATTCTGCTTGTGGTGCAAGGCTGCAGCACAGGCAGTGGCCGAGTCATGGAGCTGTCACTGCGGGATCTCCCAGCCACTGCAGGCACGTGCCTTCCCTTTGCATCAGGGCCACCAACAGGCCTGGGGGTTTTATAACTACACCGTGGAGTAGATGAGGAGATTTCATCTCTTCCTGATGGAAAACTATGTGGCCCCTTCAGGGTTGGAATGTCCCCTTAAGGAGAGATTGCAGCTCTGGGCACAGTGACCTCTCAGGAGCGGGATGTCCCCTCAGGACACAATGACCCCTCACAGGTGGCCTGTCCCCTCAGGACACAATGACCTCTCGGGACACGACGACCCCTCGGGGCGTTCCCGCGCCCTCACGAGAGGCTCCGGGATTGCACGGCGCCCCCTAGCGGACGGGTGCAGAGGCGCCGCACGTGC
>VZTA01003160.1:0-41420 GCA_013398855.1 Mohoua ochrocephala | reverse complement strand
GAGCGGCGGGGGAGGCGGAAAGTTGTGGATCGCGGTGCCGGATTGACGCCGTGAATACGGAGCGGGGCCGCGGGGTTAAAAGGATGTGTGATTGCTTTTCTGTTCTCCCCCCCACTCCTTTTTTTTTTTTTCCCCTCCTCCTCTCCTTTGCGCGTTTCTTGTTGGGTAGGTTCCTTGCAATCGAATGTTTGGGGTTTTGAAAAAGAAGTCCCTTTCATCTCAAGTAACTTTTTCCATTCAAAATACAGATTTTGCCCTTTTCTCTTTCCCTAATAAGAAATTGAGACCTCTTCTATGCGTCCCAACATTCACATAAATTTCAGCTCTAGGCCAGTAATTCAGCGTGTGTCTAAAAAAGAAAAAAGGTTTGAGAACAGTAGACTGTGAACTCGCAAAGTAATCTTAAAAATCCCTGCCTAGAACACTGGTATGTTTCATCTTGTTTGGCCTCCTGTTTCTAATTGAGCACAAATCCTCGTTTTATTTTTAAATATGCAAATATGGCCATAATCTGCCAGTGACTGCTCAGCATAGGTAATCTGTAATAACAGTCACAGATTCACTTTAGTTCCTTGTGTGCGGAGTTAAACCTCTTATTGTCAGTTAGGTCAGCATCCCAGTTCATTATCAGGGATTTGAAACACCATTTTTGGTTACACCAGGATGTGTAACTGCTGCTGTGTATATTTTTGGCTTCATCTAAATGTTTAATTTTCTGTAATATAGAAGTGTGCTCTAGATGCTTGTTAACTTCAGATTAATTCAAGCAATTAATTTGTTTTATGCATAAAGCAATTGAAGGGCAATATGTTGCTGAGAAACTCACACTACATAGTAGTGTTGGGTTTTCTTTCCAAGGAATAATTGCTATTCCTAGATTCAGTTTGTGGGATTGTATTTTGATTCTATCTCTGCTAGATTTTATTCCACCTTTGCTTGAAACAGATTTATTTTACTTCTGTCTCCTTTTCTCAATTCCTCTTACCTCAAGCTGCTGGGGTTCAGCTATTCTAGTCCTTTTTAAACTCCCTATTTGCAGCATGTCATCTTGTCTTCCTCTCAGTCCCTGCTGCTCTAGCATTGGGTCCCTGAATCCTCCAGTGGAGCTGTCCTACTGCCCAGAGTTTAGCTAGATAGCTGTGAGGAGTAAATTTGGAGGGGGAAAAAAAAAAAAAAAACAAAAACCATAAAGGGCAGTTTCAAAGCTGCTGTTGAAGATCGTGTGTTGGGCTGAAATGCAAGAATTGCCTCTATTCGTTGTGCTGCTCTTTGGGAAAATTCTGGGTAGCCAGAGAAGTTTATGTCATCTGCACACTCCAGGAAAACACTACGTTATTGAAGTTCTTAGCAACTCAAAGTGCTAAAACTTAAAACAAACACCCCACCTCCACTCCCATTAATACACACCCTGTTCCATTTCCCTAAAGCCATTTAAATTGCCAGCTTCTGGTGAAGTTGCTTTCTCCCCTTGTCCCCTCCATATCTCTTCCTCATACCTAAATTTGATACGTTTTCTTCCTCCAAAAGATTTCCCTCTCTGAAAGTCCCTCTGTGTGTGTTTAACAAAAGATACTGTGAACACTGTTAAGCACAGAATTGACTGGGGTTTTTTGGAGGTAAAGTACAAAACCATTTAAAAAAAATAAAGTCCAAAGTGTAACAGTGCACTGTGACTTTTATCTTGATGGCACTATGTCGTAAATAGTTTTAGCTTCAAATTGATCAGCTTTATGAGGTCTCAGGACCTGCCCTGTTCCTACTTTGAATCTTCCATAAATTGTTGGGTCATGTAAATGTGTTAATTGTTACATTTTTTTGTTTTCGTATTTTTATAAAATTATGAAAGGTTTATTGCACTAGCCCAGGATCTCCAGCTGAAGTTATGTTGTGATCTTAACCCCTTGCTCTAAATATACTTGTCATCTTTCAAAATGAATTTTGACAGTATTCCTTGAGATTTGGAAGTAGACTGTTAAATGATGTAACGTTCTGTTCACCTTGGCCATTTGTAGAAGTCTGTGAGAATTTTTTCCTGTAATAAACACTCTGCTTTCCACTATTTATGTATCAGTATGGGAAAAATCTTTCATGTTACTTCAGAAATATTCATTCATATTTAGTTCCGAAAGCAAATGAGGTGTGTGGGATTTTCTGTGTTAACATCATTCCCTGAAAAGTCATTCTAATACCACACCATGTGGCGTTCAGAAAAAATATACCTGTGGTTTGAACTAGTGCATTTGGCAATAAAAATGGCTTAAGTAATTCACTTTCCCCTCTTGTTTCTTGCTTCTGCAGTCGGCTGCTCCCTTGGACTGTGGGTTCATGGCAATTTGTCAAACTAAGCTTGTGCTCTTAAGGGAGCAAAACCACAGAGGGGCTGACGGGCCCCCTGCCCACGTGGAGCCGGTTCAGGGGAGCTGTCCTAGCAGAAAACATCTTTTGGAGGGAGTAGGATAATTTTCGGCTGGTGTAGATCCCTGAACTGGCTGGCTGTCAGGTCAAGCAAATACCAACACTAGCACAAGGAAATGTGAGAATGCAAAGCTGCTGGAAAGGAAAAGAGTGAGAACACAGCAGCAGAGATACAGATCAGCTCGAACGGTCGCAGAGTTGCATCTTTGTTTGTCCCAGTGTGGCTTTTTGTGGGAGATAGCTCGGGGAACTGATCTGGCGGAAACCTTCCTTCACTGTCACGCATTTCATCCCCTTTTTGTGAGGAGGGGAGGTGGTGAGGCTGCTGGAGCTTAGGTCTGTGAGCAGTTCTGTTGATCAGCGATGAAATTAAGGGAGCAGCATGCCGTGGCCTGGAGGTGGAAGGAAGTGTGGAGAAGGGGTGTCTAAGCTCTCTTAGCAGTGAGTTGTAATGGGACTGTGGAACCACAGAGCCAGGGGTAGCTGGGACTGGCGCCTGGATCTTGATGCCCTGGTAGGGCTTTATAGAGGCACAATGTGTCGGATGATAACTGTTTGATGCTGAACACACTGAGCTCTCTGTACCGGTCTTGAGTGTTAACATCTTTTTCAGTGGTCAAAAGCAGATACCTAGAGACAAAGGCATATGGTGATTTTAATTTTTTCCCTCTCCCAGCGTCTAATCATCTTCTGTTCAGACACTTGCTGAATTTGAAATGGTTGATGAGATTGGATCTGCTAAGGAATGGGGAGTTTGAGGAAGGAAATAACCCACAGATCCTTGAAACCTTCCTGACACCTTTTATCCAGGCAGTAATAGCATGGCAATGCTGCGTGGTCACTGGAGTAGTAGCATGAGGTGATCGCATGCATTTCTTCTAGCTGGTGATGCTTGGCCCTTTGTTAAATATTAGCTGTACTCTTGGAGACTCCCTGACTGAATTATGGTCTGTATTGGGGATGTGGGGGCAGGGAGGGAATGGTTCACTACTCTTCAGCAGTGATCCCAGTTTTGGGAGCAAAATGAGGATTTCAAGGGAAAACCTGTAACATTCTTATAAGATTTTCAATCATCTTGAGCTCTGCCAGTGTTTCATTGAAATGCTGCTTAGCTGTTGATTTTACTCTTATGCTGTCAAAATAAGGTGAAGTAATTTCCTTTTTTTTTTTTTTTTAAGTTATTGTTGCTGATGAAATACTGCAGCCTAAGTACCTGATCTTTTTCTGTTTAGTTCATTGTATAGTGGTGGTCTTCTGTGACCTTGGATACTTAGGATTAAAGTGTGGATTCTGAGGAAGAAATACGATACATCAGGAAGTGTTAGAAGCTAATAATAATAATCAAGAGAAGGTGTATAGCAGTTGAATAATTCTGAAATCTTTATTACTTTTCTTATCTTGATTATGGCTCCTGTATAGCTCCAGCCTGTGTGTGATATGAATTAGCTGCTGCTTCCAAACAGTTAGCTGTGTTATCTTGTTTTGGAAGTAGGCTCGAGTCTCCAAGTGTTTAACGTAGTTCTAGTTCAAAGGTCAGATTGTATTTCTTTGTTCCAAAATGAGAAAGCTTGTTATAGCTGTGATGTTGATGAAAAATAAGAATAAAAAGCAAGTTAAAGTTTAAATGTAGGGCTGTTCTATACTGGTATTTGTTTTAGATACACCCCCAGCCTTGTCCCCAGCAAACGTGTGAGTGGTACTGTTTGCCTTATCTCAACCTGCTTGCAATGTAGCTGCAGCTTGGGGCTTTTTTTATTAATATAAATCCATTGTACAGCAGTTTTACAGTATAGTAGCTGAAGGCTTGTTCAAGAAGATCTGTTCTATGCTCCAACCTTTCTGCTCGTTGGCAGTATGAATAGAGGGAAGGGGAATTACCCTTTTATGACAAAGTTACGCCAGGACAAAAATTGAGGCAACTGTAATTTAAAAATAAAAATCCTTAGTTGTAAGGAGTAAAATTTACAGTTTGATATTTAGCTTTACTTTAAATGTGCATGGAAGGATGGTATGTGTCTGAAGAACAGTAGAAGTTCAACTGCAGGGGACGAATCTGGATCTATTCTAAATACCTCTTTGAATTCACTACAGATCACTCTGGATTTGTCCTTGTTTCCCTGCTTGCAAATGAGGAATAACTTCTATCCTTTCAGGGATAGAAATGGATAGAAGGGGTTGGGATGTCAACCAATCAAAAGCATACTCAAAAAAAAAATCTTGATAATCACTTTAAATTATACCATCTTGAGATCTTCTTCTGATGCCTATGACATGAAATTTCAGACTAGGCCTAATCATTTGGTTTGTCTCACATTTCAACAAAAATGTATTTTAATTTGTGTGAGGTAAAAGCCATCATTGCAAGGTGGGAGGTTTCCTTCTTGGGATATGTTTGTCCTACAGGCAGTATAGGTGTTGGGACTTCTTAACTAAGAAATAATGACATTCAGAATTCTTCTGCTGTAATAGAACTTGCAAAATTAATTACAGTAATCCATTACATGCATGTAGAAAATAGTAAAAATCCACCTAGATAAAATCTTTTTGGCATTTGTGTTGGGATGTATATATTACAGATTTACAGTTTTGTGGTACAGCACCATTTTAAAAGAGTACCTGAAGGACCATTCCAAAATTTTAAACCGTTTCTTGACAGTTTTGTGCCATATGTTGATGGTAGTCCGAATACTGTTATGCATAGAAGTCCAATAACTGCACTTTAATTGAGAATGGGTGATAAAAAAATCCCAATTTCCATGCTCAGTTGTCTAAATCCTTATTGCTTGGTACTTTCATAACTCAACATTCTGCCATCTTAGGCTATTGTACATCCAGGCAAGTACTGTCATGTGTCTTTATGGGGGTTTTGGGGTTTGTTTGGTTTTGGTTTTTGTTTGCTTGTCTGAGAACTTGTGTTCTTTCATTGCTGTTGTAAAACCACAATAAGAATACTTCCTAGAAGTCAGTTGAGGCAAGGTTTGAGGAAAAACAGGCATTTAATAGGGTTAAAGAAAATTAGCCCTGTCTTACAGGTTGGGACAGAGCAAACACTAGTGCAGTATTTTACAGGAGACTTTCCAATCCTCTTCCTCACCCTTCTATGTATATATGTTTTCAGTCTTAAGAGGATGAGGCTTTGGTTCTCAAAGGTTACTGGGATGGATATTTATAACTCCGAGAAATACAAAGCTTTTGGGATTTTCTGAGGGCAGGGTTGGATGGGATGGGCTGAGCCAATTTAGGGTCTGCCTCTGGCTAAGAGGGGTGTTAGTGCTTATTTTTACTAAACTGACAGAAGTCTGCAAAACCAGCTAATCTTCTGGTGATGCGTAGTAACCTGAGTCATCCTAGCTGGGAATGAGATGATCAGGAGAGCTCATCTGAAACACTCGATGGGATCTCATCCGTGGGGGGAAGGGAAGTGGGTAGAATAGCCTGTTCCAAAGGCACAAAGTCTTCTAGTTTCTATCTTGTTTCTTGTAACCATGCTACAGACCGTGGTTATGTTTGACAGTAGTGCTGTCTAAACTGGCCTAAATAGTCCCCTCTGTTCTAGCACAGCTATGTGTAGCAGCTTGGTGAATCAGTTCCCTGACTAGACCTGACTGGAAAACTATTTTTTTTAATTTTTTTTTTTTTTTTTTTGCTACAACATCTGCAGAGGAAGAAGAGGCAGAGAATGAGGAGTTGAGACTATTCAACTGGTATTGTCACACATGCAAAAATACATCTTTCACTGAGTAGGTGTTAATTTTTGTGTGCTTCATGTTCATTACAGAAGCAGGAAGATTGAAGCAATCTCCCGCTTCATGCTCTCTCCCTGATAATGAACTGTGGGCTTTGCTTTCCCAACCAGTTCCTCTATTAATAAGTTGCAGCTTTGTACCACCTCTCCCCAGTATCTCTGCAGGCCTCTGGGGTTTCTCATTTCTCTCCGATAAATCTATGTGGCCATTTTGGGAAATGAGAGCTTCAGCTTCTTTCTTTTTCTCTTGAAGAATGCCTTACTGTTATTTCTCTGGATATCTTTAAGTCAATTACCTTCTACCTCAGATTTAGTTCACCTTGGATGTTGTGTGTAATATCACGTGCTCTTTGCGGTGAGTTGACAAAAAACCTGAACTCTCAAAGCTAAGTAGGATGTTTGAGTTACACATCAATGCTGCTGACACATGAAAGATGAAGTGGAGGTTATGGTTTTGCAACATTTCTGCAGGACGCCACTTCCTCTTTAGTAAAATTGCTATTAGATGATGTCTCCATCTGTTTTTTCCACTCTTCTTACAGAGAAGAGGAAAGATGGTACTCCTCTTGCATTTTCTAGGAGGGGTGGCCAAGTGGCTGCACAGGGAAGACTTGCAGAAAGACAAAGGATGTTCCTTATGCCCTGAGGACCATGATATTTTATGGGAGGGAGTAGAGGGGGAGAAAAGAGGACTGGACAAGAGCCTAGTATTCATTAACAAAGGAAGCTTTCAGAAGCTGAATCCAGCAGCGTGGAAAGACATCAGAGGCCACCAGACAATCTTAACTCTTGAGCTGAGTTTACTAATGAAAACTTTCCTGGTTGTCTTTGAATGTTTTTTGCATACCCTTGTAGTACAGGTGTTTCAGTGTGTAAGTGGAGAGGTGAGTCCATCTGATGTCCTTTGCCCTCTGCTGCTGCAGGGGTGGTGGTCGTTTCGAAAATGGAGTAACTGCCAGAATAGGAAGAGGAACAGGTAGTCAAGAGTCAGAGTTCTTCATTTCTTTCTTTGTTTTTTTGTTGGTTGCCCCAACAAAAGGATGTGAAAGCTTCAGCCCACAGCCTGTAATTCCCCACTCTTAAAACTTCAAGGTCAGTTCTCAGTCCTGAGGCTCCTTGCTCTGTGCTCCTGTGCATGTCCTGGTGTTTGTATTGAGTCTGTAGCAGTGTGCTGTTTGGCTCCCTTTGCTGCCGTGTTTATGTGACAGGAGGCAGCTTGCTGTTACCTGTGTAACAGACTTTTGATTTCAGCCTGCAGCCTTGCGAGGACAGGCTAGTCCTGCAGCTGTTCAACTCTCCACAGCAGTTCATATGCACAAAGCTCTTTGGTGCTCTGCCCATGCTTAATGTGCAGACTAACTTGCATGTCAGTTTGGAAACTTTGTCTCAGATTAGTCAGAGTAGTGGAGTAAGGTGCTTGTGCACTTCGGATGGGGAGTCTTGTGGTCAGAAGAGTCCTCTCAGCCTGTGCCTTGTGTCCTATAGTCTTGGGCTTCTGGAGAAATATTTTTATATATTGGAATGCAGAAAATGGATTGGCTTTGGTTTAAACAGCAACCTGGCTTACTTCTTGCCTTCTTTGGCCCTTATTTTGTTCTCACTGTGAACAAGTTGAAGATAAGCTAGTGTTACAGCAGACCTTTTGTCTCAAGTTTGGTCATCTCCTGGGTTAAGATGTGTCATTGTGGCAAAAACGATGAGAGCTGCTTTCTAGGTGATGCTTTATCATGGTCTTTAGATGTGTTTCTGAAAACATGCTATTGTATCCTTTACATAAAGAAAATTTTTGCATAAGTGGGTGCTTAACTTCCATTTTGCTCTGCAAAAGCAAGAGAATAGGAAAGCATGGAGGTAATTTCCTTTTCTGATCTAAACAAACTTAAAAGCAATCTTCCTAAAGCAGTGATTCCGTTTACATCCTTCAGAACAGGGGGAGCATTGCTATGTTATCACTAGCTTTCTCTCCTATTTTAAAGCCATTAGTGAAACTTAAGTTTCTATGATACCTGAATGTCTCTTCTGGGGTTTCTCTCAAGGGTCTTACTTTTATCTTAGGAAGAAAAAAGCCATCTGACAGTGTTCACTTCCAAACGAGCAGTGAAAAACTTTTAAAAAAAACCTGCTGCACTTTTGTGTCAATGATCACTTCTTGATCTAGTTGTCCTCTTTGCTAAGTAAGAGGAGTGTCCCTTGCTGGTTTTAAATGTCCTTTGGAAAAGTTGTGCTCTTATTCAACTGGAAATGGCAAGTTTCAGTGACCTTAGTGGTTATTCTTTATCTGCATGCTGTACCTTACTGTCTTCCAAAATATTACACGATTGAGAAAAGGATGAAGACGTGTGAGGGAAAAACTAAGTGTGAAGTATTAGTTATGTGTAGGTTTAGATGAGTGTCCCTACTTTAGAATGTGTTGTGTAAGACAAGTGCACTGAGTCTTTGTCAAAATGAAATGTCAAAGTCTCTCGGCGGGGGGAAAAGTAGATTTTTCCCTGAAATATTTCCCATGAATGTTTAGTTTATTCTAACTTTTACTTGGTGGGCAAAATTGTATCAAGTATAAATTTGGTATTTCTGGTTAAATGCCTAACTGCTGCCCACACATTTCTCTTGGTTTTTTATACTTTTCTATCATCCTTGTCAATCCTGTGCATTCATACAAAATAAGAAAAACGTAATGATCTGGAACTGTACGGTAAGATGCTATGAGAACCTCGTTCTTGTGTCTTACAGAGGTATTTTTGTAAACTCCTCACAAAATCTAATGCCTCGGTCTTGCCTTTGCAGTTTTCCTTGAGTGATGTGCAGTCATTTGGGAATGAATGGCTTTAGTGCTCAGTTGAGATGGGCCATGCAGAGGTCCATTTTGCATATGATCTTTTGAATTCAGCAGGAATTCTGCATTTATTTCTTGGAACAAGCCTAAACCATTGAGAGAAGAGCTGTGTTTTGCCAGAGCTCTCTTAAATCAGTGTTTTTCAACCTGAAGTTGGCAAGAAGCAACTGTGGAAAAACAAGGCTATTGCCAATAGTTTAGCTTGTGTGGGGTTTTTATGCTTTTCAGGATTCCACAATTTGAAAATTACTGTTCTAAATGATTTGTAAACGAGGGCTATTTTTCCTTTCCAAAGTGGCTGTAGGTGTTAAGGGGTATGAGCTGATATTTAGTGATTCATTAGATTAGGATTGATTTTTATCTTTCCTTCCTCTTCTCATACTTTGCTATTTAAAAGTGTATTTTATCTAAAAATGGATATCATGGAGGATACTAAGCCTGGAAAACTTCAACTCGAAGGCTGACTTCTGAAAAAAGGTTAGAGTGGTGTTAAGTAGGTCTGTTTACAGAACTGCACTCCCTGTACGTAGAGCTTCTGTATTTTCCCTTCCAAGAATCTTGCTATGAAGGCCAGACTCCTGCTAGTTTGTGTTAGATCTAATGATTTCATTGCATTCCTCCCTTACATGGTTGTGAAAGGAACTTTAAATATGCAGGCTTGAGCGTAAACTGATGTAGTCTCCATGTGGTGCATTGGCAGATGCTCTGAAACAACAGGTAAACCATCTTTTGGGTCTCAAGAGGACATGGATTTATTTATTTCAATGCCTGGAAGGCATTTGAGGTATGGGATGGATGCTAAACTGTTCGGTAATCCCTTGGTGCACTGCTATTCTGGGTATCAAAACCCAAATAGTCTCCATCCTGGCCACTGTCCACCTGACTATTTTTTTTGCTAGAACCATAGCTGAGGTCACAGTTTGAGCATACTAACAGTACAAAATTGAATAGAGTTCAGAGTTTACTCTGCTCAACAAGTTACTGAGTTTAAAATTAGATTAAAATTTGACTTCGTAAGTTAAAGATGTTGCAGAACTGTAGTCGACTTTGCCATGGAGGCTGCACTCCTTGCCTATGACAGATTGGTTCTTGTTCCTAAATCATCTGTTTGCCTGGGACTAATCTCGAATTTGTATCTTTCTGCTTTCTGTACTTTGAAGTGAATTCTGTGCTCCAAATAAGAGCAGCAGATAGGGCTTTACATTTTCTCAACTCCTCGTAGCCCAAGGACTGCTCCTGGCCTTAGGATAGGAAATGCCTTACGCAGTTTGATATATAATGGGAGATGCTCGAGAGGAAGGCATGTATCGAGAAGTCGATCACAGCTGCTTTGGTCTATACTTACTGGCATGGTGATGAACTTTAGCAGCTAAATGCGCTTGTGATGACACCTCACAAACTTCAGAAAGTAAGCAGTTATTTTTGGAAACTTTTTTCCCCTCAGGACTAAAACTACTAAACCTACTTAAAAAAAAGTCTATGCAAAAACACTTTTTCCCAGGAAATCGGCACCTTCTGCTTGTCATGTTTGTGGGCATTTCAGCATCGCAACCCTGTATCCTTCTTGATGTTCTGTCTTGTCTGTCTTTCTATTGTCTGAAAGTTGGAGGGCTTTCCATTGCTGTAAGGGAAGTAGAATAGTTCTTTCATATTCAGTTAGGGAAAGAGATAAGCAATCCTCTTGATCTCATCTTTAAGGCAGATGGATCTTTGCTCTCAGCATGCCATGGCGCTGCCTAGGGGGGTCTTCATGATTCTGCTGGTAAGCAGCACACAGAGCTAATTTCTGAGTTGGTTTGTACTAGCAGACTTGAAGGGTTAAGAGTGCTGAATTTATTGTGTAGTTTTGAGATTCTGTTGGTGGTGTCAAAAATTTCTTTAATAAATAAATAAATCATGCTCTGAACATTGATTTGCTGCCCCACAGTTTTGCCGGTGTAGCTATATTTGATCTGTTTTTAAGCTGGGTCGTGAAGTCAAGGTTTAATAAGCCTTGACTCTAATGAGAAGTCACAGGTTAGTCTGAGCAGAGACTATGGGACCTTAGCTGAGAGTGGGCCAGAATGAGAGCCATGGATGTGGGTGTGTGGAGGAATCCTTGTAAGGGGTGTCCTTGCCTCTGAGCCGGGAGCCGTCTGTTCTCGGTGGCTGCGAAAGGACACCAATGCCTGCTGGAGCACCTTGTGGTTATGTGTGACAAGTGAGGCTCTCCTGAGGACTAATTCCCGCTTTCTGTCAGCGTGGCAGCCAGCGTGCAAATGTGCTTTGGCTGTTAGTGCAATAACTGCCTCACCCTCTGCTGTCAGTCCACGCTCATGTGGGGCTGGGGTCTAAAGCAGCATGACTCAGGTGGTCTTAGGAAATTGATCTCTTGCTTCAGGTGACCTCACAGAAGGTCATAAGCTTACTCTCGTTTTCAAAATGACATGTAAAATACTTGTCTGTGAGCTTTCAAACTCCTTGGTAAGGCATTTTTAAACTCAGGTGGCTCCTCCCTGTTAGTTCCTTTTGAGGGGAGGTAGAGATGAAAATGGACTAACAAGACATCATAGCCTTGAAATATCCCAAGAGTTCTTCTTCTTGGAACCAGTGAAGGAAAATGAATATCTCTTCAAAACGAGGTCTCTTGAAAATCCAGATTTAGCATAAATGAGGGTCAAACTTCACAAAGAATGCTTTTAGAAAAGGAGATGATGAGTTTTAATAGCTGTATAAAGACTAAACTCTTCCAAATACATCTTAAAGCATTTTTGGGAAATGGGCAAAATATTTCCCACTTTAGAAAAAAAAGCAGTTTCAGGTAACTAACTATCTGATCTTCCCATCAAAGAGAAAAGTGTATTCTTTTGAAGCTTTGCTTATTAAAGTTCTAATGTGAAACCTGGGGGGGAGAGTGTTTGGGGAGGCACTGGTGGGAGAAGGCAGGCAGATTCTGGTGAGTTTGTTTTGGTTTTTTGTTTGTTTGTGGGTTTTTTTGTTTGGTTTTGGTTTTGTTGTTGTTGTTTTAAGCTTAAAAAATCAAATACAAGTCACTATGAAAAAGCTAGGTTAAAGGTTAGGACAGCATAGGGATGTGCCTAGCTAGGTTCTCTGAATCTTTTTTTTTAGGAAATTAACAGAAAATGGTCCTCAAGAATATCTAATAAAATTACTGTTGGCTTTTGAGCCATGAGTTATCCTTTGTCCAGAATTAAGTTAAACATTATGTTATTTTTTTAAACTGTATTGCATCACATTAAACAAGTTTCTGGGAGGTCAGATTTCTGAAAAGGCATGGAATTACTCTCTTTGCAATAGCACTGTTTTGGTGAAAAATGTTGAAATGTATTGATGAGAGTTTATATACCCTAAAAATGATGTTTAGTGTATGTAGAAGATGCTATAGGAAACATTAAGTAGTAGACTTTTTTCCTTTTTGAAATAAAGGAGAGGTTATGCTAGAGCAACTGCAATAAAGCATTTCACCCTGATTTTGAAGAAACTGCAAGTCCACATTACAGACCTTGCCGAACTGCAACTTTGTGTTACGTTTAGAGTAGGTAGAGGTTTGGGCAGTAACTCTTACAATAATTTCTGAGAAATCCCAGTTGTACATCTTTTAACCGAAATGAGCAGTATGGGAGACTATAAGTTGTTTAATGCTGACCAATATATAAGATTATTCAGGGAAGATTGTGGTTCCACCACAGGTAAATAGAATACGTGTCCAAGGGATGCATAGCAGTAAAAGTGCATTTCCGTATAAAAGCACAGTTCGTGGTTGCACAGCAGTTTTTACTCTCATGCAGATTTAAAATGCTGCAGGAAAAGGGTGATCATACCACCCCCTTTGTGCCACTGCCCTCACTTTGTGTAAATGCGTGCTGGGTTGGATCAGGAAACTGATCCCTGAACCATCTTGTCGTGTTACTGTGCAAATGCAAGATGAGTGAGCATCTGGGGGGGTGGGGAGGATGAGTGGGATCAGCTCTTTCAGTGGAGAGGTGGATTTATCACGGATTAAAGTGCCAGGTGATCGGTAATCATAGCTTCAAAACATTGAAGACATGCTGCAGAATGAACTTCCCTGTTACAGTAACCTTCAGTTTGCAGTAATCTGTCTTCTAGTGACTTGGGTTAAATGAATTGTGGAATTTTGTGTTTTCTTACTTTGCTTCTCATAATTAACAATTTTTGCACAGTATATTTTGCAGTTATACATTTTGCATGCCCATGCATTTTGCTGCTGTTTAATTTTTATCACCCTCCTTTAATGCACTTGAGTCAAGCAAGCCTCATTCTACTCTTGAATGTGCCTCAAGTTTCAGAAGTCTTGAGTAGATAAAGATCTTTATCCAACGTGTTTGTTTTTCATAAAATTGATAGGAATTTACAGAGAAACGGATGCTGTGCTGGGGACATTAGGGTCATCACTAGTTACTGTTAGCAAAAAGTTTTCAGGGATGAAACCAGCTGAATCTGTCTTTATATCTCCTAGTGGTCTCATAGGTGTTTCCTTGCTCTGGTTCCTATGACATAGAGGTAGTCTAAATTCTCCTTTCGAACTAGAGTCAACACACTTCTGAATATTGGCCTAAAGGAAGGGATTCTCTTTACCTGTTTGGGTAATCTGTGTATTTGGGCTTTGACAAAATGACAACAATCTCTGCTAGGGTACGTTACACCTTAGGTTCATGATGCCACCTGGGGAGATGGGCCGGTGCTGAAACAGCTTGTTTGGGGTCTGTGTTCTCTCAAACATCAGGGGCAGTAGATTTCTAGCCATGGGAGCCTCCTGAGCCTCAACCCCTCATTACACCAGACTTCGAAGCATTCTTGGTCTAGTGCAGTATCTTCCATTTTCAGTGAAAACAGTCCTTACTACAGAGGGATACGTAGGTTTGGACTGGGCTTTCTATGTGGTCAGCCAGTCAGGATGCATATTCAGCACGACTACTGGTTTAGGGATTTTGTGTTAAGACAATGTTTAAAGCTGTTACAGGGCTTGCTTCCAAGCAGGAGTCCCTAGGGAAAAAAAGCAGGTAGAGCTAAGGGCAGTTAGCACTTGTGCCGAGTTCATCTGAGATTCATCAGCCAGCAGCTCCCGATGGCTGACCGAGAAGTACGGCCATGTCAGACCAGCTCTGCGTTCATGAGAGTACTTGAATAAGAACCACTCCCAGGAAGCATCTGTCTCCTCATTCAGCAGTAGGTCCCATTACCTTCCACGTGAACTGTGTGATCTGTGTGGTGGTCTCTCCTGCACGAGCACGAGTCTGTCCTGCTCCTGTGTGTCTCACCTGTTCTCTGCAGCACACTGTGCCAAAACCTACGGAGCACGGAGTATTGTTGACTCTATCTCCTTTCTGTTCTAATGGGCCTTGATTTTCCAGCATCTTTGCTGTAACATGCATCTCTCATGTTTTTCGCTTGCAAGGAGTCCAGTGCAGTTACACATCTAACAAACTGGAGTAATTGCATGCTCCGTTCTTTAACGGACTTTTAAGCAGCAGCTACGCTTCTGCTTCTGAAAAGATGTATTCTGGGATTTGCTGGCGATGCTTCTTGAGATGGCATTGTTTAAGGCAACCCCTTGCGTTGCCACTTACACTTTTGCGCTTACTGGAATTGGGGTTCTGGGCTAGTTAAACCTTTGTCTTAACCCTGAACAGCCGTTCTCATGCAAGGTGAACTTGTGGAAGCTACTGCTTAAAAAAAAATAGAAGTGAGGGGTGTGTGTGCAAAACCACTTATCCTTTCTGCAGTCTCATGAACCTCTACCAGTGTAGTGTGGGAGTAGGAATGAGTGATGGAGTAGAAGGAAAGGGCTGCAAAACCTGCTGTTGCTACTGAAAGATCTGCTCAGGAGACTGTGCTTTGAATCTGTAGGCTTGATTGGAGTTTGCCTCTATGAATCTTGCCTCATGCTAGCACTGATTTTTCAAAAGGGGCAAAAGATTACAGAGATGCTTTGCCAGTGTCCTCTGGTGCAAAAAGCAGAGATTAATTTTTGTTATGTCTGAAGCCTCGCATCTTCCTGAAATGCACTGAGTTCTTCAATGAGATGATAGGATTCTTGGTTCTGTAGTGTCTTTATACTTTGAACTACTTAAAAACCCGTCCACGCTGCGTTTCATGTGCCTTTGGCTTGAGGGATGCCTGCCAATCTGTTGTTTAAATCTCCTTTGAAATATGCAGGTGCTAACCAGTTTCTGTCAAAGACGAGGGAAACTGGTAGGAGCTGTTTTGTTCCTGCCATCACACCACAGCAGCAGCTGTAGATGTTCATAGGATGACTTATTTCAGAAATCACATCGTTTGGCAGTTGTCAAAAGGAGGGAAAACCTTCAGTCTGCTGTTCTCTTATAATGATGGGATGCATAAACTGGAGCATGAGTCTCCATGCTGGAGCTTCTAAGATTCAGCAACGTGATAGGCAGAAAGATGGCTTCTGGTAAAAATGTTGGACCTTTTGGTTTGGGGTAGAGTTTTTTTGTCTTTTTTTTTTTTTTTTTTTTTTTTTTTTTTTTTTTTTTTTTTTTTTTTTTTTTTTTTTTTTTTTTTTTGTCTGTGGACTGCCATGAGTATAAAACATCTACATGGTTGCCTCATGGAAGCCTTGTTACTGAGAGAAACAAATCCTGTGAAATTAGCATATTCTGTTAATTTGGGAATGAATCAGAATAAATCGTTCTTAGTTTGTGCCTAGAAATATTTCTGAAAAACAAAGGCTTGGCAGTCCTTGAAGATGCATGCTGGTTACTTTAGCTTTTACATTTACATTTGTCTGCTGTGGGTGGGGATCCTCTTGTAGTCTTTCTAAAGGCAGAGTCCACACTTTCCTCCTGTTACCTTCGCTGTTAAAGCTGGATAGTGCTGACATCTGCCTTGATGGATGAGTGGATGTCATTCTTGGGAAAAGTAAATTTAAGGCAAAAAGTAAATGGTGAAGGATTCTTTTTTTTATTCTTCTTTCTTTTTAGTAGTTGAACTAGCTGTTTTGGTTTCTTTTCTCGAGGACCACAGGAATAAATCTGAACAATACGAGGTTGAGTTGCACCTGTAAAAATGGATTCATTTTCTTAGCTTCCTCCTGTTCTGCACAATGCCACGAGCAGCAGAAGTACTGGAAGAGCCTGCTGCGTAGGCTTATGCTAACCGTATGTTAACTTTGCTTAAAAAAAAATTAAACCCTACCTCCTGCAGAACTTGATTTGCCATTGAGAGGAGCTTTCCACTTGCTGGGAGCGAAGGGGAATTTTTCAGTCCCTGGCAATTGTGCAGAGAGATGGCTATTGTTATTGGCTCAAAGACTGTAGAAAGAACTTTAATTTCCCTGCTCTGTTTGGTGCCTCTGCAACTCCAGACTGTCTTTCAATGCAAATATTTAGCTGACTGTCCACTGTTGCTGCTTCTAGGTTCCTTTCATTTTACATTTTCTTCTGGTGTCCTTGTGGTTCTTCTACAGAGTGTTTGGAGTTATTTTTCATGAGATGTTTTTGTTTCCAAACTAATTTTATTTTCTCTCTAGGTCATTTATCTGTTTGTCTTCACTAATGTTTGCAACATCTCCGAACGTAGTATCCTCTGTGAATTTAACTAACGTGCTGTTTACCCTTTCTTCCAGATCCAGTTTCTGATCCTACTTCCACATTTGGGAGTATGCAAGGGACAAACACATCTCTTTGCGTAGCTTGACTGGATATCCCAAGACTAGGATGTTAGTATATTTAAACATTTTTTTTTTGCATTAAAATGTTGCCAGTATCTTAATTGCACATAGACTATTATTTCTTAAATGTAATTAACTTTATTGGCATTATGCATATTCAGAAGCCTGCTGGTAGAAACATTCTGCAGTCTGACTAGTGCTCATTGGTGACTTTAAAATGGGTGCAGGAGTAAAAAGAATTTCAGGGTTGCTTTTTAAATGAGCTTATTTAGTGTTACAGCTTTAGCACTCATTCTTGAAAATGTTGGCTCTTTGTGTAATAAGATTAACTGCAGGTTAATCCACAAACATATAAAATCTTTAGACTATGTTCAAGATATTTATGAAAGACCATTTCAGACTTCTGAATGCATGAAGAGAGATTTTTAAATACTTGAAATAGTCAAATATCTATAGAAATACTTGCATCAAATAAGCGTTAACAAACCCCAAAATTGCACACTGAAGTCTTTTTTGATTCCCTGCATTGCAGGTCATATTGTTATTCTGGGACTAGTAAGGAGCCAGTTGTCTGGAAGAGTAAGCCCTATGCTAAACTATTTTTGCAGATTTGATAATGCAGCTTCCTTAAAAATGTGTTTTGTGATTGTATCACTATTGCAAAATGAGGTATTGTATGTTTTCTGTTATGTAAGTAATTGTATGGAGGTGATTAGCAGTTCAAAGTCAGCATTAAAATATGTGCTGTTTTGAAAATGTTGGGGTTTTGACTCGGCTACTCTTGGAGTGTTCCATGTATTCAACTACTACTATATTTAATTGAATTACTTATTGAACACTGATACAAGCAACTATTTAAAATACGGAAGTCACTGGGATACTGAATGCAGTGTTCATTGTGTAGCTGTGGATTTTGCAGGTTCCTCTCCAGCCTTAGCTTTCCAGTGTGCTTCTGTTCTTTTTCCCCTGTAAATGAAAGGAAGCTTCAATTCATGTGGTTTGAATTTCTTTTGTTAAAACTGCTGCTGACCTTCTTGGCTATGATTTTAAAGTGATTAGGTGTAGTTTCTCTGCTTGGATTTTGGATTTGCAAGTTGTTCTGCAACACTTCTAGTGTCCCACTTCATTTTGTTTTAGTGTCTCATTTCATTCACTCATACCTCTGGTATTACTGCTGTGGTTTTATAGAAAAGTAAGTGTGTTATGGTTGCTACAATGTGTTCTAGAAGTCTAGTATTCCTTGAGCTTGAAAATATTTCTGGTGTCAAAGATAATTTTTTGAAAAGTTGGCTATATTTGAAATAATCTTCAGAGTATTTAAGATATAAAATTGACAGTAGAGGGGAACAAGGCACTCACATGAAGTAGTTATTAATGCTTCTTGCACACACAGTCATCAGCGATTTACTGTTCGCTCTTTATACCGTACTTCGTTCATTACTTGTGCGTGATAGTCTTTTTGTTTTAGAGAAATTTAGGTATGAAGAATTCTGTAAGGGGAAAAAAAAATTGCTTTAACGGAAGATATTTACAAAGTGTCATAGACATCAACCAACTTTGAATAGTTGTTAGTGCTACTGTTGCCTTTTAATCCCTTAGGATCAGATGATTAGGGTGTAGCCTGCAGAAACTCAGTTTGCATCAAATTCCTTTACTGTTTGTGTGGCTGTACTGCTTGCAGTTCCTAGCCATGGATTAGGAAATCTGTTTCTGAGATTTTACTCTGAAAGAACAGTTAAGAAGTTACAGAAAGAGCTGCTTTGAATATAAGTGGACAGTGATAGTGATCTTAGAAGCTGAAGCTTCTAGCAAAACAGCACTCAAAATTGTGAAGGGTTTCTGTTGTTTCTTCATATAAAGGTTGTACCAGATACTTCAGTCTCTGATGAATTTAGCAATGCAACAGAGTGGGCAAGCTTGAGAAGATCTGCGTTTAGGTTACCTGGAAAATTTAATTCTGATTTGGAACAAAGGACCAACTTCTGATTTGGAAGGCTGAGTGTTCTCCCAGTGTTTCTTCACTTAGCATCAAAGAATTGGTTTCAGATCTTCTGATCATCCTAAATAGTGACTTCATTCTTTGAAAAGATCTGAGGCACTAGCAGGTTTACTAGGACCTTTTTATTGAGATACCAACTGTAAAATTAGAGCAAGACTGGCTGTAGAAGTCTTGTCTCCAGATGTTTTGACTTTTTAACAGTTTGATGTTCTTGACTAGAAACTTGTAATTTGTTTAACTTGTTAGCATATCCTGAGATTCTGCTGCAACACAGTGACATTGAGAAACTTAGCCTGCAGAAAGTATGGAACTGCTTTGCTGTCTTCTCTCAAGTTCAGATCACAAATGATGCTTTGAAGCAAAGAACTTTAACTAGATTGAAAATAAATGTGTGAGGGTATAGGATGACCTCAACCAAAGTACAGTGGACTAAACATTTGACTAAAGAAGGCCAATAATATATGCTATGCTTCAGGAATTCCAGAAGGTCTGGAATAAATGAGATGGAGAAGACGGCAGTGTCAAAAAGCTGCAAAGAACTGCTTGGTTTGAGGAGGACTTAAAGATGATGATAGCAACTGCAATTACTGTGTATATGACTCAGTTAAGTGCACTGTAAGCTGTTAAATATACCATCAGACACCAAATTCACTGTAGCTACCCAGAAAAATACTCGGGAATAACTTTGAAATCCTGAATGGCCATCATGAAATCTGTGTTCTCTATCATGTTACTTTTGCATCAACCAAATCCCAAGGGATCTTTTCTGTTTATGATCTTCAGTTCTGCTCCAGTAATTACTTCAGATGTGTCTCAAATCTGAATAAGGGAAAGGCAGTTTGAGAGAACAGCCAAGTCAGTCGGGCAGATCTTGATTTCCACAGTGTAGTTGTCTAAGATGTCCCTGGTCCTGCCACTTGTTCCTGCTGATGTAACTGGACTAGGCCAAGAAATTTTTCCAGTCTAGAAATAAGGCAAGCAAAAATGATTATATTTTTAATCTTCTCTGTGTTCTTGTGTAGTCATTTATATTGCCCGTCAAAAGCGAGATTAGAAATGCTGATGTTAAGCAGCCTTTCTCCTGTCCCATGTTGCTGTCAAGGAGGAAAAAGCAAAGCTCTGTGTAACCCCAGTTGTAGTTGAACACAAAATGCCTCAAAGAAACTAGGGTGCGTCTCTTGAGAAGCATACCTGCAAGCATAGCTTACAGACTTGGTGATGTGTGTCTGAGGCTAAAATGTTGGTAAGACTCCAAGAGTTGCTACATGAAATGATGGTGGACATTATGTGACATCAAAAGTGAGAGAGATTTATCAGTCACTTGCTCTTTGGGAAAATTTCACTAAACCCCGAAGGGTCAGGCTTTTCTACAGCTATTTACTGTGGGTTTCTTGCATCTGAGTGTAGTTTTTTTTCTAGAGAAGGTTTACTGTTCCTAGTCTACACTGAGTAATGTTCCATCACATCTGGCAATTTCAGTTCCCGCAGTTAATTTCAGCACCAAATTGTTTTTCTGCTGTAATATTTTGTTACAAAGTTGTCAGCAGCTGTGCTTATGCTTTTCTGTTTCCAGAGGAATATCAAGGCTCGCAGCTTCTTTAGTGCATAGGCATAACCCGAGGTGTGACCGAAGGATAACTAAGAATATTTCTGCTAGCATTTGGTTCTGTTGGCACAAGAATAACAGCAGTAATACCGCTGTATCTTCCTTGCTGTATGCAAGAGTTGTCATGTGCTTACTTTGTACCTTTGTGTTCTTAATACTGCTGCTGTGCAAACAGCCATAAAGCTGGAGAGGATTGTTAGGCTTAGCTTTGCTTCCTTTGGGTTTACACCTTGTGTTGCAGACTCATGGAATGCCTTGCTTGCTGTATTCTTCCAAGTGTGACTTCAGTGATGACAATTAGTCACTATAACCTGCCCTGTAGCTAGTATGAATTCTGTGTCTTTCAGTGTTAAGATACTCCTCTCTGTGTGTTGATTTGTTTTCAGGGTTTTTGTTTAAGGTGGATAACTTGTGATCCCCTGCCCTGCTTTCATTTACCCTTTCATTTTTGTGTGGCTGCCTGTATCACCTTCTGATTTTCCCTAGATCATCCTTCCTTTTGAGGCAGAACTGAGCTGTCCATCTGAAAAGGCTAAGGGTAGTTTTCTGGAATTTCTGGGAAGCCTTCTCAAAACATCACATGTGCTTCATATTCACTGTAGTCATGATTCAACTTTCTTTCCATGATCTAGATCTTTCTTTGCTTTTGTTAGCTTCTTAATCAGAATGTAGATATACTCACTGGTGTTGTAGTGAAATAATCACTTGACTTTTTAAAGTGGTGTATCTTTGCATACTGTAAGATTTTTCAGGATGCTGTGAGCTAGCTGGAGTCAAGGTGTACTGTTCATTGAGGCAATTATGTAATGGCTTATCATTATTTTACACCAGACAGAGTTACAATCACAAATAACAGAGTAGAAATGCTCTTGGCAATTTTTACCTTATAGGTGAGCTCAGTATACCCACCTGTCAAATCAGAAATGTTCATTTTCATGGGTCTGTTCATTGACGATCATCAGATTTTCAGTGATTGGTGATATAATTGTGTTTAGTTTCCTAAAGAGAATCATGTTTTCATTCCCATTTGCCAGTTACTGTATAGATTTGAAAAATCTCTGCAGAGATGGTGAAAGGGATATCTATAACTTGAGAGCCAAAAGAGAAGAATAATATATTGAGTTAATTCAGTAATGAATCATGGTGTAAATGACCTCCTGTGGTAAAGAAGCTGAAACTGAGTCACATTTCAGGAGTTTTCTAGATCACAGCTGTGGTTTGGTAGATGCTTTTTCTACTGGCAATCCTTGTTTAAGTGGATTCAGCAGCTCGTACCTACCTTTTCTGGGTTGATTTTTAGCTTTTAATTATTTCACTTAAGGCGATTTCAGTAGGTGACTGTGTTGCAGACAGGGAATAATGTCAGGCAAGACTGAATTGCTGAGGGAAGGCAACCCTCTTCAAACAGGACAGTTGTGGAGTATGAAATACAGCTCATATCTCATCCAGTTTAACCCATGCCTCTATTGCTTCTGCACTGTGCCAATATGGATCTCTTGAGGTTGGGTGAAAGCCGCTGGTGTCCTGTGCTTCCACATAGACGGCTTCTGTGGGGGAGGGAGGGTTCCTCCATGGTTTAAACTGACTTGGACCTCCCCTATACCTGCTTGTGGCA
Organism: Mohoua ochrocephala; assembly: GCA_013398855.1. Lineage (NCBI taxonomy): Eukaryota > Metazoa > Chordata > Aves > Passeriformes > Acanthizidae > Mohoua > Mohoua ochrocephala. The sequence continues at coordinate 19,556 of VZTA01003160.1, read as the reverse complement.
AGTTGTTCTTGATAGCACACCTGGCTCTTGCTGATCTGTGATACGAGCATTACTGTGGCCATGAAATAAAGTAGAGCAGTGAATTGATGCTGCTGGAAATCCTGTCTTTTCTGTGGGAGGCATTTTCCAGGCAGATCAATTCCATCTACTGTAAGTCTATTCTTAAGTTTGTGCCTTAGGAGCACGGGGTATGGAGATAAACACTGGTGGTTAATGGATGTCACCTTACCTTTGCTTGGAAAAGCATTAACGGATTGTCTCCAATGGGAAAAAAGTTTCAAGTTTTTTATTTTGCTGCAATAAGTAATGCAACGCAGTTAGAAATCAAAAAAAATTGCCTCAAGTTTGAGAAATGTTGAGCCTCTATATTTTGGTCCACATTGATTTGTGCTATTGTGCATTCTCATTTTTGAGCTATTTGACTCTATTTTAATCTGTTAGTAAGCTTCCTAGCTAGTTGTTATAGTTTCTTATCAGTGAAAGTTGCACCTGGTTGCCTGCTGGAACTCCATACCTGGAGGTTGAACAAATAAGAGCACTGTCTTTGAACTGAGATACTGAAAAGCAACTCCCACTTCAATTTTTAGTGTTAAAATTTGTTTGTTTAGATTTTAGCTTAGTTTGGGGGATTTTTTTGTTTTTTTTGGTTTTTTTTAACTTTAAATCCTTTTCTACCATTAAGTAAAACTTAAATTTTTTAAGGATGCATAGAAAGTCGGTAGTTACTGAAACTCTTTTAATTCTTTGCCATTTTGTGCTGTCTGTATTTTCTGGTTTATTTTCTAAAGTAATAAAATGCAAGTATTTACATGAGAAGATTCCAGTCAGGTCCTGCATTAGTGGTTACTGGCTGTGAAGGAAACCAGATAGGCATACAATAAACCTCCTGATGTTGAGTTAAAACGTAAAACAGAAACCCACAACCCCTGACTTGAACAACTAGCCAGATTAGTGGTGCAGTATCTACAAATTGGAGGATCCTTTCACCCCTGCAAATCCATATGAAGATTACAGCTCAGCCTGCCAGAACAATTGCTGTATCTTGAGGTGCTCTTGAGACAGCCATTGCAGAGTCCTTAGCTTTCCTTGAATTCTGCTTCTGAGACTTTTGATTGGAGATAAGAAGTTTGCATGCCTTTGTGTAATTCTCGATATCAGATCGCACACACAAAAATACTCCTCGTGGGAGGGAAGCAGGAGATGATCCATATTTTGCTATACTCTGCACTCTGGCAACAAGCTTTATAACTTGTCACTTCTGGTTTTTTGGGGTTGAATTTTCAGTTGTAATCAGTGAGATAACCTGCCAGCTAGAGTGCTAACATCGGATGGAGAGTCCTGTTTCCATTTCTTGCACTGTGACACAACCTGGTAACTCGCTTTGCTTCTCTGCTCTTCCTTGTAGAGGGGAGAGATCTCCCCTGTTTTAGGGTATTTGGCAGGGCACTTTTCTGCTGTCAAGGCAAGTGCATTGCAGCACTGTAGTTCCAATATGTAGCTGTTATGCTGTCATATTTAGCTCATTAAATTTTAAATGCCTTGCTGTGAGTTTGGGATTGCATCAGAGAAAATGTTCTTAGACTTGGTTCTCAGAGGAAAAGGAATAGCTTGGTTGAGTGAGATGCTTGGAGAGAAGAGTGAGGATGGTCTGCTGCAGCTTTTTTATTAAAATTACAGACTAATAGTGGAATTTTAATTAAGTCCTGCAGGATGGATGGTCAGTCAGAAGCACTTCTGTCAACAGTTCTTGTAATTTTTTGCTGCTTTTTTTGATTTCTCAGCTTACTGCTGTGGTAAGTTACTGTAACAGTGAAGTGGCTGTTTGGCAGAACATGCACCTTGTTGGCTTCTTGATTGCTTCAAATGAAGCTTCTCTACTGGAGATGCTGTTCTACAGTGAATAAAGCATTACTCTGAGGCCAAAGAATTCTTTTTCTCTTGAGCTTTAAGGGCCTGTTTAGGGACCCCAGCACATGATAACCCTGCATTCTGTCCTGAGAACAGAGGGTGTTTTGGTGCAAAAAGCTACAGAAGAGCTGTGTGTTGCTACACAGAATTCGGATATACCTGTTCTTTTAAACAGTACCTGTCTTAACATCCTTAGTTCTTTTCTTCTGTATGCATGTGTCTGTATTGCTCTTATAGAACCAGGTTATTGATATTTAAGGTCCCCCCTAGAATGCTCTGGAGCAGGAATGTCTGCATTAAGTCCCTGAACAGTGCAGTTTCATTAACAAGAATGGGAAAGCATGAAATTCGAAAAATTGGTTGATATGCGCAGCTTTTTCTTTGTTCCCCAAGAAGCTAAAGCAAAGTTGATTTAACTTGTAGTTGGAATCCTTAATTGTCTCCATCCAGATAACAAGATCTCTCCTCATAGGTGTATGGGAGTTTCTTTTATTTTGCTGCATGAATAAAAGAATATTCACAACTTATAATTATATGCATGTCATGAGACTTAGTGTATATTAATAACTGTCCTGTGACTTTTTTCCCCCTCCCTTGTTGCTTGGTCTTGCTTTTCTATTAAGATGCCTGTGACTGAAACATTCGAGTTTAATAGATTTTTGTCCTGAAAGAGACAGAATTCCCGTGTTACGCACAGACTGTAGGATTTTTCTGAATTAATTCCTGCTTCAAATCCCATAGCTGTGGATAAATATAACCAATCTTGACCAGAAAATCTAGGCATGAGAAATCCAATAAAAACCTGATGTGATGGTGGTGGCTTTTGCTTCATACTAGTTAATGAGACTCCTAACATGATGAATCCAAGTGCTGGGGGAGAGGGAAAGGGAAATAGATCTTAGTGACCAGCCCACGCTTTACTGAATAACACCTCCAGAATCCTAGAGTAGAGAAAACGATGATCCAGTCCTAGAGTGCATGTCTTGTGTCTTCAATCGGACCCTTGTAAAATTAAAGAGAGAGTGTCTTATGTCTGGCTGAGTTTGATCAGCTTCCAGTTTCAGCTGCTGGATCTGGGTATGTCTTTGAGAAGCTGTTTTTCCTGTTCCTAGATGTGTGATTTGTGGCTTTCTCCATTCCCCCTACCCCCCTTTCCAAGTAGTGTTTAATTGCATTCGCTTTGGTAAGCAGCCTCTGCGAGCTGGGCCTTTTGTTACTTGCTGCTCTTCCTGTCTGTAGCTCCAGCAAATTTAGTGACTACTTTCTTCCAAGTCACTGACTAGGACTGAAATGGCAAATGGCACAGGGCCAAGAACCAGTACCTGATGGTAGTTTCTCATTGACACCAATGTTTCAAGAGCTGTCACTTAATTGACTTTTAATGTTTTGTATTTATTTGACTGGGTTTTGTTTGGTTTGGCTTAGGGGGTTTTTTAATTTCGGGGTTTTTTAAATTTCTGGTTTTTGTCAAGATGTGTCATGCCAGCCCAAAAGTCTAAAAATATTTTATCAAACCTGTTGCTAATTAAAATTTTAGTTTCGTATGAGTCCGATAAGAATTTCTGTAAGTCCCTGTTGATTGACGCCATTTTTACTATCAATGCCTGAGAACTGTTCATTGGTTTTGGAAACCTTTACCAGTCTGAGACCCCAGTTCTAACTTATTTAATGTTGCGACATTTCAAAGAGATAATTTTTTTTTCTTTCTTGAGCCCATTGGGACTTTCTCAATATTTCAGGACTTTCTGGAATTAAACACTGCTGCAAATACTCTTTGAGTAGCTGACAGAAAGAAAACCACCGCACCTCCATTGAATATTGAGACAATTAACTTACAAATGTAACACCACTGTGGTAGATTTTGTTGAATGACTATATGCCATTCTATTGAATGTTTCATAATATACTACCATATTCTTACACATATTACCTAAAAAATCCAATCTATATGTGCCTTGGTTTTGATTTTATCTTTGCTTACTTTAAAGCTGTGTGCATCTCTTCTCTGACTTTTGCAGCATTTCTGAATTTTGATTTATCTTCTCTTCTCTGAATCTTCCTGTCCATCTTCCAACCTCTTGTCTCCTCTTTGTGCTTTTACTCTTAGTTACTTGGGTTTGGGTTTTGTTGGTTTTTTAGGGTGGTTTTTTCCCATTTAGCATGGCAGGTTTTTTCCCCCATGGTTTTGATGGTTTCTAATATGTCCTTAGATAGTTAAGAAATTTAAACAAAATATATAGCCAACTGATGTCTTAAGTGACTTAATTTCCAGCTTTTTGAAGTTGTCCTTTTAATGTGTAAATTCCTATATATTAGGCTGACTGTTTATTGTAAATAAATGCTGATGATTCACTTGTCTTAATTTCTATTGCAACTGGTCCGTTGCAGTTGGATTTGATCCTTGTGGATCATTTCCAACTCTGGATATTCTGATTCTCTGGTTCTGTGACCTACTATACTTAACTACTGCCCTGGCTAATACTTATTTAGTCTATTGAGGTTTAGTTTATAAATTGATATTGACAGATGAAATTGATATGCACAGATAAGGTGAAGAGTTGACAACTATGTATGTTGGTTTTTATTTTCTGCCCTTGCTATGTTGATTTTTTTGAGTTATTAACAGTTTATGTAATAATACATTCAGACCGATTGTAGTCTGTCTTTTTTTACTACCCCCAGAATGATTTGTACCTCTAAGTTAAAGTCAGGCTTTACTGTTTTGACTAGACACTTATCTAGGGCTGAATTATGTAGTGATTATTCGAAGGTATATTTGAGCTGTGCTGTCTTGAGGGGAAAAGAAGCACTGTTTGACATGCTGGGCTCTGTGTCCATGGCACTCCAGAAATGCATCCCTATCTTTTTCTGAAGATCTTGTATTCCTGCAGTTTATAGTTTATTCCTGTGTCTTTGGCTAATCCACATTGCTGGAGATCAGCCATCGACTATTGACTATGGACTTCTCTAATACTGTTATCTCAAGGAGCCTGGTAGCTACTTGATGGTTACAAGGGCTCTCAGTTTTAAGGGAGAAGATGACATGAGGGCCTAACTGGATTTTTTTTTTTTCCTTTGCAAAGCTTAAATTAAACTGTTGTGTTAAATTGTTGTCTTAAACCATTAGCTATCAAACTACACTTATAGTTTAAATTTATGACAAAATATTTGGTTACGGATGGGTAAAAATGCCAAGAAAATAGGAAAATAAAACTGTTTAGGTGCAGAGACAAAACTAGTGAAAACTGATCATGCTGAAGACTGCATAGTCAACCCTTTTTTTTTTTCCTTCTCTTTAGTTTTAATTTCTTTCCTTGCTACTCTTAGCAGAAAAATGGCACATACATATTCTGATTTTTATCAGAGGATGTTTTAGGGAATGCTTTACTTGTAGTGCTAACAACTGTGAAATAGCAATAAGTGTGTAACAACCTCTGCATTTAAAAAGTTATTCCGCCCTTGCTTCAGTACTAAAGGTTTTCTTTCTTTGTTCTGGGATTTATTTTTTCTAATTCCTCACTTCCTAGAGAGCCTTCTGGGAAAGAGAGATGTTTACACTTTATAAATGTTATATTTTTTAAAAAATTAAAATCTTTTTTTCTAAATTCTTACACTAACACCGAAAAAATGTTTTTCATCGTAAAGGTCACCAGTAACGTTTGTAAGAGTTAAATATGTGGCTGCTTTGATTGTGAAGAGCATCTCAGAGATCTAAATACTACTGATATTGAAAATATAATCTGATATATAAGTATACTGATTTCTAAAACATTGGAATCTGCTTTCTTTTTCTTTCTTCTAATTCTATTATTCCTGCAACTTTTCCACTGGCTCTGCTCTTCAGCTGCTATGAACTGTCAGACACTGAAATACAGATGATGAAAATATAGAAACTGGAATTTAGCAGAGGCAGCCATGTTAATTTCTGTTCCATTTGAAATGCAGGAAAATATCATCTGCCAAATGGAAAAGGACAATCGGTGGGAAAAGAAATGTTCTTTTCAAGCTTCTAAGAGCAGTGACAATGGAGAGAAAAAATACTATAAAAAGTAGGCAGCTCCTTTTTCAAGATTTTGTTTTCAATGTATTCTGCATGATTAACTGTACACAGTTGCTCTTTTGGAGCCCTGAATGACTGAACACGACATCACAGGGCTTAAACTGCCTTTGCTGCATTGCACTTTGCATTTGGGGGGAATAGGGCTCAGCTTTATGGCAGTTTTACCAGTCTCTAGTATAATTTTTGAATACATTCATACTTCCCTTATTTGCCTTTTTTAATGTCAAACGTTGCACATAAGATGTTCTGCTGTTGCTATGCAACTGCTAAATCCAATATTTAATATTAATAAAACCCGAGTGGCATTAGCATCACTCAGAACAGTGGGCTAGCAAACTCTGATCGTACAATATCCAAGCTGTAAAACTTGGCAGGGACTTCAGTGTGCAATTGCATGCATGGCAAACTGTGGGGCATGAGTCACTGGCAGTTACTATTTAAAGATTGATGAGTTTGAGTAAAATTTCTGAGGTATTTTGATTTTTATATATATATATTAAAAAAATAAAAGTTTTAAACGAAAAGGTAAAGAACAACGTTGGTTAGCTATTTTCCTTAAGGTTTCATTTCAGAGTCAAATTCTGAGGGTCACTACCCATATGTTAAAAACGTTATAAACTATTCAACGTTATAAACCTATGGGTCAATACCCTGATTCTCCTATTTTTCTTCTAGGTCAGGTTGGTCGGCCCTTTCCCACTGTTCCTGCCACTTCCTGAAGCCTGAATTGGCTTTTTTTGGAGGCAGTGCTACTTCTCTGCCTGACAAGGTGCTGTTCAATGGGATGTGTTTCCAGTTTCTCAGTTTCTCCTCTTCCACCTTGTTTTCTGATTTCTCCCTATTTCTCTTCACTCTTGACTGTTATTTCCCTTTTTTATTTTTTTGGTTCTTGGTCCTTTCTGAGATTAGATTTTTAGTGTTGTACCCCAGCAATGCTTTGGCCATCTAAGTCACGTTGCGGGCTGCAAATTCTGTAGGATCCTGCATCTGATTGCTGAAGGCGTTGGTGCGCTGACACTCTTGCTGACACCCGGAGGGGTGTAACGCTGTTTGTCATTTCCTTTTGTAGACTGCTCTCCAAAACGTTACTTTGATATTAGATCTGGATGAATTTTAGAATTACTGCTCTGTTGAAGTGTAATAAACGATTTCCTTCATAGTACATGATCATTTCAATTTTGACTGATTTCTTAAACATTGCTATTTTGGGTGGTTTATCTGTCCCTGATTCACCCATGAAGTTTCTCTAAATTTAAGACCATATTTTTGTTTCTTAATTTTTTTTTTTGTTTCTTCTTCTGCCACTCAAAGACTCAAACAAGTAGGAGAAGCTAGAAGCCCCTAGCTACTTGCAAACCATTCTTAAACCTACAAAGCAAAAGTATTGGAGGGGGGAGGGGAGGGGGCAGGCAATATAGTAAGTTGTAGTCTTGAATTTTTCTGGTCATATTCTGTTTTTATGCATTTTTAAAAGCAGGTGGAATTTGTCTATCCCCCTTAAAGTAATCTTTGTACTTTTCGTACTCACTCTGCTAACCCATCTTCTCACAGTATTGGGCAGTTAATGGCTCTGTAGATTTTTTACTGCCAGTAGGCGGTTAGCATAATATTGATTTAACTTTTCCATATAATGGCAGTAATTTTGGTGCACGTTTTCCCTCTTCTGGAATAGACTCAAATTGATTAGATTTATTTTAAGTGAGGTATAAATCATGGCATTGAAGTAAATCGGACTGTGTGTGTCTTGGATGCAGATCTGTGATTGAAATTTCATTCCTTAGTGATATGGCAATGCTGAATCCCTCTCCTTTTAATTTTCTCTCCTCAAAACTGCAACTCTTCAGAGAACACTGATTCTAGTGTTTACTGAAATTCAGAAAAGTAACTGAATGCCACTGAGATGGAAGAATGTATCTTTTTGGGAAAATGTACCTTCTTTCAGTTTGGAGGCTTATACGAGAGTATTTTTATTTGTGTGGAATTACTTGGTCATGTTGTAAAACCTGCAGCTACCTATGTTCTTTTCAAAATGGTTTATTTCAATGTTGCAATGTTCTTTGTTTTTAACCTCGCCATTTACAAAAGTACAGGAGTCGGTGGACTCTAGATTGTGCTATGATTTATCAGTAGCTCAGTCATCCCAATTGACCCATGTATCTTGTAATACTTGGAGAAAACATGTTGAGCTCTGTTCTTGGAACAGATAAATATAGAACTGCTATTGTGAATATTGTAGTGACGTACTAATCTAGAAAGCTAACAATTCTTTTATTTGCTTTTAGGGTTTGAAAGTATTCTAGAAGGCCTGTTTGGACCTGGATTATTAAAAGATCTCAGTTTGTTTAAAGGTATTCAATCTCTATGTTTGTATCTTATTCTGCATTTCTAATGACAGAAGCAGCCCCAGCTCTGCCTCTAGAAAATGTGTGTTACCGTGGTGATTTGTGCTTTTTTTTCCCCCTCCCCCAGGCAGTGCTCACAGTTAGTTTCATATTGGCTAAAATTACTAATGAGTGTGTGTTCATCTTTATGTAGCTGGGAGTGTATTTTGCAGTGCTCAGAAAAACAGATTTGTTGTGCATAGATAAAATGTATATAGTTTGGTAATCTGGGGATTTAGGAAAATGGCCGAAATGAAGCCTGAATCCTCAGAATGCAGGCAAGAATGTTGTGAAACAGGTATTTAATTCGGCATTTCTCTTTTGGCTCCAGTTGTGTTGTGGTTTATGAATATGAAGTAATTTGCTATTCTTCTGATTTACAGACTGTGAGCCTGAAGGTGTTTCTGATTGGTCTTTTGATGAAAATTGTCTTTTCTGCTGCCTGAGAAGAGAAAAAGTGAAGGTAACAATGCAGATGTGTGAAGCTAGTAGTTGTAGGGGAGGGACAAAGGGAGGGAGTTTGCTGCTGCTAGTTAACTGAACATGGAAAATCCGCAACCTCCTACCCCTTTCCCCTCCTTTGGAAAAAGGTTTTCTGAATTAAAATATGCAAATTAATGAACTGACTTGCCTCTTTCTCTGCAACTTTTTCTTTGTAGTATGTAATGCAGGTGGTGGGTTTCTTTTTTTTTTCCTCCTGTGCATTAGCTCTTTCTCTTTGGTGTTTTTTATTTGTTTTGGGTTTTCTTGAGTTCCTTGTAAGAGATCTTGTTGGGAATCATGAAACCCTCCCCAAGGGAGCCAGACTGTGGCTTGTGCATGTTTACTGCAGTCAGATGATGGGCTTATCTTCAGTATGGAAATGTGGTCCATTTTAACAATCTAGAGTCTTTTTCTGTATCTTGAAATCTGCTTCCCTGTGGGCCCTGTCCTTTTATTAAAATGCTCTTGTGCATGGTAGATTTTGTACTGTGCTTGTTCATAACGAAGTCAGAGCCTAAACATGGACAAGTCAGGTTTGCCAACACAAAAACCTTGCAGTATATTTTCTTAAAGAAATTATAGTTGTATGTAAAACAAAAGCTATGGTGCTGTACTGATTGTTGTTCAGCCCACGTGTTGAAATTGTGGTTGTTCTATAACATAGGAAGGAACGATCATCTGTCTTGGCAAAACTTCATTTACTGGAATTTGTAACTACTACTTCTTCCTGCACAATGTAAAACAACACCAGAATGGATCTCTATCAACTTAGGGACGAAACAAAAGCACTCTTTCCTCTGCAGCAGCTAACGTGTAGCTGCGTGGCTTGTCCATAAAGGAAGTTGACGCTGATGCTTGCCATGCTGCCAGTTCATGCGTGTTTTTGTATTACAGTTTTTATTAAGGCATGGGAGGAGGTTTAGGAATACTTGCATTTAGAACAGATGTAAGTCACAGTTATTTCATTGAGACTGACAGCAGGTAACATGTATGTGTGCTTGTGCTGTAAGGAGTTCTGTCTTTTTTCTTACCTCATCTCATAAAAGGACAAAATCCAGTGTTAAGCACAGCTCTAGTTAAGCCATTGAATTGATTCAGAAATTAATTTTGTGGTGGGTGAGAGACCGATTTTAGTCTGGACCAATCTGACAGTGTATGGGTAGGTATTCAAAAGGGCTCCTTTCAGGGTCTAGCATTTTTTGTGTGTCAGCTGAGAGATGGTAGGATGGGAGTGCTTCCTTTTCCCTGTGGGTGCAGCAGATTGCTGCCCTGCTGGCACTGATGTCATTAGCTCACAGTACAGAGTTAAATATGATTCTTTCACAAGAGCCTTCAAATAGTGTGAATTTGACATCTTAATTGGAATTAAAATATCAGAGACATAATTGTTAGAAAAAAGTTTGTAACTTAATTTGGTATTTAGCTAAATAACGGACAGTCTTCAGCTAAGTTAGTTCAACTGAATTAGAAATGGTACTAGTTTATTTGGCATCTCTTCCATTGAACATCTGGAGTGATATCTTTAACTCTTCTTTTTAGGGAGTTGCAGGCTGTTCATGTGCATCCTCTCACCTTGTTTGGAAAAGAACTGGGCAGGGTGGGATGATTTGGGTTGGTGCTTGTGTAGTGCTGAGTTACAGAATGAAAAGGTGTGTTGTTGATGCTGTAGCTGGCAGTGGGATAGCCACAAGCCCTGTGTTACGATAGCCTGTGTCTGTGGCTGGCCTGGTTTTTTTTCTTTTGAGTACATAGTTACCAATACCTCCTTTTGGATTAGTTGAATAATTAATCAGCGTGCTTGATTTTCACCTGTGAGTGACGTGTAGGTACCTAGTGTAACAAGTTCAAAACCAATAAAAATCTTCAGGGTTTTTTTCTGGATTTCATTTGCCCTTAAGAATTACCTGGAACTTAAGGGACCAGTAGTTGTGCATAAGTAAAAATGAGTTCTGGACTGTAGGATGATAATTGAAGGCCTAGTATTAGTTTATTGGCAGAGCTGCTTAAAGGGTAAAAATCTACATTAGCTCTCCCACCCTTTCAGTGGTAGTGGTTACTGCTTTTGCAAGCAGTCAGATTCAATTACATGACTTCTTCAAGGGATGGAAAACCATCTGCTGAAGTATTCTAAAAAGATTAATTTATTTGTAGCAGTAGTTCTAATTGCAAATACTGAGCAAATACATGCATTTTTTGGCAGTCAAAATACAAGACAGGTTTTGGTAGAGAAATGGACTTAAATGTCTTCATTTGAAGGGGATAATAAAAGACAGACCAAATAGGGAGCTAGCATCTTCCCAGAGATATTTTTTTCCCAAATCAAAAGGGTTACGTGCAATAATGTAGAACTTCTAGAAACTGCATTTTCTCTTTTCGTCATAGAATGCAGAATACCCAATTGTTTCTGTATGGTGTGACCAGAGAATAACTGGTTACCTAAGGAGCTGCTACCAGGTTATTAACTTGGGTGCCTGTGTGCAGAAATGCACAGGTACCTTGATGGGCAAGAAAGACAAAAAAAATCCAGTTAGCAGCTCTGGCTGCCTACATGTGGTGAGACAAAGATTGGGTTCTATGGGACCAAAACTGACGAATACATTCGGATAATCTGCAGCTGTGGTAATTCTCTATTGCTTGTGGTCTTTATCACTTTTCCTTCTAAAAGGTTGTGGTCCAGAGAAGACCCATCGATTCAGATGGATTGAACTTGAAGTGTACTTGCCTTGTCTCTTTTTAATTATGATTCCTAATTTTTCTGTGTGGCTTGTTAAATAATCCGACAGAGCTATCGTTACAGAAGAGATCTTCAGCTCCATGTAGAATGCTTGTATCAAATGAGGTAGTCTCTAGTGTCATTTACTCATAGTTGGAGCTCAAGCCTAGTTTAAGAAAGGCCAGAAGAAAGGAGAAACTGGAAAATGAATTCTTAAAGAGGATTCAGTTGGGTATATTCATGTGGAAAACACTATTGTCTATAGTGACATAAAGCAATTTGTATGTATTAAGAGAAAAAAGGAACACACACACGTGGACACACAACTAATCTCATTAGTTGGTGAGAGCAGAACAAGGAGGATAATACTCCTAAGCACATTAACTATTTTATAGATATATTTAAGCTACAAAAATAGCAAGAGAGAGAAAATTACTTCTAGGAGCATGTTCTGGGTTCTTAGGCTGTTGATGCCAGAAGATTGATTCTGGTCTGCAGAGTTCTCTAAAATACCTGGGCTGCTGTGAAAGGACTTCTCACAATTCTTTCATTTGTGAAGAAGTGTGGTAAGGTGCAGCATTTGAAGAAGTTATTTTAAAATTCAAAATTACTCTGATATGATTTGGTTATTTTTAAAAGCTTATAGTTATTTTACAGAAATCTGGTGGCATTTCACTATGGAGGAACATAAACAGTAAGATGTGAACTGTGGTAAATGTCTGAATAATTCTGAAGAGAAGTTGTCACTCATCTAAAGCATTAACTTGTAGAATAATTGAAGATGGCAAAGGAAATATCTGGAAATGAGTCAAAGTTTCAGAACTCTTAAAATTTTTGATGGCTTTAGAATGTGTTTAAACTGTGTACAGAGATCCCTAAGTGTGCTGGAACATGCTCTAAAACATTTTTAATGGATTTCATCACTTAAAAAACTCGAGCATTTAGACTGTCAATTTTGTATTGTGTCATTTAAAAATAATTTGATGTGGAGGCTAAAACTTAAAGAGGCTGTTTGTGATAATCTCCAGCTGTGTTTAGTAGTAATGCAGGGTTGCAGCTTTGCTTGTGCATCAATGTTAATGTAAGCATATTGTGGTCCCACGGATGTATTTCTTCTCCCCTTACTATAGATAATAAATGATAGTCAATAGCTACGGATCAGTTGTTTGTTTTGAATTTGATAAATATGATGTCAGTCAACTTACTATAAAAATATATATGTTCAGTAAGTGAGAGAGGTCTTAAAACTAATTAAACCATCTGAATTTTTATTAATGCTAAGCTGGGAGCAGTTGTAGATGCTTTAAAGGACTTGCTCAGAATTGAAAATGATCTTGATAAGTTTGAAAAACAGGACAGACAGACTTGTTTTATCAAGTCACAAGTTACAGATGTCTGAAAAGTGATAGGATTGTAAAAGTAGTAAACTCCTTTGGGGACTGTATCAAGAGAAGAATTTGTGTTAATACCTAGAGAGGAAAACCTAAATGCCGGTGAAGCCTCAGCTGACTGTAGCTTTTTGAGAGATGTAAACAAACTGAATAGTGCTGAAATGGAAGCAACAAGAGTGATGCTGTCTTGCAGGTAGAAGGAAAGAAGAGTCTCTGGTGCCCTTAAAGCTTGTCTACAGAAAATTGTTCTCCTTTGCACTGGCTGTGAATTAAAAAGACTGTACAGTCTTAAGGGAAAAAAGCATTGGAGAAGATAACCTAGGGATGTTGAAACATTCCTTTCTTACTCAGTGTCCCTGATTTTGCCTTGAGGTAGGGTGGGAGGCTGGATTTTATCCCTAGGGTCCGTGGGTTGACCAGTCAGCCATGGGTGGTCTGTGGGCAGCCTCCCTCCTTTTTCTCCCTGAAGATGGATAGGAATTATCTCATCCTGTTCTAGCTTGTGGGCTCTTCCCACTCCATCTGTGTGTGTCCTGTGGCTTAAACACGAAACTGCTGTTTCCACATCTACACAACAACAGCCTGCATCATGCAGTTCTCTTCATGTCAGCAGTTTAGCATTTGGAATTGCTGCATCAACATTTCCTACAAGGAGGCTCTCAGTGAGCATCCAGCACTAGTGCTGACGAGGGCGGGCTGCCCGGGATTAGGTGGTCTCGCAAGGTCACGCATTAACCTTGCATTTTGAAAACCCCAGCTCTGTATTTCTAAGGCTCTTTGACTTAATTCCATAGTTATGCTGTTTATCTTAACGTACAAAAAGAGCTTTAGCCCTCAGAGAGCATGTGCAAACCACTCCAGGTATCTTTCTCTGAAGGTGTATTGTTCAATATAGTGATGCTGCGTGTTCATTGGTGGATTCTAGGAATGCTCTGGGGCATGCTTCCCACCTGAAGAGAAGCACAAAAATAATAGAAAGAATCCTGTGTTCTAGATAATGTGTAAAAGTAACTGATTGGTTATAAATATGCTGAAAACCCTCCCCCAATGACAATGCTATCTAGATATTATTGGGTTTTTCTTCTTCCTACTACCTGCATGTTGCTACTGAAAACTTTGATGTGATTTAGGACTGTAGATTGAGTGGGTAAGCCTGAAAGTAGTGGTTCTAAATAATGGTTATTGGGAAGAAATGCTGGAAAATGTAAAAAGAAAAACCCTAAAAAATCAACAACCTTCCACCCCAATCAACAAAAAAACCTCAACACAAATCAACCAACCGGACACTCCCAAACCAGACAAAAACCCCTCACTTTTGGAAGATGAATAGCAATTACAATCAAATACTTAGTGTGAAAACTTGAATTTTCTTTCCAAGGTGAAAAAACCTGCAGATTCTTGGACTACTTATGGTACAATGGATAAGAAAACAATTTGAAAGTGCAATAAGCAGAAATATTTCCAGTATATTTTGCCTCATGTAGTCAGTGCTGTACTGAAGATGCCAGAGGACTTTTTTTTCCTATGTGCAAGGTTAAATCTGACTCTTCTATATAACTATATTTCTTTACATTTTGATGTCTTAGCATGGACAGTGATAAAAACCATACATGTAAGGAGATGCTCCTTAGTTTAGGGCATAAAAACTAAGCACTGCCATTTTCTTGCTATTATTCCTCTCCTCTTCTGAATGCAGATCAAGAGATCCTTTATTCAGCTGTTCACCAGCATAAGCCACTTAGAATTTTTTTCTTCTGGGTGATCCCTTTTTCTTCGTTCCTTCTCTATGTAGCAAGTGTACAGCTTTAGTTAGCTTCAGTAGATTAAATTGTACTCTTCTTAATTGCCTTTATATGAGTAATATAAAATACATTTGTTTAGGGTGAGGCAGGGTGCTGCTGGACTCTGTTTCCATTGAGTTGCCAGGCTGGTATTTACAGTGTATTGTTTTAGTTGCAAAAAGTGCTAGGAAGATTTGAAATGCATTGGCCAAGGGTTATTTTTATTTTAGGCTTCTTCCAGAGCTATGGTCTGTTAAAGGGCAGGGTGTCACATCAGGTTGAAGGGGTAATGTTTCCTTCAAGTCTGAATTCTCTGTTTGTCCCTTGAATTAAAAAGTTTTTTGCAATGGTTCATGGGACTCTGGAGAGAGGATGCCAGTTAACTCTAATGGCTCTTGTCTAGCCAAATCTCTGTGCATCAGTTTGCAGAGTTTCCTTTTAAAGCAAAATTTCTGTAAAGGCTTAGAAATTTCAGTGGTTATTCCAACATTTCTGTATGCCTAGATTACTTATTATTTTGCACATCTGCTTTTTATGCAAACTGATTTTTTTTATCAGTTTACTGTTACCCTGGTAATGCCTAAAAGATAATGGAGCTGATCTCAGACTCTCTATCAGTAACTAGGATAGATCCCGCATAAAGCGTTGTCAGATGCAGCAACACAGTTTCAAAAAGAGGATACAAGTGTGTTCTGTGAAGTTCCACCTGAAGAGTGACTCTCAAAAGATACTTGGCTTACTATCTAGAAATACCTTTATTGTGAAATCCCATACAGATATGTCATGTATTTTAGTATCATAGAAGTACAACTGCATTTTCGGTGTGTTCATAAAATGCCAGTGAAGTGCTACTGGTTGCTGGTACAGGGATGCCTGGCACAGAGGTGAACACTTCTTATAGCTAACCATCAGTTCAAATTTGTATGAAAGAATTCAAGTCTGTCTCAATAGAAGCTTCTCCTATGGGAGCAAGCAGGTTTGAATCTCTCTGGTATGGAACAAAGCATCAGTCATTTTGTGAGGCCTTTACTTCTGCAGGCTCTTACCTTCACAGAATCAAAGATGTTTTCACTCACCTGTTACCTCTGTCATCGCATGTTCCTTATATTTCTCTTTGGCATAAAATACTGCTGTCTCTGTACCCTGCCTGAGATAGTATCTCTCTTTGCTTTTGATAGAGAGCTTTTGGAAGCTGTTGAATTACAAATATGATGTGAAAGCCCATGTGGTTCAGGCCATAGTCCACAGCATTTCGTATTATTATCCTTTGCATGCAGTTCATGTGACTGCTGTGTTGGTTAATTTACTGTGTTAATTTACAAGGTCGTATAACCTTGTTTCTTAAACCTCTTGAAGTTGAGACAGCACAAACTTAGGAATTACTTATTTTTTCATTTATTGTGATTTATAAATGAATTTCCAGTTCTTTCCTTCCCTTCTAGTCCCATGAGGATATGAATCTGAAATCAACTTATACAGTAGAGGCCAAAAAAACAGATGCAGCCTAGATATTATGGTAACTGATACTTTATAAAGGTTAACAAAACAAAACACTCCCTAAAGCCAAAGAGTGGCTGTGTATACATTCCTGCAGTAGGTAAATACCGGTATCTTTAATATAGCTTATAATGAAAGTGGAAGGAGAGGGCTGGTAAAGAGATTGTTCTCCTGAGCAGGAGCAAGGCATTAAACTGAAAGAAATGAGAAAAGGGGTGTGCATCTGGGGGTGGAACCTAAGCATTTAGATTTTGTATTTTTGTAACCTCGTCTTCCAGTTTCTTGAGTGTATTTTAAATGAATGATTTATCCTGGAATCTCACACGCTTAATTATCCTAGTTTGAATATATTCTTGAGATTACTCAGCTGCTTCCAATTGTGAGAATGGATTTTATTTCATTGTAGGTGTTGTAACAGCTAACTTAAGTTTATTTCACTTAAAAGTAGCTACTACTGAGCCTCTTCACAAAAGGACCTGTTTGTTGATCATGCTTGGTCATTTTTTGCTCAGTCTGCATGAATAATGTGTAGAGTAAGGAGACCTGCCTATGTTTCGCCTTCAACAGTTATTTCTTGGATCTGAAAGTAATAGCCAAAGAACAAGTGCTAGATACAAGATTTACAGCCAAATGTTGTAAAATATCTAGATTTTCTTCTTTATAACGGGCTCTTATTTTCTGTATTGTTATCAAATCTTATAGGCTTCTGCTGCATTTGTGTTTTGGGTTACAACAGGATGCCAGGTTGTACTCTGGCTTTGTGGGTTTAAGCCAGTGTTTCTGTACTAGTGCCTTTATTGTAATTTTCCTATTAAATCGTAGCTGTCTTGAAATCTCTTGCAAGGTATTTGTGTGGGGTTAATTCCTTCTGCTGGTTTACCTTCAAACCAGCACATATTTTGGCGCCCGATGTGTGGTGTCCTGAGAGAAGTCGGAATTGCAGTTTTGCCTTGTATTACAGAAACTGCCTATTCACCATGATGCTTGACATGTTTACGTGGATTTTGTACCTTGCTCTCTATATTTTTCCGCACATGGGGAGCTATTTGCCAGTTGTGATGCTCCTTTTGAGACCAGGGAATGATACGAAAATTGCTTTTTTAGTTTATTTTGTCTATTGCATGATACCATCAAAGGCAACGAACCTCATTCAGAATGTATATTCAGTTTTGTTCACCTGTCCTGGTCTGAGCTGCGCTACCTCTGGGGCCTCGTTAATAATCGCACCCAGCCCACGTGGGGAAGAGGAGAGAATGGTTTCTTCTAGCCTTTCAGGCCTGACACAGCAGTTTTTGAGAATATTGAGTTCTATCTGAGTGTCAAGGACGGCATAATCTTGTTAATTTTGCTTTGTCTTCTCTGTACGCCTGCGCTGTGCACACCAGGCTTGGAGTCGGGACAGAGCTTGGTGTGGTACAGCATATTCAGGAGGAGAAAAGAAGCAAATCAGCAGGCACCATGTCCACGCAAACTGTCACTGAGCAAGAGGGAAAAGGAACCAAAACAACAGGTACTATGTGTACACAAACTGTCGCTGAGCCAGGACAGCCTTAGCCAGTAGCAGTTGCCTCCGTTCAGAAAAGGAAATCGAAGAGCAAATCAGTCTGCATAGTGACTGATGAGGAGGCAGCAGGACCTTTGCACCCAGCAGAAGAGATGGAGCCAGAAATCATCACTCAGTCTCTGTCCCTGGGTGAGCTGCGGAGGGAGTTCACCTGCCAGGCAAACGAGTCCATTCTCACCTGGCTGCTCCACATCTGGGATGCAGCGGCTAATGGCACCATTTGGGAAGGATGTGAGGCTGGGCAACTGGGATCACTGTCCCGGGATGTGGTCATTCACCATGGGATCAGGAGAACCCAGGAAACTCTCAGCCCCTGGTGGCGATTGCTGGCAAGTGTGAGGGATAGATACCTTTGTAAAGAAGACCTCCAGGTGCACCAAGGAAAATGGAGCACCATGGAACAAGGTATCCGATGCCTAAAGGAATTGGCTGTGATGGAGATCATTTTCTCAGAAGATGAGAGATTCCCTAAGAGCCCAGATGGTGTCCAGTGCACATCGCAAATGTGACTGAAATTCACACAGCTTGGACCAGAAATATACTCCCACTACTTAGCGATGCAGCAGTGGAGGGAAGGAGAGGACAAGGTGGGTGCATTGGTCAACAAACGAAGAATTTACAAGGACGCTGTCACTGCCCTGTTATGCACTCATGTCTCATCCATGGAAACAAAGCTGGCTGAGCACATCTGGAGCTTGGAAGAGAAAATTGAAGAGGCCCACCAGAAACTGAGGAAGGAGCTTAAGAAAAGAATTTACCTCATCTTGCCAGAACCAGAAAGAGTCTCTGTCGTTAGGAACAGGTATCCCCCAGCCAAGGAGAGAGGATACACTCTGCGAGGTAACCTCTGGTTTTTCCTTAAGAAGCATGGAGAAGACATGACGAAGTGGGATGAAAAACCCACCTCTTCCTTAGCCGCCTGGCTACATGAGCTGAAAAGAGGAGTATTGACCACAAGAAGCTCATCTAGGGTCAATGCTGCTCCGGTGTCTCATAGACAAGACTCCAGGTGGTAAAGGAACAATGATATGATTGACCCTCTTGACGAGACCTCAAGGTCGTATTTACAGGAGGAAAGCAATATGTACTATTACCAGGATTAGAAGGGCCCTGCCTCTAGCCAGGTAGAGGAAAGGGACAATCAAATCTATTGGACTGTGTGGATCTGATGGCCTGGCACTTCTGCCCCACAAAGGTGTATGGCTTTGGTTGACACCGGTGCTCAATGTACCCTGATGATCAAGGTATATGGGAGTGGAATCCATTTCCATTTCTGGGGTGACAGGGGGATTCCAGCAGCTGATTGTACTGGAAGCTGAAGTGAGCTTGACTGGGAAGGAGTGGCAGAAACACCCCATCATGACTGGTCCAGAGGCCCTGTGCATGCTTGGCATAGATTATCTCAGGAGTGGGTATTTCAAAGACCCAAGAGGACATCGCTGGGCTTTTAGAATAGCTGCTCTAGAGACAGAGGAAATCAGACAACTGCCTGGTCTCTCAGACAACCCCTCTGCTGTGGGACTGCTGAGAATTGAAGCACAACAGGTACCAATCACTACAGCAACAGTGCGCTGTCAGCAATACTGCACCGACAGAGACTCTGTGATTCCCATCCACAGGATGATTCGTGAACTGGAGATCCAGGGGGTGGTCAGCAAGGCCAAGGGAGTACAGCATGATTGTAAGCCCGCTCTATCTTGTGACACAAAAAAAAAATACAATTTCTGGTGGGGTCCTGAACAACAACAAAGCTTCTGAACAAATTAAACAGGAGATTG
>VZTA01003153.1:20669-33544 GCA_013398855.1 Mohoua ochrocephala | reverse complement strand
CAGTAACTTTATGTGTCTGTCCATTAGAATTCTGTAGAGTTAGTCTGTGGTTTTTGTTTACAGTGCTCTTGATATATTTTATGACCAATAGTAAAGTTTCTGTCCATTTAAAACCTTTTTATTTCATTGATTTTGACTAGTTGAGTTATCAAATCAGAATTCTTCCTTCCAAGAGGTCTGACGAACTGTGGGTGGTATGCACAGTGTAAATGTTGTTGGCTTGTCCTGGAACAGGGCCACAGAAACAAAAACCTCGTGCCTTCTCTTTACTGAAATACAGCCATTCTACTTCTGCAGAAAAGTGCTCACATGATGCTTTAATGCAGGTCAGATTTGCATCTCTTGTCGGTTTGATATTTATGAGTTCTAAATGCAGTGCTCTGTACATTTCACAGAAACACAGAATCACAGAATGGGTGATCTCAGAAGGGACCACAGTGGGTCATCTGGTCCAACCTCCCTGCTCCAGCAGGGTCATCCCAAAGCACGTGGCACAGGATTGTATCCAGACAGTTCTTGAGTATCTTCAGTGAAGGAGACTCCACAACATCTCTGGACAATATGTTTCAGTGCCGAGTCACCCACAGAATAAAACAGATTTTCCTATTCCAATGGCACTCCCTGTGCATGTTTTTGCCCATTGCCTCTTGTCCTGTTGCTTGGCACCACTGAGAAGAGCCTGGCTCCATCCTCCTGATAGACATTGATGAGTTCCCCTCCCAGTTGTGTTTTCTCAAGGCTGAACAGGCCCAGATCCTTCAGCCTGTCCTTGTGCAATTCATCAAGGAGAATTTGTCTTCTGCTCAAAGCTGCAGAAACTTCACTTTGTGTTAAAATATGATGCAATCTCTTCTTCTTGTCTGGGATGACTTTCTTCAGGCCAAATTCCTAGGACTGTCTTTTGTTTTGCATTGGACTTTTTCCCTCAGAGAAATGTTTTCTCTTGCTAAATCTTAGTCCTGAAAGCCATTTCCTTGGGCCTTCTTGGTTTTGGCAGAGAAGTTTAATTACTGCTGACTGTAACTGATCTGTCATACAGGCATGTTTCATTTTTACCAAACTGTGATTCTTTTTTTTTTTGGCATGAAATAAATACTGAGAAAACACAGGATAACATAAATATAGATAATACCATATACCAAGATCATTATTTTGCTGTATCCTAGACTTGTGAATTCCATGATCATTCATAGAAGTTCATAATCTTTCTGTCTTTCATAAATGCTCCTTCACCTGTACTTAGGTCTAAGTTATTGAGCAGGCAAATTAACTGATAAATTCTGCAGTTATATCTTGATAGACAGATGTATTTCTGTGAATCCATAAAATAATTGTTTTTCCTGAATAATATTGAAAAGTGTGATGAGAAGGTGTGAAGTTCCAATTTTATTTATGTTCACTAAGAGTTTGCGCTGGTACAGATTAAATCAATTTAACTTTATCATTAATTTCCCTGGGGGAAAAAATTGAACCTAGCCAGAAAAGAAAAAATAAAGAAAACAGGGGGAAAGGCAATTTAAAAAATAATGCTAAAGCAGTGAAGTATTAATTCAACTCTTTTTTAGGCTTTGATTGGCAGCAACAGAGGCCAGGTTAAAATTGTAAGAACGCCTATAAAACACTTCCACATTCATCAGCCTGGAGACCATTATCTGAGTGTCCCAACTTGCAGGTATGTTGGTTAGATATGCAAGGAGAGAAAAGATAATCCAGCAGGGTAGATAAGAATTCAGTGTGATATCTCTGCACCTGTGAATCAGGTCTCAGCTTGGTTGCTCTTGGGAGCAAAACAAACTTTTGATTTTGGAGAAGTGCACATGGCAAACAAACAAAAAGATGTGCAGTTTAGTTCTGGATTAGGTTTTGCTTCAATATTGTATTTCTCTTCAAGTCTGAACTGGTTCAAATCCGAACAAATGGTTTTGTTTAGATTTGTGCTGCTATCATATCCAGGCAGATATTTCAAGATTACATGCACAAGTGGTAGTGCTTGACAAGGATTAGTGATCCTATTACATTCATTGGGAAAAAAAATCTCATAAAAGCAGATTTCTGCTCTTTCAATGTTCACTTTGTCAGGACTAGAAAAGGCACACATCTCTCAATATCTTTTTTAAGTCCAACATGCTCTTCAAAAAAACAAAATAAAAAAGACAGAGAAGTCAGTACTTCTCTTTCAGAGATACTTATCTATCTATCTTTAATTATAAATGAAAATTTGTCTCTAATTTATACAGATTCTTTCACCTCTATATTAAGTCTTTCCAAATGCAATGTTTTAAATTCTTCATGTTTAGAACCTATTCCTGTGTTTTACTTTACCAAGAAAATTAAAAGATCATATACATGCAATCAGAAGCAAGTAATTAATAGTATATTATTTTTTAAATGCCAAGTGGCACTATCTCTATATCTTTTTTCTCTTTTTTTATTCCATAATTATGTGCCAAAAGATCTATCAGAAAATAATATAACTAATTCCTAAGAAAGATCAGTGTCAGGGGTGCTCTGCAATACTTTGTTTCTCAGCACTGGAGCTGCCAAAAGAAGGTTTCAAGCAACATTAGTCTTAAAATCACTAGTAGGGAAACACAATTTTTTCAATATATTTTCATCCAAGACCAATTTAAATGCTGCATTCTTAATTTAAAATTACTAAAAAGAAACATTTTTGATTTGACTCAATTCTGTAAAACCAAACAGGACCATCTAAAATCTGAAATTTTTTCCTAGATGAAGATCGCCAGATAAAAATGCAGCAAGATTGCCAGGGGAGAGTTTAATTACTTCTTGAAGCCCTTCTTTGTGTATTGTATGTTGTGCAAAGAGTAAGAACATACAGTTTTGGGAGTTGATACATACTTATTATTAAAACATTTCGGAGGTAAAGAAGACTCCAAATAAAATTTTTAAAAGCTGGATTTTTTTTGGATTTTATTTGTGAATACTGCTGTAGGGTGGTTCATAACAAATTAATGTCCTCTAAATACCATTGTGGTGATGTAGAACTGTTTATGAATCCATCTGAATGCATAATGATTGGTGACTTCATGTACTTTGTGTTCTGAAATGTCTGATAAATATAATTTCTGGTAGATATGTTAACATGATTAACAAAATGTTAAATAGCATAAAGGATTTTCAGGAAATAAGTCTCGAGCAAAGATCTCGACGTTTTGAAACTGTGAATAATATCAACTGATGCAATATTACAAATGTACAAATATTAATTTCGTTTCAAAGTGCACTTATTTCCTGCCATGAAATTAGAAAGAACAGAACTGTTTATTTTTGAAAAGAAACGGTACTATAGATAGCTCCGATGAGCTAATGCTTGCTTGAAAAAATGAGGTGATGACTATGAAAGAGAAAAATGGCATTGCACTCTGTGAAAGGAAATGCCAGAGGCAGCGTCAGAGTGTGAGGCAAGATGGATGCATGAGGTAACAGTATCGGGAATCCACTGGCTTTTAATTTTCCTTAAGGGAAAAAAAAGCCAAAATCCCTCAAATAAACCAACCCTGCGAAATTTCTAGAAAGCTCTTCAACCTGCCCTCCTTCCTCAAAGCCTCAAAACATTAAATGTTGCAGATGAAACTGCCTGCAACGAAATATGTTTGGGTTGCAAATTATCAGCATTGTGATACTTAATTTTTGTGCACAGCAGAGTGTGACTTCACCTGTATCTGCATGGTCCTTTGATAGATTTTCAAATTTTAGCCTAGCCAAGATTTCTTAAAGGGAAATGAGATTTCTTCAGAGTTTCATGCAAAAAAGGCCCCAGCACTGGTCTGGAAATGGGTTCTGATGTGCTGGGTGGTGCCTTGGCTTTGTTTTCCTGTCATTCACCCATCCCAGGGAGCCAAAACAGGCAGGAATCCTTTTATATATCATTGACCTATTTTTTACACCATCTCTACTCTATCTCATGGAATACATGCTCTGATTGGAAATAGATAAAAAACTGTCCGAATATAAAACAGACGGAATATATTTTATAAAACTTATCTGCAGTGTGTTCTGTTGGTAAATACAGTTCCCACCTGATTTATCCTTGCAAGATCTTGCTAGTGTTTATTGTGGGGAAACAGTCAAAAATATGTTCTAGGTGAAATGTGTAAACATCCCTATTTTGTTGTGACATAAGCTATGTTCACAGTATCAGGATAGAGATGCTAGTAAGTTATGTTCTTGTTTTTATTTTTTGAAGACAAGTCTGGAACTTAGAGCCTTGTTGTGTTAGGGTACTTCTGATGCTTCTGAGAAGTGGAAATTTTTGTTTATTCCATTATCCACCTCTTATCAAAATTTCAGAGTGCATAAGGCAATGTGCTTCATTTAATTTCTTCTATTTTCTCTTTATCTGATGATTGAACTACTTGTAATTCTCTTGGCATCTCATCTTACCACCTGAGGATAGTAACGGGTTCATAGAAAACCATGTTTTTATTCTGAAGCTTTATTTATTCAGCAACATAAATCTGAAGCAGTGTCCATTTGTCTTGCTTCTTCACTGAGAATGAGAGTTTCAAATGCAACAACCTGCACAATCAGTATGCATTCACTGTCTGAATCACTTGCTCTAAACTAAAATCAGTTGTAATTGCTTGCCTCTTTCTCATCACCTGCCATGCCAGCATAGAATAACCCAGGGATTTAAGGAGTCAGAACTATAGCAGACTTGTAGTTTACTGACTTAGCTGCTTCACAGTTAACATTGTGGTTCACTTGGTGATATTTCATATAAAACTCTGTATTTAATGATTTTTAATTTTTTTTTTTGAAGTAAGAAATGTATTATCTTTATTTATCTTATTCTACCAATGTCATTTTTCTTCTGTTTTCAATTAAAGGAAAATTTTGACAGTCTACTGAAATTCTTAGTTTTGGTTCTGAAAATGAAATGCATTTTTAAGTATCTCTGTAACCTTACCCAGGTCTGCCAAGCATTCACTACTTGAAGAAACCTAAGAATCAAAACCAAAGTGTGTTTCTCTTTTCATAAGAAATGCATTTGCCTTCAAATGCACAAATTTTGCTCAGCATGGAAACCTACTTCTTAGTAATACAACAAAGTAAGGCATCAAAGAAATTTAAACAGTAGTACAAATTAAGTAAATGGCTGGTTTAAAGCACTCATATGTACAATATTATTGCTCTTAAAAACAGTGTAAGAATTGCCTGGGGTTTTTGCTGCAAAGATTAGCACTCATGTAGTTTGAAAGTATGGAAATGTATTAAGCTGGTGAAAAAATTTAAATGATAATAGTTTTCCTCTGTATCGTTATTACTCTTAAATCACATAATTGAGTTTGAGAGAATGCATTTCTAGATGCAGCTGGAGAAGAGCCATTGGCTTGTTGGACCGTATTCATATTTGTCCAGTGATTCAGCCTTAGTATATCCTTGTTCACTTCATTATGCAGTATATTTTAAAAACAATCTGAAATCCAGCTAGTTCAGACCAATAATTATAAAATTGATGTTCATGGCTTATGAAGAACAGTAGGATATCGATGTTGATAATAAACTGAGTGAAGGCTATGTGGAATTTAGAAATAAATTTATTTCGAATACCTGGAAGTTACATACTCCATAATAATGTTCTTAATTAACAGAGCCCATCACATCCTCTGGGGCACACACAGAAGTTCTTTGCAAAAGATTGGGCTGTGAGTGGTATCCTAACAATCACTGAGCCACAGGAGCTGGAGTGACAATGATGACAGAGGGTGTATAGTGACATTTTTGTCTGCAGACTCCTGTGTATCTCAAACCTTGCTTAACCCTGTTTCTGATCCCTCCTGAGTTTTGGAAGAATCAGAATAAGAAAAAAACATGCAAAAAAATCCTACTGACTGCAATTTTGTTGTATAATAAGATTCACTAACTTACTGAAATTATTTTTAAGAATAAGGAGGAAAAGTGTTTCCTCCTACTGGGAAAGTGTTTCAGGATCTCACTGTGTGGTGATTGGAAAGTACTTTCCAATCTCTAGCCTAAATTCAGTCACAGCCAGTTTCTGCCCATTGTTCTGCTGCTAGCATCATCTTTTAGTTTAAACATCCCTTTTCTGTCTTTTTGGAAAATATAATGATCAAAATCTCCAGCAAGATAAAAAAGCAAAACTTTCCTCTGGTTTTGGGAAGGCATCATGAAAATCAACATTGGGGATCTCTAATTTGTGAGAGGAGAAACCTCCTAAAATCCCTGTCATGAAAGTGCAGTTTAGAAAGGAAATGAATATTGACTGAACACTAAGGTGCTTTAATATCTCATTTTGCTGGGATAGGAGTTTGCTGTATCTGGTTAATCTTCCTTAGGAATAAGCTTCTCAATTGCTGTAAAGCTATTGAGTTGTAGGCAGAGCACTTCTGACCAGATATTGTGCTGTACCTGAGATCAGCAGTGTGCAAATTTGGAAGCAGGAAAGAAATTTTTGCTTTTGATTTACTACCCTAGCAAATTCAAACATTTATATTTTAGTATAGAATTCAGTTAAATATAAGACACTTTAAGTCCTAACAGTGAGGCTCAAAAGCTGGTTAAGAGGTTTGCCATCAGGCAGCAAAAAGTGCTCATGAGATTATGGAGAGGCTCCAATTAGCCAGTGCTGATTAGATGACACAGGGGTGTGGGAGGAGGCAGGAACAGTCCCAGTTTCTCTGGGAACAGTCACCTCCAGGAGTGCACCTGCATCGACAGTTCAGTGCACAGGTTTCCTCGAGCTGAGCATTTTCTCCTGTCTGTACCTGCTGCTCTGCGCAGCACACCTCTTTGCTCCACTCATGCCCAGATAATGGTTTTCAGGATTCCTCACTAGCTCAAAAGCTGGTCAGTATGTTCCCAGATATTGCCAGAGAGAGGCAATGTTTCTAGAAAGTTACAAAGAGCTTGGTTCAAACAAACCTTTATTAATGAGGTCCTTCCGTACAAATTCTCCAAACGAGGCAATCAGACTGAAAAATGTCTTAACTAAAACTCATTAGCCTGAGCAGTCTGCACTGTCGAGCAGCTGAGTTGTGTACCCACTGCTCCAAAACTGCTTAAAGCTGGCAGGAGGAAAGAGGGCTTTGTCTTTCGTTTCGGTGTTTAACTCATTGTAGCATATTATCTGCAATTTTAGGCTCTGTAGCCTAAATTGGTTTTGCATTGGAGAAGGAAAACAGGGTTAGGAAAACATCTGTAGTGTTGAACTACTTTTTTCCTTAATCATTAAGTATATCCATCATATATATATATGTCAAAGTAGAACATTTTGAATTATGAACCTTTTCTTAGTGTCTAAGTTAAATATCCCTTCTCTAAATTTAAGTCCATTGCTTCTTCCCTTTTCTGTTTGGACATGGGGGAGTCTTTTTAACAAACATGGAGTGTCCTTCAGTTTTTCAGCTCTAAACTAGAATCTCAGTTGTGTTTTGGCCTTCTCTTGTGGAACCTTCTTACGGAGTTGTAATCATTCTTTTTGCTGTCCCTTTGAAATCCCTTTGCTACCTGTTACTTGCAAAGTGGTACTCACAGTTGGATATAACACACCATCTTCTGGCTGTGATTTGCTTTAGAGGAGAAGTCTTCTTCTTGGCAGTGTGATCTTGGAAGGAGAGGATGATGCTGATGCACGTTCAGCTTGCAGAATTCTAGAATGTCCCACCCCTCTTCCACAAAACAATTTTTCACCCCTGTGTCTTTGTGCAGGTGATTGCTCCTGCTTACATGCAAAAGCCTGTACATAATAATTCCTTTGGTTTATACATGTCCACTTGGTCCTGCTCAGCAGTGGGATTGCAGCACTTTCCAGTTCTGAGTTTTGCACTCACCTGTATGTCTACCTTTTTGATATCTAAAAACTTGCTCATAAGACGCTGTCAGAGAAGACCTGATTAGATTTTAAAGGCCTGATTCAGAGTCTGGATATGCATATCTGCAGCTTCCAATCCATCCTCCGGCCTTTTGCCCTGTCACAGGAGGAGATTTGATTGATTCAATGTTATCAGGAGAGTTCTGTGAAGTGCATACATTTTGATATTACTCTTCATTTTTTTCTTCCATATCTTTGCAACTAGTTCACTGGATTATTTTTGCAGACAGTGTAGCACAATGTATAGCATTTTCTGGTTCTTCTTTATTTCCTTTTTAAGACAGCCATTATTTCATCCTCTGCAACATTATGCTTCTCAGTTCTCCAAGATCACTTTATCCGTTTCTTTAAGCTTACCTAGCATTAGTTTTATCTAATTTATTCTTTAACTGCTTACCATTTTTCCCTTTCTCTAACAAATTTTGGTGGTTTTAATTCTGCTAACTCTCTGTTTATTACTTTTGTTGAAGATCAAGATGAAAGAAGGGTTGAAGTTTTCACAATCATTCCTCATGACGTGTCACTCTCAGGCCATTTCGTAGCAGATTCTCTTCCTGCAAAATGAGCAGAGTAAGACTTTCCTTGGTATTTTCCCTATCCTAATGTGCAGAGAGAAAAAATTGTCCCTCCTCAAGTTTGTTGAGAAGAACAGGTCATGAATCAGTAGTAGCTGTACAACTGGAAAACTTCTCAGCATGAAAATTTTTTTATCTACATTATAGACATTTTATTGCTGTCTCATCAATAAACATTGCTACCTAACAATGCTAACCAACAGTGTTGCAATGAAAAACCCTTCCCTTTTTTGATATTAGGCATTTTTGAAATTCCATCGTGTGGAAGCGAAACAAAAAACTTCTCAAAATGAGAAAGACTACAATCAGTACTAAAGTGATTAATTGCTCTTCTAAATGGTGGAACTGAGGAAACTTACTACTCATGTAAAAGAGAAGAAGAAAAACAGATGGCTAATTGTTCTAACCAGTAACACATATTTAAGAAAAACAAACTCAACAAATTACTAAGCAAAAAAATCCCAGACCCAGAACACTGCAGTAGAGTATGAATGCAATTCACGCTGAAACTTATGCAGTAAAACCACCCTGAATTACAAAAATACGGCACAGAATATGACAGCAGCAGGACAGAGCACAGGTGCCAGGAAGCCTCTTGGTCCACAGACAAGTGCACATTCACTGACCTCTGAGTGCTCACAGGAACGCGTGAACTCTGCAGCATGACCTCACCCAGCCACGAGAACCAGTGAGTTACTGCTGTGGGAAACACATTTGTGTGGCAGTGGCCATAATATGATGCAGAATGAGCAAATGGCAGCTTTTTAGATGATGTCAGAGCGTGTAGGAGCGAAGTACTTCTAATGCTTTCCCTCCTCTTGTTTACTCAGCTGTTTCGTGGAAGGCAAATTTCTCTCTGACAAAGGCAAACTTCTCTCTGACAAAATCATTGCCTCGCAGATAGGCTTTTTTTTCTTGGAGCTTCTGCATGGTTTTGTTGTTATTATTAGACCTAGTGAAAAATGAAGCAAAAATCTCACTTACAAAGAGATATGACTTGATGCTTCACAACTCAGACCCATCTGTAAATTCATGAATAACATACTTCCTCCATTTCTCATCTTTCCTGCTTTTTGAATGATATTAGCGTTCATCTTATCTCCTTTCTGCAACCTTATTTTCCACTCAGAAATTTCTTGTGTATCCTAAGATTGATTCCATAAGTAGAGCTGAAGCAAGAATTGAAATACTTTCCTGAATTTTTCATTTTCCAGAACCATCCATGTGCTATAAAGCACAGACCTATCAGAATGTTATTCATAAAATTTTACAAGGAGGACTGGAAAATAAAAATAATAGTTTTATAACAGATCTTACTACTCTTTATGTTGGGTTCTATTAATTCTGATAAATCAATTTTCACATAGAATAACATCATTGAAATGGGTTGTCAGTGAACCTATGCATATCCAGATTTCAAACATCACCCTCAGGTACTTACAACTTTTGAGCTGCAGTGTAATTTATACCTATGTTTTACAGTAAAACAAAGGCTTATTTTAAACCATTTATTTGCTACCTAACACAAATACATTTACAATATGCACATTTAAAAATAGAAATATGTCTAAATTATGTGTCGCATATTTTTATGTATGATTGTGTTTGTGTTCATGTTTATATTTATTTATTAATGTTTTTATAAAATTCCTTCCCACGGCAGCATAGTTTTTACTTTTTTTCTGTGCAGCATTTTCTTACCGTATTTTTGCTGCTGCCAGTGCAGGTTCAGGCTAGAATACATTGAATATAATATCTGTGTGCATTGCTGTGCACAGCAGTGACTAAAATGAATTAGCTTAGCTATGACTTTAGAGAAAAAAAGGGCTCTGTCTTCAAGTGAGATACGTTTTATGTGATGGGATTATTGCAACCTTTTATTCATTCTTATAATAATGAAATCATAATGTTCTTGTGCATCAACATTTCTAGTTTTTAGAACATGAGGTGATTTTCATGAGTTGCTGATTTTCTCTGTTGTGACTTCGCAGAAATCTGAAGGGAGCTGGTTTTAATTGTTGCATTCTCAAAAGCTATGGAAATACCATCCCTTTTAATGTGTAGCCACAACTGCACTGTTGAAATCAGCAGCTCCCTTAATGACAGCTGGTTTTCAAATAGCACTCGGGGACTTGGTGAAACATTTGCAAAGTGATGTGTTACATAGAGGCATTTTGTGAAAACAGCCTAGAGCTGAAGTGCTGCTTGGTTATTCTTGGGTTGTCCTCCTATTTGCTGTTCCAGGCTGGGCACTTAAAATCCTCTCCTGAAGGCAACAGCGACATGAGCCCGACTATGTGATAAGTCAGATATACTTCAGGCCTTCATTGTGCATAACACTGTGGGCAATTACAGCTCCATAAAAAAAACCCCAGGGAATTGGCATTAAAATTGTTTTTAAGCAAGAGTTGCATTTCTAAGTCTAGACGTGATTGGTTTGTGTTGCAAAGCAATAGAAATGCATATGGCTGGCAACTCGCAGAGTTGGTTTGTTTATCCCTGCCTTACATTGAGGCCAACTGCATGAATTGAATAATCCTATATCAACAAAAAAACTGGTGTGTACCCCAGGAGGTTTGGGCATTACTTAGTGAACACATGCAAGTCTCCTCTCAGTCTGGTTTGTTGGAATTCCACTAAAATTCTGGGGCCGATTTGCACTCTGTGTAGAAATACATCAGAAGAGATGAAGGAAGAATATATAACTTTTAAAGTGCTTTACAGTCTCTTTACATGAGAGTATCATGGGTCACATCCTAATAGAGACTTTCAAGAAGTTCCACACCAATTCGAAAACTACTTCACTCTATGTGACATCTTAGGGTAATTTATTTGCCATCATAAACAATCGCGATATAAATTTTGGAAATGTTAGTAGAAGAAAGTTACATGATTTGAGGAATCTCTTTCTCAGCATCATAAAATGCAGAACTTCCTATTACAAAGTAATAGCGCTTATGCAAAATTGGCTTGCATCATGAGATACAATTATCATAGTTTATATAAAGGCAAATAGAAACAAAATAAAGTGAGAGGGGAAAAAATTATGCCCTGGAATAAATGAAACTGCTGTACTTCTCATGACTTTTTTATATCATGCATAGTTTTCGTTCTTTAAAAATTGTGTTGGCAGCACTTTGTATATCTTAATTACTTTTTTTAATCCCAGGGCTAACTACTTTTTATATCCCCTTGAATATCCCCTTTTTAGTGCAGGGATAGATTATTTGAAGAAAATGTGTATTCTACCTGTGATAACTTTCCCAATCAACTATTAAAATCTAATCAAAGAAGTTTTCATTTGAAAAACAATTAACTAAAGAGTATAAGGAAAAATGGCTCTTTTTCCAAAAGTTGAAAAAATTCAGAACAAGCAATTATGAGAAGCTGCAAACAACATATCAAAGTGCAGAAATGTAAAAAGAAGAGGTAGAATTTAGAACTACATGGAAACAAGTAGGGATAGCAAAACCAAGAGCTAAATACTACATGTTTAAAAATAATCTGACAAGTACATCCAAGATCTGTGGTGAGAGAATAAAATTCAGTTTGTAAATACTTTCCCTGGCTAGAGGAAGTTGTTCAGACATGCAAATCTCTCAGATATTTTTTGCTTCTTAAAATGTTTTCCCATAGCCATGAAGATCTTCCATTTTGTTAATGTCTTATTGCATATTTCAAATGTTTTCTCACCTTTATTAAAAAATATATATTTTAAGTAGGCCAGCAATATGAACCTGTATATCCTCTATAACCATTTCAGTGTTTGATTGAACCTGGTGTTATTCCAGTGCTTTTCTGGAGGAGTGCAGCAGGAGGATGGTGCTTCCTTAGCTCGTGGTGCCACAGCTGTAGAGAGCCAGGATGTACAGTGCAGGAATAACTCTCTGGACAGGTCTCTGCAAGGAATGTGCAGAATTATTCATAAATGGCCTGGTCAGTGCGTTCTTCTGCAGAAAACATAGATAATAAAGTGAAATGGGAGTCTGAGAGATCACCTACTTTACCCCACCTCCTCTCATACGTCCATCATTTCTCGTAGCCTTCTAACCTGCAGGTGCAGCCCTTATCCCTTTTCATCATTGCAGCTTTCTACATCAAAGTTTGGTAAGAATGTCCTTCAGGTTCATTTCTGTAGAAATACTGCCTGCCTGATTATTCCCCTATTTATGTCTGTGCTGCTGGTTATTTCTCTTATTTCTGGAAATCGTGCCAGTTCCTGATGTGTTCAAATGCTGTTCACGTGGTTCCAACTATAATGATATCCTCAAAAATACTGATCTGTCACTTTTTTTGTGACACCTGTAGGTTTATAACCAGGTCTTTTATCATCCAGTTTTGCCACAGAGAAACTACTAGGCAAGAAACAATACAGTACAACTGAGAAAGAAAAAAACCCAAACCCAGACCCAACCTTTAAATCTTTTTTTTTTTTTTTTTTT
>VZTA01003153.1:0-20638 GCA_013398855.1 Mohoua ochrocephala | reverse complement strand
TTTTTTTTTTTTTTTTAATGAAGGAAAAGATCTGGTGTTTTTATTCAGGAAAACAAATAACTTTTTTGAAGACCATAATAAAATGTAGGCTTGGATAACTCAGGCTGGACCTACATTTATCTGTAGATACATGAACCCTACTAAATCTCATTTCCTTTAGAGGCTGGATACCAGAGTGTCTCAGATAAGCACTACACTTGCAATAGAAGAGTCTCTTTAAATTTCTGACATATCCAAACTTCCTTTTCTGAGTCTTTGGAATAAAATAGCAGAATCTTTAGTGTCATTCAGCTTTGCAAGAGCTTATTTAACACAGAGGAATTCCTCAGCTTTGTTCTTCTTTAGGGGTTTCCAACAGTGAAGGATAAGAAATAGCTATTCATATAATAGTATAGTATATTTTTCTAGGGGTGAAATATACATTTTCCACTTATTCTCTAGCTTAGAAAATTAAATTCCCCTTTTTGTCAAAGTGAAATACAGTTTTATAGATAGTTAATTTCTTAGATTTGATATGAGGAAAGGACAGTAGACCTGTCTCTCTGTCATATTCCAATTATTCCGTGTCATCTGAATTCACTCAAATTTTGTATCCATGTTTTATATCAATTAATTCTAAACCCTCTCTTTTTGATTTATCAGTATTAGAGCTTTGGAAACTCTATTATTCTCTCAGTTAAACACATGACTATGTTCACACATGTGCGGGGTCACTCAGCCTGTAAGAAAAATAAGGAACTTATTTCCTTTATTACAGTCAGCAGTGTGTGACTACACAGAGAATCGAGCCACATGGAAAAGACCACATTTTTACAGAGTCATTGAGGTAAGATTTCTGTCTGGAGATCCAGTCCAAAGCTTTACAGTATTTCAGATCTGGCATAAGAATCTAAAGGAGACTCTCTTCACTTCTCTCACTCTTTTTTTTTTTTTTTAATGAAAAGAAAACTATATAACTACCTTTTTTTAAACAAGATTTTATGTGAGTGAACTTTTCTGAACTGCATTCCTTAACAGATTCAATAATAAAACTTTTATTAATTATGAACTTGGCAGCTTTTTTAATACAGATTTTCATAATCTCTGCATTTTATGGTATTGTTTTTTTTTGAAATATTTAAAGCATGCCAAAAATCGAGCTTTTATAATAGATATATTTTATGATGCACGGCAAAAAGCACTCTAGATTTTCAGAGTTTAATTATGTACATTTCTCTTAAAATTCTGAAGATAAAAGGGTATTAAAATTAGCATACTCATCAGGTTCCTGCATTTCAAAAACTCTGCTTCTGGAGTAAGCCCTGCATTAGACAGATAACAGGAAATTTATTTCTTGTCTTTGTTCCCAAAAATTTGGTCATTACGTTTAGGAACCTGACGGACACAAATACCGCTAAAGGATTATGAAAGGCAAAAAGATTTTCCACTGCATTTTTTTGTGATACAGAGAAGACCCATTGCTTTTGAAGGGATAAGGATCTGAGCGCAAACAAAAATCAATGAAAATGCCATTGGACCTCGACAGGAAAGAACAATAGGCTTTCAAATTAGAAACATGATGAAAATGCTCTTTTCACACCAGCTTCATATCTGGCTATTGCACTGCATATTTTTTTCTACCACTTTTTTGAAGACTGAACATATTACGAAAGGAAGGATGGTACCCCAAAGCGTTTGCAGTAGCAAAGTCAGATAGGCTTGGGATTTTCTAAGATTAATTTTTGTCCAGAGAACCCAGAGCTTCTGGGTGAATGGCAGTCCATTGTTGGTGGATCGAAGGTACTAAGCTTTGCAGAAGCAGGCCGGCTCCCCAAAGAAAGATGTGTTCAAAGAAAACCAAGTTTTCATTTCCACAAAGAACCTGTCGCGACATCTTAGTCTCTACTTCCAGCAAACTTTCCCAGGTGAAATTAATTCTGGACAAACAAAAATAAGCAAATTTCTCTGACAGCTGCCGATAGTTACATACAATCTTACCTTTGTGTTTTCACATAACGCTGAAAAATAACACCTGCAACGTGGTGTTAAGGCCTCACAAAAGGAGGAAGGCAGATGTGGATGTGTTTTTGATGCAACATTTATCCAAGTCATTAACGCTACACATCTCCTGTCCCACTGGTGTTTGAAGGCAGTAATTTCCTGGCTGAGGGATGCTCATTCTTTGGTCCTTGCACATTTCTTAGCATATGGTCAGGCACACACGTTCTCCTCAGTGAATGTAAGTTAGATGTTCAAACTAAGCTGTGTTTGCTGTCATCAGGTAACTAATGGAACAAATGGACAACTCACTTTATCGTTTGACAGGTAAAAGATTAAATATTTCAATTCCTTTAAGGGAAGAAGCTAAAATGGCTTTGCACTAGAGAAAACCTTGTGCTACTTACGAGGGACAAATTATTAGATACTTATACACAAGCAAAAATTTAAAGTAAACTTTGGTAATTCTGTGAGTTTCTTATGAAGATCATATCCTTTTCTGCCACCTACGCCATTGGCATATAGTTAATAATTCTGGTAAAATCCGTTGTGAAGAGGTCTCATTGCTAAAAATTATGCTAATACCAGAGAAAATGTTTTTCATTTTATGTCAGTAAGATTGTGCTCTTGCTCTTGTTGAAACCTTATCAGAGAACACTGAGAGTAATGCATCTGAGAGGGATGAGAAACTCCTCTTTCCTTTTTCCTTTTTTCGGAGCTAAACACACTTCAAAATAAATTTATAATTTTTAAGTGCAATGCTAAGTTACTGAAATTACAGTAAGTTATTTTGAGAGTCTGAACTCTTAATGATTACTTTGTAGTGAATAATTATGAGGACCAAAGTTAAGCACGAAAGGTTGCAAATCTAAAATTACAAAATCTAGCAGAGAAAGTATATCAAATCTTCGATGGGCTTGTCAAGAAGAAAACAACAATGAATATTCTACTAATATTTAACTGTATTAGAATGGCACCAAGAAGACTGTGGGGCAATAAAAACATTCAAGGTTAATAATATGGTGCCAAGACAAGTCCTCTGCCTCATTTACGTTGTCCATTTAAGAAAACAGAAAGAAATAAACCTCGACTAAGTGAAGCTGTGCCCAGGATCAGAGCCTGGCATGAATCCTGCTTCAGACTTGCCAGGACACCCCATGACTTCCAGAGGGGAATGCAAGGCAACCCCTGACCACGGGGATCTGTCAGGATCTCTTGTGCCCAGTCCGGTGTCTGTGGGCCCTGAGCTGTGCAACCTCACTCTTTCCAAAGTGAGATCAAACTGAGGCTTATTTTCTCTTGCTTGAGGCTGTTTTTCCTTGGTATTTGGCATTATTAAAAACATTTCAACTCTGTGGGCTCCTTTTGTGGTTTTAATTTCCTTTTATTTTCTTTTGTTTTCTTTTGTTCCTAAGACCAGTACTTTAAAGTGGTTGTTTTAATCTCACTTGCCTGAAACTCATTCTTGGAGGATATATTTTAGATTTAAGGTTAGATTAGAAAACATACTTTTAGATAAAAATTCCTGGTTTAGTCACAGTACTGATTTCACAGCCTAAATTCTTCTCAGTGCAGCTTACAAGGACAGCTGTCTCCCTCTCATATTAACTTGTGTTTGATTTGACTTGGGTACAGACTTCTTTCCTGGCAGGACAATAGTGAAGACCACATCACTGGAAATGCAGTGCCCAGCCAAAAGCACATAGCAGAAAGTGTGCTTGAAATGGGCCTGATCATCAGTGTGTGCAAGCAAAGAAACCTGGCACTTAAAGGCTGCAATAGTTGTTTGTTAAAATTTAAAACAAGGCTGGTGGGACATTTCTGCATTTAAATCAATTTGATTTAAAAAGGAATGTAGAAATTTCAACCACTGCTTATCAGTTCTGCCACTTAATTTTTCATGTTCATTTTAAATTAATACATGTGCCTTTTGAATAATATACCAATGTCTTATCATGGAAAAACATGGTTGTGTTTATGCTATAATTGATAGCAGTGGAACAGGCTCAGTTAAACTTACTAAATAGAAAGCAAGAAAATTCTGATACACCTACACTCAACTTTAAAGCACATATTTAGAATGCACTAGAAGTTCCTTGAAAACTTATATTATAATCTTCAGGATGTTACTTATCAATATCTTTATTTTGCTCTTACTTCCTCACTTCTTTTTTTCCATTCAGTTCAAAGTATTTCAGAGCATCAGAGGATTGCCTTGGATCTCACTGGTAGAGATTTTATGATAGGCTGTGCACTGCATGTGCTGCTGCTAAAGGGCACTTGGAGGTGCTTGGTGGTGCACAGGCTGCCAGGAGAGCAGTGGAGGATGCCATCACATCCACTATGCTCTAGGTGAGAGCTTGAGGGGATAAATGATCTTCAAAACTATTTGCAGGCTTTTCTGCAGAGAAAAGCTGCAGGAACATTACAAAGCAGACCCAGGAGCAAGAGGATACAGTCCTCACATTTGTTCCCTGGCTCTCTCTGGTAAGTGTAGTACATCCAGTTAAGAGTTACCATAACAGCAAGGTCAGTGGAAATCTAAACACTCCAAGACTAAAAAATCACCTTCAAGCTGTATTCAGCACAATGCCTTGCACGTGTGTGTGTGCATGTGTGCAGTCTGATCTGAAGCCAAAAGAAAAGACTAATATCTTAAAACAGGTTCACAAAATACCTGAAAATGGAATAATTTCTTCTCTTTCCTATGAAAGGGAGAACACTAGAAAAAACAGTGATTGAGCCGACAGGGTGAATTCGAGGTATAACATCCCAGTTCTTTCATTTAGTTAGTTGTGTTTGTCTCATAACAAACCAGTGGGCCTTGCAGTTACAAGAAGTGATTTTGAGCATCCTGTTTTGTGACAACGTTACAGAAATACCTACCAATGTTTCAGGATTGCTGTCAGGTTGTCTTTTTTTTTTTTTTTTTAATTACACTGCCCCTCAAACACTGGTTTATCACAAAGACAAATTATCTTGTCTCCAATTTTTGTATAGTAGGTAGAGGAAATAACTGAAAATGAACCCCAGGCTTGTATATAGCAAGAGAACAGTGAGTAAACAACAGTGTGAGCAGTGCAAGCCAGAGGCAATGGAGGAGCAACTCATCCGAAACCTCATTTCCTCTGTGTGACCAGAATCGGGAGCATTCAGAGATAGGAGGACAAGAACTTTTTAAAGCTTTAGCAAGTATATCCTTAACTCCTTTTTTTTCTCTGGATGTGATAAGTGCTATGTAGCACTGGGAAAGGAATAAAAGAAAATCAAATTTAAAGATTTTTTTCCTTTTTTTTTTTTTAAACTACTAGAGATGTATTTGTACTATGGCAACAAAGAGCACAGCTCTAGTCAACATCCGGAAGTTAAAATAAAAGCCACCTAGAGGCAACAATATAACTTTTACTACTCTTGGCACTAAATATGTAATTTAATTTTCGCTTACTGAGTCCTTTTGTCCTGATTTCTCTTCATCTCCAAGTAGTCAATGCTTTAAAGTGGTGTTTTTCATGTAGCTTATTGAGTCAGCTTACTTAACTTGTTGCCTTATAAAAAACTCTAATAGTGTCACTTTTCTTGGCTGCATTTGAAATAAAAATAATATCCATAAGTACTTTTGCTTCTATTTATTTGTAGACAGTCAGAAAAATATACTAATTTGTCTATTTTCCTGTATTTATTTGCTTCAGATCAACAGGATGTATGTAAAGGCATTAAGAACGAAAGGACAACTTTGGGAAATTCAAGCTTGCATAGTTTGAGAATCTGGGAATTCCACATTATTTAGGATGAGTTTCTTTTTAACTTAAAAACTTCTAACTACCTAAGAGGAAAAAAAATTATTTTCGTTTCACCACAAATCTTCTTTTCTGCTAGCTAATTAAGTTCTGCCTTTCTTCTGCAAGAGCCTGAGGCTTCTTCAATTTAAATTCTCATTTCAGTTCCTACTCCTCTTTCTTGCCCTCCATTAATCAAGATAATTACCATTAATGATAGTGTGTATGTGGGGGGGAAATAGACCTATTTCTTGGATGCAATTTTTTTTTTGACTGATGTTAAATAAAAAGTCATCAAAACACTGTTGCTGTCACAGCAGACAGATTTTTAAATTTTTCATTTATATGATCAAACTTATCAAATTTCTGCCAAAACTTATATGGAAAAATAGTCCAAAAAGTAGCCAAATTAAAAGGCAGCTGATATCTTTTGAGAAATACATGATACAGAGGCAGGCAAATCTCAGACATCGCTGTACAGTAATTTGACCAAAAAAAATCCTAACAAGTTTACTTTTGTTGCTGTTGTCCAGGATAGTTACGTGTGACAGTTCTTTGAGGTCATCTGTATTTCTAGATATATTACAGTGTATGCCAAGGGAAAATAAATAACAGATCTTCCCTAAGAGGAGACTCCATGCTGACAACAAAATGCTATGGGAAATAGATATGGGAAATAAGCAGTAAACATTGAAAAATCACAGTCACTGCCAAATGAAGTTGCCATTCATTTCAGGGAGGTGGATTTCACTGACTTTTCAAAAATATGTGTTTATGTTCAAAAGTGGAAATGTTGTCTTTTATTCTGACCATGTAGTTCTAAGATAAACATTTATTTACTTTCACCAGAGTACCATAAAAGTTCAGAAATCAAGACAGAGCTGTGATAAGAAATAATAGCTTGCATTAGACAGAGATGGAAAAATAGAGCATGCCAAATGTTTTTCAAGCTTACATCTCAGAAACACTGAGATTTAAAATGTTTTCACTGGGAAAGGGGTTATCTATGTCAATCAAGGCAAATATTACTTGTTTGGAATCAGGCAGAAAATTAAATGGTAATTATGTAACTTTTACTTACATGCTGAAATCCATCTTTTTCTTTCCCTTGTTTTATAGTGATGTTGTATTTGAGTGATCTGCATTTCACACACAGTCTGAATTCTCAAGCTCCCATACCATGGGAAGCAAGTAACAGGAGGGCTGCTGTGTGACTGACTCTTTCTCCAAGATATGGATCAGACTGGGGCATACATCTCAGGTCTTTTCCTCTTTTTTTTTTCCTGAATTGATTAGAATATAACAGGGAATTCTGGGTGAGTCTGTAAAGTCAGAAGCACTCTCACATTCATCCGTGTTAAGAGCATAGTATGTGAGAAGTCTTGCATGAATCAGCCGACCTTTGAGAGGCAAATCCAGTGTTAGTAATTCTCAGGCGGAGAACAGGTAACAAAAGATGACATTTTTTGGATCCATGGTTTGCCCAAGTCTTGAAGGTACGGTCCTGGTCCTCTTTGTCAGTGCAGAAGAAGTGAAAGTTGAAAAGGAAGCAAGCTAAATAACCTGCTTACACTTGTCTGACTGCTGAGACAGCCCACTCAACCTGAAATAATCCAGCAAAACTGAATGTCACTGAGCCACGTGGGAGGGAAGGAGCAGAAGGCTCATTCTTTTAAAACAATCAGTAATGGTCTATGTCGAATTTAAAGAATAAATTAAGAAATCCTTCTTAATTTTTCATGCAGATATTTAAGACTGATAAAAACATATGAAATTTTAGAATAACACTGCTTGCCTTCAGTATTCTTTCCTACAACATAGGTGAGAGTAGACAGAACCAGGTTTTCATATCTGCTAGATCATTTAATGCCAATACAGCAGCATAAAAGAGATTGTAAAGCAGATGTAAATTGTATTGGCATACACATTAAGGTAATGTTAGGATAATGTCAAGTGCCTTCAGTGCAAATGAAATATTGGTTTCAGCTATGGCTGGTGAGTGTATTCAATCATATTAGTCAGCACCACATTAAATGGACAAGGACTCTCAGACATTGTGGAATAAACCAATGACTAATTAAGGAGGCATGAAAGAAATGGTTCGAACAATTGAATGTTGGCTGTGCATATATTTCTTCTAATTTCTATTTTTTGTTGCATTTTTAGATAAAATCTTTTTGGTTTCTTCTGAGATACTGGACTAGATGCAAGTTCTATGTGGCAGATTTTGGCAGAGGAATATTTTTCACATTTTGGAGAAGGTCATTAACTCATTTTTGCAGTTTAGGGAGCCTTTCACAGAATCCTGTCTTGCTCATGTTAGCAAATTCTTATCAAACTGCATATTGAGTAGGAATTGCTTCAGATTGTTTTTTCTGAAACTTTGCTTTCTTCTTTCCTGTAAAAATATGCTGTCACTTAGGGAAAATATTAATTAGACATTTTACTTATGAGTTAAATTTATAAGAGTTAAAACTTTCCAGTATTAATTGCTTTCATAATTTTGTAATTAGAAATATGCTGTTTGCTGATCGATGTGCTACTTCAAACAATAATCATCCCTGGGTGGTAGAGATGAACAAATCACAGCAAAATGTATCACGGTAGAAACAATATTTTCTCAGGCATCCAGTGATGCTCTAGGACATTATAATTTTCAACAGGAAACCCAGAAGTAACCCTGGACGGCAAATATGCTACAGACTGCCCAGTGTATGTGATTGGTACCTCCAATGTTTGGTGTCCTAGGTTTACAAAAATAAATATCTTTTCATTTTGGGCATTATCCAGATGATGCAGTATCTCTACATACCCAGTTCTGAATGGCTGCTCCCTTACATATATATAGAGAGAGAGTTAAATATATACATATGTATGTATATATATGTGTGTGTGTGTGTGTGTGTGTATTATTTATTTTTATATTTATTTAAATACATATATATACTGATATATATAATATATATGTATTATATAATATATATAGAGAGAGATAGCTATATAGAGATAAATGTACAAAGATGCTACCACTTCATAAATCATGCCTTTATCTTCTAGACTAAGTTTGACTACTACTAAACTACTGAACATGATGTTAGTAGAGTGGGAAACGGACCACAGATAAGACAATGGCCTGGCCTAGGACTCTTGACAGTTCGATCATTAAGCTGAAATAAACAGACACATACAGTGGATGTTGCAGTGACCCAGTCCAAGCCTTTTGCCCAGATTCTCCTCGCTAATTTTAGCTGTCTAAAAGTTAGATGCCTGATCTAAGGTAGCTTTCCAAGTGTGCTTGTTACTCAGCAGAGATAAAGGCCCTTCTGGAGGGTGATTCATCTGGCTCATTTTACAGAAGTGCTTATTGCACACATTGTTGGTTTAGCTTAGTGACTGAGTTGTTGGGGTTTAAACAAGCAACTTCATAGCCAACGTGGCAGGGGGTCGTACATGTGGTCAGTGCTGGTCATGGCCAATTCACAACATTGAAAGCAATTACGATCGAGCAGGAGAAGTCATTTTTGAACAAACTCTGTAGATTTCACGTGTGATGACACAAAATGAGGAAGGTTTCTCACAGATCTCTGCCTGGCAATGCATGAACACTGGCTGCAGCACTTCTCACACATGTGGCAGGTATAATGCCACATGGACCTTCTGGGACGAGGGATTATGATATATGTCACCTCTGCAGGTAGGTTTTCTGCTTTACTTTGACTGCTGCATTTTCATTAATTTGTTGCCAATTTGGGGTTATCTTACCCCTGGAAAACTGAGGAAAAACTGAGCTATGGGTTCAAATATTAGTGGGGGTATGGAAGAAGGAAAGGTACACACAGACACACACGAATGCCTGCCGTGATCACTGAAACCTTCTTTTCATAACAGCTCATGCTTAGAGGGGTGGAGCACCTCTCCTACAAGGAAAAGCTGGGAGGATTGGGTTTACTCAGCCTGGAAAAGAGAGGGTTTTGGGATGACCTAGTTGCAGTGTTCCGGTGCCTGAAGGGATCCTACAAGAAAGATGGAGAGGGACTCTTTACAAGAGCAGGTGGTGACAGGGCAAAGAGGAATAACTGAAAGAGGAGATTTAGATTACATATTAAGAAGAAATTCTTTACTGTGAGGGTGGTGAGGTGCCAGAACAGGTTGCCCAGAGAAGTTGTGGACGCCTGATCCCTGAAGTGTTCAAGGCCAGGTTGAATGGGGCTCTGAGTGACCTGGTCTAGTGAAAGGCATCCCTGTCTATGTCAGAGGGGGTTGGAACTAGATGACCTTTCTTGTTCCTTACAACTCAGGACATTCTATGATTCTGTGATTCTAAGAA
Source organism: Mohoua ochrocephala (assembly GCA_013398855.1). NCBI lineage: Eukaryota > Metazoa > Chordata > Aves > Passeriformes > Acanthizidae > Mohoua > Mohoua ochrocephala. The sequence continues at coordinate 10,558 of VZTA01003153.1, read as the reverse complement.
AAGCAAACAATACTTCTCCAAGAAAAATGAGATGCTCTAAACCCACAATCTACTGTTAAAAAACTGTTTAAACCCACAATCTACTGACTGCCATGCTAATTAAAAATGCTTGGCTGGCCTACTTGCAACTTCAAGTAAGGCTGATGTTAACTAGAAGCTATCATAATCTTAACCACAAGACCTCCAACACTATTCAAATGGAAAAATTTGCACATCAGTACCAAAAGCTGTGAGATATGTGCAGAGAATGATGTAAAATACATAAATGAAGCAAAAAAAAAAAAAAAAGTAGGAAAGATTAAGGGCAGTCAAAAGAAATTTTCAGTGATTAAAAAAAAAATGGACTAGTAGTATCAGCATGTCGTTAGGTAGATATTGTGGAGATGTCAATAATAATTCAGTGAAGATTATGTTCTGAATTTAGGAGAAAATAAACAATTTCTATTGAAGAAGGCTGATTAATAAATATGTGCTAATAAAACTGTCACTCAGATCAGGGTGATCAATAAAGACAGAGGCTTCTAAACCAGCAGCTGTCCAGGAAGCTCCCTGAGCTGACAGAAGACCAGCATTGCACCACTAGACAAAAAAATTGAAAAAGATAATGTAAAAGTTGTTTAGTCCACCAGCCATGACATTGATCCTGAACACAGTGAAGAAATGACTGCTGCAGGTGTTAGGAGAGATGAGGCTGAGAGGACTGAGGAACAAAGTATCTGAAAGCAAATCTTAGATCTACGGACTCAGTAAAGCTCCTTCCTGGGACCTTATCCAGTCATAATTTTAAAAAAAAATTATATCTGTCCATATTCTTTCTAGGATCAATTGAATATTGGAAAGTTGAGGTACCTGGCAACCCAGTTTGGGATTCCACAAAGGTCATGTACAGTAAAAAATACTAAATTAGAATACCTGTAAGTGGTGTCAATGGCCACCAGTTCTTGGGCAAAATCCCAAAGCCAGATAAGGTTGATACCTAGACAAGATTTGAAAGGTTTAAGAAACCAACAGCTCATCATCAAAGTAGCACAAAACGGTTGAGCAAAAACGTAGGAAGAAATATTACATAAGCTCCAGTTATTCCTGGAAGTTTCATTCACTTTGCAGACCATCGGAACTCCTCTTCAGTATCAACTTCACAAGCTGACTTTGCTATCAAAGTAAATATGATGAAAGAACAGCCTCTATGTGCTTTCACAGTTTTAAAGATGTTCCTTTCTCTGCTGCAAGCACAGTTACTTCTTGATGAGATTGCAAGTTTGGTTGATGAACATATCATTATAGATGTAGCAGACTTGCTCCTGTAAGGCATTTGACTTAGTGTTGCATGACATCTTGATTAATTATCCAGGGCGGTACAGTATCAACATGGCACTAATGAACTTAGGACAGATTAAATTACAAGTCCCAATAGTAATTATAAATAAGAAATTATTACTGAGTGCCTGTGCTTCTTGTTGATACCCTGCAGAGATTTTTGGCCTCCAATGCTTAACGATTTTATCTGTGTGTTGAAACAAAATCAAGTATTAGTGATGAAGTTCTCAGGGAAGATGGCAAATTAAGTGTTGAAATATAGAGTGTTTGATCATGAAGGGAATATGTATTCACAACAACTCTGTTTCTGCATGTGCTGTGGAATGCAGTCCACCAACAGCTGAAATCAGATAGAGCAGTGGGTTGCTCTCTGCAGACCTATAAGGGATGGTTTGAAATCAGATTTCTGGTATGGTTGAGACAAAACTGTGAGCATTGTGCTTGAAGCTCTGAAGTTCATTTAAATTCTTTTTAAGCACTATAAATCCAGCTACAAAAAATAATAAATTGTTTCCAGCATGGTTAATGACCTGAAATAGCTGACTGCAGGCTGATTAGTGCTGTGGCCAGCATGAAGACGGCAGGGTGAAAGCACGGCAGGGGAAAGGGGTGCTGGGGAGGGCAGGGCCACAGTGACCGAAAATCACAGCCTCTCCTGTGAAACTGTCTTGTGACAGAAAGGTCTTCAAACCTATATCCACAACATGAACTATATAACCTCGTAACTCTATTTTATTTACTTACAGCCTGAGATAATGAAGCTAAAGGAGCTTGATTGTAATTCTATTTAGAAGCTAAGAGCACCTGGTTTTTAAAATTTTTTCCATTTTCATATCATTTCTACTCTCTTGGTTCCATTAGAGCTATTCTCTTTGAAAAGAGATTGTGTCAAATGTGGTTCTAGTTCTGTCCCTTAGTGGACAGAAGGTTGGTGGAAAGCCCACATGAATATAACAGTTTGCCTTTTGAGGAGCAGTTCTTTTAAAGGAGAATGTCCCAATGACAAAGCATTCCACAACATATTGTACCAGACTGGATCTGTACAGAATAAATCCCTCTGTGTGACTTTCAGTCTGAGAATACACAATTAATTTATCTCACAGAGACACACCAAATTAAGCCCTCTCACTGTGATATCTTAATTATACCAGTTAGTGAAGCAAAGCTTTAATCTAAGTGTTACTAAGATAGAAGTAGAGAGTAAGATAAGAAGTAAGCTTGCTATGATCTAACTGGCAAGTATTTCTCTGTGTTGAAAAAAGTGTTTGAAAATGTATCTAATGTTAGGTGGCTTCACAAAGACCTGTGGCAATTTTGCTGACTGCCTAGGAAATGGCAAAATGCACAGAAGACAGGACTCTCCCGGCTCTTTATCCAGGGGTTTCAGAGAGACATAAATTCAGGGATAGTTTCCCTTGATGCTGTTTACCATGTTTGTTTCTTGTCTGCCACATAATTGAAAGCATGGCTGATTTCCAAATGTTCCACAAGTAGCTATTAGAGCAATACTGTCATTCTTTGTAGGTAAACATACAATCCCCTACTCTTCCTATATGTTAACCGCACCAATTCTTATGGAGTATCTATGTAAGAGATGTCTTTTTTACTTTTTTGGCCCCAATGTAATTTCTTTAGTTCTGGAACTCTGCAAATAAAAAATATCACTTACCAAAAATGACATGAAACAAACATATTCCGGTTTTTCAGTAGTCACAAATCTACTGTCCCACTAGTTCCCATTTCTGGCAATAACGGACCATGCTGGAGAAGTCAATGTGTAATACATAACTGAAATATACCATAGCTCTCTGATAACTGCACAGTTTCGACGTGTTTGGATGAATCAAGTGGATGTTCAGACTTTGCACCCACGTTGCCTGTATCTAACCAGGTATCTGGTCATTTAAACTGCGGCCAAACACAACTGCAGTTTGTCTTCAGTCCTCAGCTACAAAAACAACCTTCAATGCCATTGAACCAGTGACTGGCCTGGGCTCAAAAAGGTGGTTTCTGCCAAAAAAAAGGGAGAATGGCAAATTCAAAACTCACTCCTGGACTTTTCAGCTAACAAATTATTCAGATTACATGGAGGAGAATGACACATTGTGCCATTGCAGCTCTCTGGTGCTTTCACACTTCACATTTTAAATAGTGTTCTCTTGGAGCTTGACACATGAACAAAAACTCCATAGCAGGAATCAAATGAAAATGGTTAGGGAGCAAATTAAATAGTCCTAGCCTCTAAACACCTTGAAACAAAATTACTGAGGACTACAGCATGAGGCCAAGAGAAAGGCAAGGGCTGTTATCCCGGCCCAGGGGTTGACTGGCAGGGAAGCAGAAATAAAGGGCTGCACTCAGGCTGCCTCATTAATGAGAGCTGGGGCAACAGGAGAGAATAATACCAGCTGCTAATTTTGTTCGCATCCGCGGGCAGAGGCAGGCAAAATGACATGGATGGGGCCATCTCAGTCATTAACATCAATCGTATGATGTCCCAGTAACGAGCAGAAATACTGGAGAGGTCAGCCAGGAGTCCTGTTGCAACACTCGTGGCTCACACTACTCCCCTCAAACAGCCTCCTGCCCTTAAACTGCATCAACCTTCCTTGCTGCCCTGCTGGCCTTTACCCAGAAGCACTGTTCTCATCTTGTAAGTGTTCATCCAGAAGCAACCACCTGCCATGTTCCCCAGTGGTTTTGTCAGGGACAGACTTTCCCTGGTTCTTCTTGATCTCCCATAAGAGGTAGCATATAGAGGACTCCCTTTCCCAGTTCTTTTTTGTCTCCTTTAAGACACCATCCTGAGGAGTTCAGTGGGTCTGAGCACAGACATGCACAGAGCACTGAGCTCTTGGTCCTCTGGTTCCCAGTGAGTAGGTGGTGACCCTGTCCAGAAGGCTGTTTCTCAGGTGGAGTGGGTGGGAAAGAGCAGCACACTTGTCAGGAAGTGTCTAGGGAGAATTCACTGGCATTACAGCAGCAGCAACGTGTTTGCCCTCCAAAGTCCTGTCAAATGCTGTTCTTACGAGAGACGTGTGTTCTGACGTGCAGCACGAGCGCTGCAGCTGAGTAACGGCCCATGGGACAGATCAGTTCTCTATTTCCAGCTCAGTTGTATTCTTCCTCAGTGTATTACTGTGATATTACTGACCACAGATTCTTGTAACAACTGCTTTTGACTTCCAGTTTCTGCAGTTTTCTGCCATATTTTCCAGGATAATTTGCACTGGAAAACCAGAAGCATGTGAGACATGAATTTCAACCCACAGTCTGTTAAATGCTACTAATTATTTTAGGGTAAACCTAATGTGATTTCATTGATGTAATCCAGGATGGAAGGAATCTGAGGGATGGAAGAGATGAAAAGACAGTCTCACATGATGAGAAAGAAAGGAACGAAATTTGATGCAGCAAACGTCTGTGCAGAGGGGTAAATCTGTGAAAGTGAAGTGTTTTAACTGAACATCAGACTTTCAGTATCATTTTACATAGTTTAAATGTTAGCTGCAGTTGTAAAACATCAGGTACTAAACAAGCTTTAACACCTTTTACAAATAAACCATAACTGGAGGTAGGAGGCTTGTTCCCTTCCAGCCAATCTAAAGGCATGATACCACCAAAATGGGGGAAGGAGGTGCTGGTGCTCCCACCCAGTTTGGTCTTGTGTTCCCTCACTTGCTCTTATTTCAGTTAAAGACCTTGATTTAGCTGTGCAAGGACTGGAAACAAATTTTACACACAAAAGAAGGATTTTGTGTTCAGTCAGAGTAATTAAATGGTCAAACTCATAAGGCTCTGCCATCATATGGGAATAGAGAGTCATGGCCAGGGAAAGTGTGAAATCGTTGGTAGCAGCATGGTTTTAGACCACCTTAGACTGTCTAAAAAAATATGCCTTTCATGCTCATACCCAGAATGTAATACACAGAGGACACAGAAAGAAATTTTAATTTCACAGCAAGGGGTATTTTCATCTGAAACCAAGTATTACCCTGATTTCCAAAGCACGTGAGTAATCTGCTGCTGGGCAACATCTTCACCGGGTCACTGACCATTAGTGCAGCCTTCTTGTGAGCTGCAGTATGGGATGGTGGGTTTGGTTGGAGAGCCTGGGAGGATGAGCCTCCTAGTCCAGAAACTCACTGCGTGCACCAGAACAAGTGAAACTCGTTGGAAGTGAAAACTAGGGCAGGCAACCAGCAGTCTCTATTTCCATGAGATAACAGAAACAGATAGCAGTGTAAGACCCAAGTCCCTGGCAAATAAATTAATTGAATCTATTTATTTATTCAAAACTTTGTGCAAATAGCTGTTCCTTATTTGTTTCTGTGACTGTCTTCAAAGTGAATGGATCTGGGTCCCTCGGATAATAGATTAATGAGTGCAAATTTATCATCTCCTCTGTGTATTTTAAAAACCAGTACTATGAATAACAAATTCAGCAATTACATATACAGAATCTTATTGTCCCATTTGCATTCACCATAAAATTGCAACAGCAAAAGCAATTTCAGCCATGTGGCAGGTTAACAATTCCTTTTTCCCAGACATGTGTCTCCAAATTTATCAAAAATAAATTACAATCTGGAACAGGAAAAACTGAATATGGGGAAAGCCCCAATCCAAGAGCTTTATTTTTATTAAACCAAATGTATTGCAACAATTAACTCAATTTGCCTTATGTATCTCATTAATCAATTTTATGAATAACATTTAATTTCATTCTAGTTAGTCACTACTATTGGTTGTGATGTGTTTTGAGCTTGGATGTGCTCTGATTCTGTTTTTCTGTTCATTTCTGTTTTGTTTCGACAGAGACCAAAGTCTCTAAAAATTATTTTCCTCCCTGTAACTTTTGTGGGTTTGTTCTTAATTTGTAACTTACCTTTGAGAGCTCTTTAGCATTTTCTATATGTTTTACTTGTACAAAAATATTTTCCCAGGGCTAGTATTACCTCAGGTAAGCTTTTACTGAATTTCGTGCTCCTTTGTTCAATCACTAGCACAAAAAAGGGGTAACTGGAGAGGAGCAGCTGACACAGCCAGTTGAGATACACTTTTTGTTTAAAACTAGTTTCTAGGAGTAGATGGTGGTAGTTCATTCCTCTGTGTTGGATGAAAGGAGACCTCTTCAGGTGGTTGATCCCACTGGTGCCTGACTTTAGACATCTAAATGATCCTTTTCAAACAATTTTAGAAGTCTATAGAAAGCACTAAAATTTCAGAGGCACTGAGAAAGAGAAGGGGTTTTCAGAAGACCTGGTTCCCACTCCTACGAGTTATTTTTAAGTGTTGCATGTTGAAAAGAACCCGGCCTCTAGACTTCTCTTGTTTGACTTCCAAAAAAGAGAGACCTCCCTTCTGCCAGTTTGTCTTAGGCTTACTGCCCACCTCCACTCTGTTCTGTACATGTTCTTACTGTGTTTGAAATTGAGTGAAGCAACCTCAGAAGGAATAAAGTCTCTAGAGAACGGGAGTGTAGAGTAGATTAAGGAGATTATTTTAAGCCAAATCTCATCAGTAGCTGCATTTGGGTTGTTGTCATCCATGAAACTGAAAAAAAAAAGCCACCTGGCTTCTGCCCCCACCATTGCCAGCTTGTTTCTGCTGGAGGACTCAAAGGTTTGAAGTTATAAGTGGAGTCAAAGGAAGTGAGCTGGAAATCACTCCAGGTTCTGCAAACATTTATAAATACCTTACCTATCACCTGTGGCATTTGTGTGAGATGTGAGTTTCTTGGCTCAGAGATCTACCAGCAGCTGGTTTGTAAAATGAACTCATCTGTGTTTTGATTCGAGCCTGGATTAGCTGCCATTTTAGAAGAGCTACTGGAACTGGAATTTTGTGACTCATCATCATTTATTGGCTAAGAAAGATACAATTTTGATGCTTGTGACAATTGACAGTCACTACTTTCCTGCTTTTTTTTTTTTTACTTCAAAAATCATAAACTCCAAGCATCTGGGCCTGTTGTTGCTTGATCTTGTTGATGTCATCTACAAAAGAGGCCCAGGAAAGGCAAACAACCACCATCTGTAGCCCCCATGCTTCTCAGCGCACTCAGCAAGAGGAGCCTGGGAGAATCAGCAGCAGCAGCAGCAGCAGCAGCCACCCTGAGAGCTCTGCCAAGTTTCTCTGGAGAGCTGCAGTGTGTTGAGCACAGCAGTGAAGGCATTCTGAGGTTTCAGTCCCATGTCAGCTGTATCCAGTCAGCAGAAGCTCTCTTACCAGAGTTAGTCCTCGTGAGGCACCTGGCAATCAACTCCATGTGAAATTATCATGGGGAGAATGCTTTCTTTGCTGAAGAGTGGAGAGCATCCAAAGGCAAGGCTCGCCTGCCAAGGACATTTCCCTGTGATGCTGCTGCAGCTGCCAGATCAAGGACGCCGGGGGGTGGCAGCTGCTGCAGCAGCACCACTGCCCCACCTGCCTGTACCCCATCCTTCCTGGGGAATGCTCGACACTGACAGGGGGCCTGGCAACCTGGAGAGCCCAGGTGGGTGAATGGCAACCTCCTGCTGCTGCTGTGGAGCCTGCTGCTGTCACTGTGACAAGCCATGGTGTGCTTTTTTGAACGTGAGTTACAGCTATTGTACCTTTTCCTTTCCCCTTGCACTGGCACATTTGCAGGCAGCAAAGCTGCAAATTTGAAAATTATGTTCCCACAGTGACCACTGCCACAGTGATGATGTGGTCCCAGAGTAATCAATCTGATCAGTGATCTGCACATTGCTATTTCCCAAAAAATGCTCAGCACGCTGCATGCTGAGTGGAGAAATTATGGTCCTTTTTTCCTTAACAGTTTGTGTTGACTTTGGGCTGCTTAGGGGCTGTAAATTCCTGCTGGGGGTGACATCTATTGAGGAGTTTTCAAAGCTCTCAGGCATTGCCATATGTCACACACGCCTGTCCCTCTTGACTAGCCAACTGGACTTGCTTCTGCTCTTGCAGTGCTTCCTCCTACCCTGATTACCTCTACTGTCAAATTCAATTAATAGTCCTAACGAAGGGTGATCCTTTGTCCTTACACTTATCTACAGCTTGGCTAAAATAATTGTTATCAAGCATGCATTAATAAAGGGAATTATCCCCATCCAGAGAATATAAAAAATTATGATGTGGTGCTTTGCTAATGCCTAAAGTCTTAATATCATCCGTAATATCCAGAACAACAATCCTGATTTGTGTTCTAGTGGGCACACTGCCTAAGTTCACTTTTCCTGTTTTACATTTTGGTGGTTTTTTATTTTCTTTCAATAAATACAACTAATTCATTGGATCCTACTGCTTGTTTTAGCAATGGAAATTATGAAAATAAAAAGATTATTTGGCTTTTCCTTTGTGTCCCTGGACATTTTTACTCCTGGATGACAGCAGCCAACCACTAGCAACTGCAGTTGTATGGATATTTCATAGAGGCACCTGCTACAGAAAATGAACATAAATGCCGTGTTTTGTTGCCACACCAGCTGATCAAGGAAATGTAGGCTATTTATCAGATAGCTGGAGGATGACAGAAATACGGCTATCAACCACCAGTAAGGATCCTGAATATAGCCTATTGCGCTGCTCAAGGGCTATAAAATCTGGAAATTCTCCCCTGTTATCAATTATACACATAAATGCAGTAAAATCTCCTTCTGTGTCTATAAAAAAATTCCAAAGTCAATTTCCTGGAACCAGGAAATAAAAACTTGGATGAGGTCGTAATTTATCGTGGGTCTTTGGTGCTTGGCTCTACAGAGCTAAACTGTGTCAGTGTGCTCTGAGTTTCCCATCCGTGGTGCTATCCGGTCCCACGGGTCAGCCTTTAGACCCTTCAGAAGTTCCTCCTTTGCTAGCAAAGACATTCTTTTGTGTCAGCAAGAGATAGCTACAGCTAAAATATTTTTCTCCCCCTCCCCTCATGGTTTGTGAGCTCAAAGGAAGGAACAGGACACACCCAAAATTCAGAGTCACTTTGGAGGGCACTTCTCTGTCCATGTGTTGCTGTTACACTCTCTCTGCTGTGGCTGGTTGCATCTGTGATGCTGCATCACGCCCTGATGTGCTGTGTCACGTCTGAAGGGACCATCTGCAAGGGGTTTGATCTGACAGCACCCCAGCAAAACAACCATGAGAGAGATTAAGGACTTGTGTTAGGGCTGTTTCAATGTGCTGGGTGGGTTTATTTGAGTTTGTTGTCATTGTGATTGTTTCCTCCCCTCTCCAAATGATGCTTGGTTTTCATTCTTTTCTGTCGAGGCAGGCGTTCTATTTCCCTTCCCTACACAGCTCCAACATTTAAACCGATGCCTGTAGGGCCACCTGGCACTCCTAAATGGCAGCATTCTTATCTCACCTTTCCAGTTATGAAATATTTCCATCCCACCTTTCCGTAACAAGATTGTACCTGCAAACATTTTTCCAACTAGCCCTACACACCAGTGGCATTTAAACAGCAGTAATACAGTCATGGTATATGCTTGTCATTTGAAACATTAGGTACTAACACTCTTTACTATAAATATATTAATTTCTCTATCTTCTGCATAGTAATGCTGAGGTTACACAACAAATCGAAGTTATCTGTTTTGCATTTCAAAAAAAACTAATTTCTACATGAAATGGCAAATTGGAAGGGTCCATTTCAGAAGATTGCTCATGACTCATTACTAAATTGACTTTCTAGTATATATTTATTTTTCAAAAATCTTCTGGTTTAAATGCCATCCTGGTGTTTTCCGGTGTCATTAACGCTCACTTTAAATAACTGGAACTACTCTATCCACAAAAGTATAGCCCGATATCTAAAATACACATTGAAAAGGCCTTGGAGCTCTTTGACATCTTTGGATAGATCAGCTGTACCTCAGAAAAAATTGGCTGAAACATATTGAAAATCATTACTTCACAGCAGGTAAATAAGGTATGCAAAATACTTAGGGATTAGAGATATCTGCAAAATCTTATGAGGAGCGGCTGAGGGAGCTGGGGTTGTTTAGCCTGGAGAAAAGGAGGCTCAGGGAGGACCTTATTGCTCTCCACAACTGCCTGAAAGGAGGTTGCAGCCAGATGGGGGTTGGTCTCTTCTCCCAAGTAACAAAAGATAGGACAAGAGGAACCAGCCTCAAGTTGCATCAGAGAAGGTTTGGGATGGACATTAGGAAAAATTTCTTCATAGAAAGGGTTGCCAAGTGTTGGGACAAGCTGCCTTGTCATCATAGAGTCATCATTCCTGGTGGTATTTAAAAGATGT
>VZTA01003151.1:18917-30828 GCA_013398855.1 Mohoua ochrocephala | reverse complement strand
TATATATACACATACACATATATTTGTATTATATCATTTTAATTGTTATGGAAATCATTGGGTTTTTTTTTTAAAAAGGGGAGAGCTCTTTGACTACTGAATGATCATTGCAAAATCAGTTGCCCACCGCAGAGTGGTCCAGGGTGCTGTTATAAAGGACAGGGGCTTCCCTAGAGACCAGCACTGTGTCCACATGAAATTATCCCAGCAGGGCAGAGACAGCAAGAAAATGGAGAGCCTGAGGCAAAGGAAAACTGGAAAACAAATTTAATGGTTGCGTGTAGCCCTGAGAGGGAGGAAATCCAGAGCTAAAGATCACAGGTTTGGATCTCTGAACCAAGAAATTTCCTGTTTCTGCTCGGTTTGGATTAGGATTTGGAGATAAACCTGGCTGCTGGCTTTCTTGTGTGAAGCAACCTGCCAGTTCCCAAATATCAGCTGACCTACACCCACGAGTAAACCTGCACCTGACATCTGAACAAGCAGGACCCATGTGTGACTCTTTTTCTGGTGCCATTGTTAATAAAAAGAGAAATATTATTTACATCTTCACAAAGAGCAGGTCGGAAGGCAATGTCCTTGCCCAGAAGCCTGCCATGCCAAAAACCCCATGTCGTTAATAGCAGTATAAAGCCAACTTCCCCACACCAAAAATCTGAATTTGAAAGAACTTCATGGAGTAATTTAGGCAGGCAGAAGAACATATTGGGAAAGCCAGCAATAAAGCAGCAATATCTATTGAGCAAGATTCCTGTGACCCAAATCAAACTCAAAAATACCAGGCGAGAGGGCCCCCTCCTCACCATGAGATTGTTCTTCCCCATTAGTCCACCAAAAGTGATGCTGGGCTCCCTTTTCTCTCTCTCAGCTTGCTGGGGTCAGGTGAAAGCACAATGGAGACAGCAAAGGTAATACCAGGCAGATTCTGGAAATGTTGTTTACTCCAAAGTGGGCAGAAACCAAAACTTTTCAAAATGTTCAGGAGAAGCAAAGGATATTTGTCCTGGAAGAGCAAGTGCAAAGCCTGGGGGTGGGCACTCCTGCCACCCTTTTCCTCTCAGCAGAGGCACACACAGCCCTTCTAAGGCTGAGAGCCTCGCCAGGAGCACACAAAAGAGCAGAGCTGAGAGCCAAACACCTCCCTGACTCCTGCAATAATCCCTGAACCTGTTCTGAGCACATCTGTCACAGAACAGACGTTTCCCCTCCTTCCAACAATTTCCTCCTGATCCAGGCAACCTTTTGTACAGGTAACCTTCTTTCCTCAGATGTCCAGTGGTTCCTTTCACTGATTTCTGTAAATATTTAACCTTAATTTGGTAACAGACTCTTTCCTTTAAGCAGTGTCATAGCACCATAGGATGAGTGCTAACAGTTCCCAAACCTCATCGGGTTTTTTTACCACTCACATTTTACAGTCTGTATTTATATTCCTGTTTTTTCCTGTTTCTTTACCATTTTCCCCCAATGTTATATGAAATTAATTTCTCCTTATTTTCAACTTTCTTTTACACTTGAAAGAAGAAAAAAAATTGATAAGGGTTCATTCACATCTGAGTTCCCAGCCACCTCCTGTAATCACATTTTACTGGATGTCACTTGAGGAACTCGAGGGATCAGCAGATTAGGCAGTCATTCAGGGATCAAATCAGAAGGCTTGCAAACTGCTCCTCCTGACATCCAAATGAACCTGTTACTCAACTTTTCTGACAAAAGGAGATCTTATCTCCCTTTAGTCAGGGGAAAAGAGCAATAGGGCAGAGTAATTATGTCGACTCTTCTTTCCAAGCAGCATTGCAATGAAGTTGTCTTCTGCTGTTGTTCTTGTGACTCATTCTTGGGATATTTGAACCAAAACAGTGTTGACCTGCATCAAGAGAATGGGCAATTAGAAACAACAACAAACATATTGCAACTCTGGCAATTACTAAGAAAGGCACAGTTTTTTACTTTGAAGTAAAAAATTCTGCACATTTATAATCTGCTTTACAGAAACAAAAAGCAAACACAGGAAGTAATAGAATAATAGACAGAGAGCATGTGCAAATGCTCAGCTGAAATTTACCAAGCAGACAAAATTAATTAGGTACACAAACAGTGCTGAGCTAATATTGTAGTTTATCAAGCCAGGAAGACAACAACAATACATGTACACAATTGCAAAAAAAAAAAAGTTATTACTATAATTATTCTATTCCTCTGTTTCCTGGGCCAAGCACCTTGTGCTTTAACAAGGAATTATGCATTACCTGAAGACATAGACAATGAAAACTTGGGGGAAGAGGTGATAGATTTGAAGGATAAGCCTGAGCTTAGGGAGCACTTCCTGTACCACAGCACCAGAGGATAAATATGGGAATGGCAGATAATGCCCAGCATGGCACATTGTGTTCCTCACTCTGTTTTTGCACCAATGATCCAGCCACTTATGATACCTGAGGTGGTCGAGGCAAGGAGGTGTCCCAGCAGCAGAGTTCCCTGACCTGGGGTCAGGGAAAAATCCCATCACGGGATGTGTCTGAATGGCTGCCACAACTCAGTGCTGATCAAAACATTTTCCAATGTTAAAACGTAAATAGGAAAGTGGTAAAAGTGAGAAAAGTAGGGGGAAAAACCCCCTCCTGGCATATGGTAGGTATCAGAAGAGAGCCAGCAGGAGCTGGAACACAGAGTGCCAAGTTCTACCTCATCTGGTTTTTTGGGAGAATTTTAAAGAGCCTCCTGCAGAGACAGCTCCAGGTGATTTATCTCGTCTAAGTCACGTGCTCTGAGGCTTTGAGTCTCTGTTTTCGATCACTTCACCAGCATTGCACCTGGAGGGGTGTCATCCCAGCTCATCAGTGGTTTGGGAGTGAGAGAGCTGTCCTGGTCTGAGGGTTCCATTTCTCACACCTCAGACCAGGGCACTCGGTCTGGCTTGTGCTGGTGCTCGGGAAAGGGGACAAACTGAACCCCAACCAAAGTAAGGGTGCAGAATGGCCATGTTTCAAGGAATAAAGCACTCCCAAATTCACGTTGTAATGCTGTGATATCCTTTTACAAACCCCATCCCGACTCGGGTCCGGTCGCTCGCACGCAGCACAAGCCTATCACTCCATCAGGGAACACCCTCCATTATAAATAAACTCCTACTTCAAAGGCTAACAAATTACTTTGATGCACTTTTAAAGTCGATTCTCCCGCATTTTTGCCTGATGGGAAATCATTAAATAGCTCAGAACACCTTGTTTGCATTTCCAGCTGCTGCCTCTGCGAGGAGGCATCGGCCCCTTCGCCCTCTGAGACACCGCCGTCAGTAGCATCCACATCAAACAACCTCGGAGCAAACTCGAGGTCCAAACACTGCACGTGCCTGTGTTTTTCCAGGGAAAGCTCAGATTCGGCCGTGGAGATCACCAAACCAATGAAAAATCGTGGCTAGGGGTCCTTTGTGATCAACAAAGCAAAAGTGTCACAAAAGCGCGGTGACCGGCCGTTAATCACATCTCTTTGATAACCCTGACCCTGCTGAAGCACAGCATCTGTCTTGTGTTTTTGGTGGCTGGAAGCCAAACCTGGGATCAGGAAACAACTATTTCAGTGGTCAGATGTTAACATAGCGCAGCGTGTTGACTTTATAACCACCCTATGAGCTCAGAGGGTTTAATGGAACTGTCTTCCATTTGGCTCAGCCCCATTTATTAATATTGCCAGAGCGAGTAACTCACGTGATCCCGCATGCACTTGAGAGAGACATGTCTAGACAGACCCAGAAGTGCCCACTGCCTTTTCCACAAACAGGCAGAACCTGAAGCTCACGAGGAGCAAAGCTGGAGTAGCTGTTGGAGTTCACACTGGAAGCACCCCCATCATTTACTGTCAAGGTAGATACATGTGAACAGTAGCAGGCAAGGCCTTTCAACCCAGGGCCAGATGGTAAAAATTAATGGCATTTATGCCAGCTGAATGATTAGGGAGAGAGAGAAGCGGTGATCAAAGGAGTGGTATCACCAGAGGGAAAAAAAAAACCTAAACAAAATTAATTGTTACAGTGCTTGAAAGTGGAATTAGCTCGCAACCAGTAAATCCATCTAGGTTCACAAAGTCACCTACCACTTCTTGATACCTCTGCGGCTGCTGCCCTGGCCTGCATCCTTCATAACACAGCCAAGACCTGGTTGTCAGGGAGATTCAAAGCTTGTGCTCCACGGGCAGCTCCTCCTCCTCCTGTGTGGGATTGGTTCTTGCACCATTCCTGTTATTTTTGGCATTTCATGCTGCAGGAACAAACTCTGCTTGGAGCAACCAGCATGGGCACGATGGCAGCAGCTGTGGTGGGCTTAGGAGACAAAGGGGAGTGAGGAAAGGTAGGAAAGATGATGAATCAAAGCCCAAACTGATATCCCAGGTAGTATCTCTCACCCAGAGCAGCTGTGGCTGCCCCTGGATCCCTGGCAGTGCCCAAGGCCAGGCTGGACAGGGCTTGGAGCAACCTGGGACAGTGGAAGGTGTCCCTGCCATGGCAGGGGGTGGGACTGGGTGGGCTTTAACCCAAACCAGTCTGTGATTCTTTGAGTCTGTGGTTTTGTTCACTTCATGCCATGGAAGCTGGATGGAAACTGAGTTTACTGAACAGAACTGCCCCCTCAGTCAAGGGAAAAAGGTGGGCTCTGGCCCCAAAAGCAGCTCCTCTTACCTGCCTTCCAAGGGGTGGTTTGCCCCTTGTCTCTGCTGGCAAACAAGGAACCCAGGTAAGCAGATGAGATTCTTACCTTCCTTGATTAAACACTGGACATCAGAAATCTGCACTTAAACAGAAAAAATCAGACTGAGCCTTGCCTTTACTGTGAGCTCAAACAGACAGAAGTCAAGGCCTAGACAGGTACTGGCTCACTGTACCACATGCTTTGAGCATTTTCATTTATTTCACATGAGATCTAGCTGTTCATGCTTGAACATAATATGCCTATTAGAGAAAATTGGAGATTTGAGAAAACAAACACATCTTGCAAACACTTGAACCACCGCCAGCTCTTTCACCCGTGGTGCCTCATGCAGGCGGCTGAGCTTCCCCTGGATGGTCTCTGTCTGGCAGAGGTATTTCTCTGATTGCCTTGCCTCTCTTTTCCATTCAATAAACTTCACTGTACCATTTAAACAGCACAGGTGCAGCCCAGGAATGTGCATTGTTGTGAGCAGAGACAGGACCGAACACCTGGGAGCTCTGTGCAGTCACTCAAACACACTTCCACGTGGTGCTCATTCCCAGAGCAGAAACACTCCCCCAAATCACAGCTATCCTCTTTTAAATATGCAAAACATTTAAGCATCTGATTAATTTGAATCATTTGCGGCCGGTGAGCACCAAGTGTTCTCCTGGGCCCCCGCTGGATGACAACTTTGGCTACTCGAGTGAGGAAATGAGTCTGGTTCAGCAGCCTGCTGCTCTGGGGGCTGCTTCTTCCCTCTCACTGTGGGATAAATCCATGTGGAACGGGAAAAGCTGGTTTTTTGGGGAAGGGGAGAAGGTGGGAAGGTGGGAAGGAAGGAAGGAAGGAAGGAAGGAAGGAAGGAAGGAAGGAAGGAAGGAAGGAAAGAAAGAAAGAAGAAAAAGAAAGAGGAGAGCTAAAGAGAGAAATAAAAGGATCAGGCAGAAGATGATATCCCATACACACCGTGAAAAAAAGAAAACAAACTCAGTCCATCACCTCAAGAGGTGCTGATGTCACTCTGTATTATAACAACATTTTCTGTAGAATCTACCAACTGACTCCTTTTGATGGCATCTTCCAAACATTTAAGGTCCTGAAGGACCTAACAGAAACTAGAAGCCTCAAGGTAACCATTATTTTTATTTAAAACAATAGGGTTAAGAGCTTTTCTCCTCCCTCCCTCCAGCTACACACAGCTCCCCACACGGTACCCACAGTGGGACAGAGTGCTTGGACAGCAAACACGTGCCAGGAGGGTGTTTAGATTAAATTTGCAGTGTTTAAGGCCACAGCTCACACAGTCTGTCAGCACTCAGGTGTCCCCTCACCTGCCACCCCTCCAGTGCCCAGCCAACCAGGTATTTGCAACCTGCCAGCAGAAGCTGTCTGGCAGCAAACTGGGAATAAGAAGGCAGCTGGGCTCTTTTTTTTCCTGCATTTCCCCCTTTCTTTTCAGTTGAGACAGGGGTGTAATTATCCAGATGTACGTTGCTGGAATTCGTTGTGGGCTGTTTTCCTCCCCCAGCAGAACCAGGCTCCGAATTCCTCACAAACCCAAGTGGAAAAGGGGGTCTGGAGTGGAAGAACACACACACACACACAAAAAAAAAACACCCTCTGGCAGCACTAAAGGATCCCACTTCAAAATTAACAGAGTGCAATTAGCTGAAAGAAAATTAGGTAGGCAAAATGGATTATTTTAGGCTTTTTTTTTTTGTAGCATTGGTCTGTACATAAAATCTTCAGTGTTTGTCTGGCTCACAATAAAAGGAAGTATTGAAACACTGCAGACTTTTTTGGAGTGGAACAACCATCCCCTGGGTATGTGTAGCAGGGACAGAGGTTTGAGGACAGTGAGGAAAGTGTCAGAGCTGAGGGGAACGTAAATCCCTGCTTGTAGAATCATAGACTCATGAAGGTTGGAGATGACCTCCAAGTTTACTGAGACCAACAAAGAACAAAACAGGGGCAGGAGGCCACTTGTGAAACCACGACGCGTGGCCTGTGCAATTAGCCTTTGCACAGAGCGTGTTTTAACGAGGACAGATCTTTAATTGAAACTGTCTTTACGACCAAGCTGAGCATTTTCCTTTTGCCTCTCCCCGTGCCCTCCCTTTGTGGAAGCACCAGAGCCAGGAACTCCTCGATTCCAGGATGCACTTCGAGCTCACCCATCCCAAATAACCGAGGGTGGGGAAAAGCTGTTTGTACTCACAGTCCTGGAGGGCTGTCCCAGCCCTGCTCTGCCTGGGGACACTCTGCCCTTCCCCAGGTGTGTCACACAGGGCTGGAGGGTGGACACTGCCCGGGAGGCCTCAGACCTTCCCCACGGGGTTGGAAAAGCTGAGGAACAGGAACACCAGGGGCGTGGGTACCCCTCACATGCCATTTATGTCTAATTTGACATAAATTTATGTCTAATTTGACTCCATTATTTTGTGTGGGGTGCTCCTGAGCAAACAGGCAGTCCCTGGGCTGGCCAGAGCAAGAAGTGTGCTTTGGTGATACACCAAGTCCTTGAAGTAAGTGAGGAGTTTCCTTACAAGAAAATCAGCTCAGGATCAGTCTGCCCTGAAGCAGATGGTTCCTCCTGGCTTTTTAAAAGACAGAAAATTACCTCGTGGCTCTTGAGGTGCCTTTCCACAGCCCAAGGCTTTCTGTGTCCAGTGTATCCTGTCAGTGCACGCATCTAAATGCTGATGGACAGGCAAAATGAGCAGAAGGGCTCCAAACTCTGCAATTCCAGGCTCACACCCGTTTCCCCAAAGTCAGCCCTCTTGACAGCTGCCTCAGCTGGCAACAAAGCACGTACAAATCCAGACAGGGTTGATTTTGGGGTATCTCTGATAGTATTTGCACAGCCTGCCACCGGCTGTTTCGGCAGCACAGCTGCTTCCAGCTGATAAACTCTCTGCCTCCAATCACAACTGTGCAGCTTTATTTCCTGGGGGAATTTGCACCATCATAAACGTGATAGGAGTGTCCTGCCTGGTCTGTTAGTCTGGGTACCTCCAAGGATCACTTGGACATTCCAGACACGCCGAGTGCTCCAGAAAATCTGCGGGGACTTCAGGGACTACCGGGTGTCAGAGATGTCCTGTAATATTTCCCAATAAAACTGCCAGTGTCCTCGTTGCAGGGATGGAACAGCAATAAAACCCAACCACGAGGCAGGAAGGAGTGATTGTCAATCCCTCATCACACACAGGGATGCAGATGGACAGGTAAATTAATAGACAGGTAGGTGGATACATGTACACATACATACAGAGAGAGAGGTGCACAAGGAATTTCGAGAAAGGGTCACTTCTAAGTGATCAGAAGTATCTAGAATCCCACAGAAAGATTTCTTTTTCTTCCTCTCCCTCTCACAGGAACCAAAACCTTCACCACCAGTGAAACAGAGGCCGGGTCCTCCTCTTGTCACGTTGGTTCATCTGCAGGAGTCAGGGAATAAAGGCTCGGGTGTGAAACACTGAGGTGGATCCCTTTCAGAGGTGTCCATTCCCCACCTTCAGCCAGGTGGTTTTACCTGCCAGATCCAGGGCAGGTGAGATGATGTCGTGAAGAAACTCTGCCTGACTGCTCCTGCAGGGCAGAGAGTCCCAAATCTGATGTGAGACTGCAGGGATGATGCACAGCACACCGCGGCAAACCCTTGCATCTGTGCATCGTCCCACCAGCTCCACTCTGGATGCCAAAGCACTGGACAAACACACAAAATTTTTCCAAAAATGCCCCAGATTCTTTCTGCCTCCTTCCTGTTTTTTGGAAAGGGTGACAACTGCCTGTGTGTGAGTCCCAGTGAACGTTGCTTTGATGTGGAGCTCAGAAGACACATCCTGGTGATAATTCATTTACGCAGGAGCAGACAGTGAGCCTGGTGTGTTACTTACACATATTGTCTTCTCAGACGCTGACGTTTCATCTTTTTCTCACAATAAATCATCTTCTGAGCCGAACCGAGGATTTTCTTCTAAATAACAGAGCTGGCAATGATACATTTCAACACAACTGGATTACGAGGCTGTCAGCCCCAGCTCTGCTCCCCAGTCTCTCTCCCTGTCAGCAGTGGCTTGGCTGTGGAAATTTCAGCCCGAAAACCACTCTGTTACTGAGCAGGTTTCTGCAAATCTGCAAAGGGGAAGGGAAGAAGGGAGAAGAGCATCATCCCCTCTTCTCTGTGGTCAGTGTGGAGGCACGGACCAGAGCAATCAGAGAAACTGAAATTACTAATTACCTTTCATGACATGAATGATATTTTTGTGCACCTTGGCGTGCTGCGTGTTGGGTGGGTGCCATCAGTAATCATCACCAGGTAGATTTAATCACATATCACCTCCCTGTCCAGTGGGTGCTGGGTTTGCACCATCAAGGCAATGGTACTGCTGTTGTATTTGCTTTTTTTAATTGCAGGGGAAGCTACAAAATAAGAGAAAAGGGCTCCTACAACTCCCCCCCAGCCAACCAACCCTTGTGCTGCAGTGAAACCACAGCCACCAGCAGCTTGTGGAGCTCAAACCCCACTTCAAAAACTCAGCTGAGCAACTGAAAAAGTAAAGGGTGGGAGTGGTGAACGCAAACCCAGCCCACCCTCTGCAGCCACAGGTGACCCCATCCCAACACAAAACAGTGAGTGGGGTTTCACCACAGACAGGGCTGCACACAAACACATCTGTTCCGTGAATGCAATCCATGGGAGGCTTCAAAACAAAGCAGGTGACTGTTTAAAAATCGTTATTAAGCGAACTAGAATCCAATTAAACAATTTCTTCCATGGAAGTAAAAGTCCCAAAGAGGACAGTGAAGCCAGAAGCACACAGTAACATACAAAGGCCCAGGAATTTTCGTGCTGTGAGGGATCTGGCGAGCACCAAATCCTTGAAATGAGGATTCACAGTCTGTCATACAGAGCCAGGATGGGTGATTTGCTGTGTAAAAGTCTCTCATTTGTTGCAAGGTATTAGAGGTTACTTTAAAACCTCGAGAGACTTTATAGTCTTGTCAGGAGCATCTGGCTCCAAATGTTCTTTTCACAGGCGTGACCTTTGATTTTTCCTCATTTTTTTAGACTTAGGAGCATCCCTTGGCAGTGAGTCCGCAGGCAGGACCTGCTACTGGACAAAGTATTTCTTTTCTGTGTGCAAAGTTAAAATCCTGGAGCTCCAAGATTTAATGCTTTCCCTTTTCTGTGTTGCACGAATGAGAGAAAGGTGGCTCTCGTCCCTTCTGAAGATCCTCCTCCCAAACTGGTGGTCCCATTAAGGCCTTTCACAATTTATTTATTCCTCTCCTTCTATCACCAACTATCTCAACCTCTTTAGTCTCTCATTCACAGGGACAATTTTCCAAGTCCCCAAGTTCTTGTCACTTTCTCCTCAACCACTTGTAACGTATAAAATGTAGTCACTCGTCCCAGAGCTGTGACTGGACTCTAAGACACAGGAAAAAAAAGTTGACAGGCTTTGTGAATCACAATTTTTTACCCATGTCCAGGTTTCCTTGCACCTCCTCCAGCAAATTTATTTGTCGTCTTCTCAGAAAATGCCAATTGCCTTTGTCAGCGTAAGTTTTTCCACTGCAATGAACTGGAGGAATGCAGAGCTCCAGTATTTCCTTTTTGTTGAGTTTGGGCATCTGATCCCCGGGAAAGGCTTCATCTTTTTGCATCAATACCATTCCACAGTTATTTCATATTAATCCTTTCTTGGGGGAAAAAAAAAAAAAGAAGGGATGCATTCTTCTCAATTATTCATGTGGGGTCAAAAATATGTCAGCATGTAAAAAATAATTGCTCATTTCAGCAGGCTGTTTAGCAGGTGAAGTGCAGCTGGAAAAACTAAGCACATGTTACAGATCCATGTAGGAAGAGCATTTCCTGTGTCATGGAATCATAGAATGGTTTGGCTGGGAAGGGACCTTAAAGACCAGCCAGTTCCAGCTCCCTCACCCTCTCTTCTCTTCACTAACTCCTTCTCAGAGCTTCCCTCTGCAGGCGGACTGATACCCTCTCTCCTGAGCCCAAAATGTGTGGCCAAAGGGCAGAGCTGCTCCGGAGAGGAGAAAAAGGAAAATGTTTTGTTCACTCCTGCTGTGTTTTTTGTAGAGCCCCTCCAAACAACCACAGCACCCGTGGCTGGAAGAGGCTCTGTATCTCCAAGGGTCTGCCACCAGCACCACGCCAGCTCCAGGGTGGCTTTGCCCACCCACTTCTCGTCCACCCCCAAGGAAGGAGATTCCTCTGGGCAGCCCAGTGCAATTCCTCGAGCCCCTCCTGGAGGAGAAAGCCTTCCTGCACCCAGCCCAGTGCATGGGGTTTGCTCCCTTGTCTCCTCTGCCAGGGCTGCACCGTCGGGTTCAGCTTTAGGGAACACCTTTAAGTGACCACTTGCACCCCAGTTTTCCCAGTGGGACCTGGACATCTCTTATCGGCTGATAAGTGAGTGACCACCTCTGGCGTGGAGCTGACACGAAGCCATCCAAGGTCACAGTTGCTGCCTTGGGGACACCAGTCTTCGCTCTGGTCGTTATTAATGAGATAAATTGGGCTCTTAATTGCAGCCCCTCCCGATGTGCCATCGCTGCAGTTCCCAGTGCCATTCCTTCCTCCATCAACCAACAGCACAGCAGCTCCTCAGCTAAAAGATTCAAGGCAGCTACGAAAACAAAACACTGACAAGTAAAAACACTAAAATAGACGTACAACTACGCAGACGGATTTTCCCATGGAAGATGAAGCAGAAAAATAAATCTGGAAAAGGGTTTAGAAGAAAACTCATGTGATTTTGGTTTTTTTCTTATTCCCCCACCCCCCCAGTTTTTCTAATGACAATAAATTTTCCACAGGATTCAACCATGTGAAAAGTCTCTAGGCAAGCTCATCAAATAGAACAGTCCCTGAAGTCCTGAGGGAAAAAAGTAGGAAGAAGACAAAAACTCTTAAAACTCAATGGGTAGCCATTAGTACATTTTGCTTAGTGGCCAAAGCAGCTCCTAACAGGGGAAAAAAAAAAAAAAATTTGCTTTTCATTCCTGGAGCCTGGAAGGAGCCATGCTCATGCATCTCTTGCTCCCTGCAGTCAGATCAGCGTGACATGTCTGTCTGTTTTGCCAGCCCTCCCGGCTCCACGGCGGATGCACAAACGATTCCCGCTCTGCCTTTCTGCTGTTTTATGACCCTGCATCTCGTAAACCCCCTGAACTGACCTCCACCTCTCCAA
>VZTA01003151.1:1375-13446 GCA_013398855.1 Mohoua ochrocephala | reverse complement strand
AAAAAAAAAAAACCTGAAGGTTTCTTTGTATCTGGAGAGTAATCAAGTGCTCACATGCCCCGGTGATGTAAAAACCAATTTGTGTCCAAGGAAGTTCTACTGGAATTTAGGAGCAGCTCCTGTCAGCTGTTGTCTGTGCCTCTCCTGATGAAGCAGCCCAGAAATCATCAGAAATGTTCTGTTTTATCAGAGCAGCAGCCCCAGCACAGAGGGAGCATCTCAGAGCCTCCTCTCAGCTCACCATCTCAGGCTCTCCACCTCAGAGCCTCCTCTCAGGTCTCACCTGGGGCTCAGGTGAGCAGCCCCGGAGCTTGAGTGGGTGGTGGCAGCCCAAAACGTGTGAGGGGAGGCTCCTGCAAGCAGAGGCGATGCTGGAGCTCAGGCAATGGCTGGGAAGAGAATTGTTTCTCACAGTGACACGGCAGCCTTGGTGCGAGACTCCCACAGAGAGCCCCAAATTCAGCTGCTCTCGGCATCTTTTGGGTGAGAGCCTGGACCTGAGCTCTGGGCTGGTGAGATGCTGAGCTGCCACACCTGCAGCAGCCCCAGCGAGGGGATGCTGTGGGTCTGTGGGCTCTGCTGGCCAGGAGGAGTGAGAAAAGCAGGCAGCAGATGCACACCAGCACAGCTGAGGTTCCCACACCCCTCGGGCTCTGCTCCCCCAGGGCACCCCCAGCTCCCGAGGAAGCAGCCCCCGGCCTCGCTGGAAATGGAGCTGGCGACAGATGAGATCCTGGGACAGGAAATGTCAGGGGCAGAGCCTGTGACTCTGAGAGCTCCTCTGAACTGTGAAGACATTTAGTTTGCATTTCAGGCACCATTTATTTCGCTGGCATCTGTGGTTTTGTCTTCATTTGCTTTTCCTCGCTGAGCATCACCCTTGTAGTGAAACCATCAGTTTCTGGGGGATTTAGAATCAGAGGAAATGCAGCCACCTCTAAAAATAAGATGCTAAAAGTTGTATATTTTTACACTGGGTTCAATACTCTAGCAATCCCCTCTCTTTCTCTGCTCTCTGAAATGCAGGAGAAAGAAAGGCAAAGAAAAAACTGCCTCATACCCCTAGAGTAGGTAAATCACAACAAAGGGTCATGGTCACCACTTTCAAGAAGAATTTCATTGCCTTTCCCCTGCAAGCCAAGGTTCTTCATCTCTGTATTGATGAAAAAAACCTGCCCTGGGGCTGCAGGAGCGCTGTGATTCACCCTAGGGGAACATGGGATGCTGAAATGGTCTGCTTCTACCCTAATTTAGAGGATGTGAAATGCAAGAAAAAGTGTTCCCAGCACAGGAATGATCCGGCGCTCTTTGTCTCTGTTTTCCCCAGGCTCCCTGCTCAGAGCTAGACACGCGGGGCAGATTTCTAAATGTCTCTGGCTGCAGCCATCTTAGAAACCTCCATTTGTGACAAAATCCTTTAAAGGAAACAGCAAAGGCCGCAGCGCGAGGGAAGGTTGGCAGCATCCAGTGCCGCTCCATCCACCGGTCCAAGAGCCTTCCCAAAAATCTGAATCCAATTTCCAGGATGCCGAATGGTGACAATGTACCAGCAGCTTCATAAGCTTTTTATTTTCCGTTAAGAACCCGATTGCCTCGGATTTTGGATGGGAATTAAAACAACCCAGCTCCCTCTCGCTGTTTTGTTCATTGTTCGCGGGCTGTTCCCCATTTGCCCGGCTCAGCGAGCTATTGTTCCACGGGGGCACTGCAAACCTCGGCGAGCACAAACTCAAACCACATTGTAAACAGCACATGGCTTTGTTTAATCCAGAGCAAAGCCCTCGGCTGCAGCTGGAGAGGCAGGCACAGCCCAGGGACCCTGCCCGGTTTATCACTGCCTTTAGGTATTGCCCCCTCTGCTCCCGTGCCAGGACATCCTCTGCCCCGTTCATCATTTATTCCTGAAGATGCTGCGGCATGAAATGCTTCCCGGCGCCGACTCTGCCGGAGTTACGGGATGCTCTGAGGGTTTCCATGCGCTGGTTGAAGCAGCATTGTCCTGCTGAGCTCTGCCGGCGAACACTCCCCTCGTCGCAGCCTCCAAACGCAGGCTGTGGATGCCCTCTGCTGCTCCGCCGGTGTCAGTTGAGGGAATTTTGCTGTTTCTGCGGAGATCCTGTTGTTCCTGCAAAGATTACCCTAGCAGGTATCACTTTCACTCCTGATAAACACGTCAACAAGGTTTTGGAAATATTTTGCGGCTCAGAAATCTGTTAACAGGCAGCAGAAAAACCTGCTCATCACCTTTGAATTGTAGGTTTGCTGTTTTGAAAAGGTGACACGCTGTGCTGGTATTTCTGCAGGTCCTACAGCATCACGGAAAAGGAGAGGAGGGCATTGTAATCAAAATACCACTTTTTAAATGCTCTGATTCCAGCAGCGCTTACAGACACCACCCCGAGCTGGGAGCAGCGAAGAGCCAGGTCACTGCTCTGACAGGGAGAAGGGAACCACGGCGGCCAGTGGTCCCTCAGCCTGAGGAACCACCTGGTCTGACCCCCGGGGAAGGACAGCAGTGGGGGGAGATTGTTAAAAAAGTTAATTTCTGTCTTTTCTGGGTAAGCACAGAGCAGGAGGAGAGCATCCCTGTGCAGCAGCAGGGGGAGGTTGGCTCTGGGGGCGACCCCGCAGCACCGTCACCCTTTGCGACTCCAGCACTTAGCCAGAATTTGGGGACAGACACGCCATTTCCATTAGAAGAAGTAATTGATGAAGAAATCAGATACTCGTCTGGTGCACTCCTATTTTTCTGCAGTGAATGTACAAAGGCCCATTTCCCTTCCCCCATTGTGTTCGAGCAGCGGGAGACGAGACTTTTTCCGTTCAAAACTCCAAAACGTTTTCCAGCTAGGACCCTTTCCTGAGGACTGTTTCTCACCCTTTGCCTCATGGATGCTTTGCAAACGTGGCTTTGGCTGTCTATGGCCTCTCTCTCGCTGGTTTTTCCACCCACACCGCCCTGGGTGCTGTGTCCCACATGGTTTGGGGGGATAATTCCAAGGCGTGTGCTTCTGCATCTGCCCTCGGTGCAGGCAGCACTGCCAGGCTCCTGACCAGCCCCACACCTGCCTGCACCTTGTTTCCAGCAGCTGAGATGGGAAAGAGCTCCCTCGGGGGCTTTTTTTTCCTCTTTCCCCCAAACAAAGGATGTCTCTCCACCTCCTCGGTGTGAGGTGTCACTCCGGCCCTGGGACCGCGTCCCAACAGGATGCCTGAAGGAGTGTTTTCTGTCAGTGCTTGGTCTTTGACATACAGATTTCCCCCTGTTAGCAGGTACTAAATTAAAAGGCAATAACCAGGTGAAGAAAGCACCATGGGGAGATGATTCCTCCCTCCAGGTATAAAGAAATCTTCCGCTGCGGGGGGGAAAAAAAAAATTTAAAAAAAAACCTTAAAACAAAGCAGAATAAATAAACCCTCCCTCACTTCTGCTCGCTTCACACAGCTGTAACTTCAGCGCTTTCTGGAGAAGGTCATGGAGTCCATCTGCTAATGGGTTTCCTGCCTGAGGGTATTTACAGGGAGAGCACATTTGATGGACAAGGGCCATCACGGGTGAAAACAATTTGGCAGCGCGGAAGATGAAAGTGGAGAGTGACCAGAGCAGCTGAGAGCGGTGTCCCTTGAGGACACGCCACAGAAACAGCTCGGACACCACACCTTCCTGGCTTCTGGACAAAGAAAGATGCTTAAGAAATGCTTTTGACAATGCATTCAAGGGCTGTCGTGAAAAGTGCAGCTCTGAGCAGAAAACAGGGGAGGGACAGAGGGAGGGAGGAAGGAGCAGGCACGCGTGGAGCCATGCCTGTGTCATAAGGAAGAATTCAGCTCAAGACATGCTTCTCCAGGTAAATAAAAAGCAGATCTACAAGGAAACTGGCAAAAAATGCTGAGATTGTGGAAAGTAATAAAGAATTGGTCAAGCTTGTATCCATAAAGACATGATAAAACTCTCTTTTATTATTATCCTTCATATGGCAAAATGTTAGGAGCTGGAGAAAGGGGCCATGTGGGAAAAGTGCACAACGGGAGATTTTTGTCCTTCAGAGCACAGGAGCTGCACACTCTGACCATCACACCGTGGCTCTGAATATTCACATTATCTATCCCTTCAACTGCCAGCCACCTGAAATTACTCTGATCACCCTCTTTATCCCACACCCCTGTACCTCCCTCTCCTGCTGTGACATGAGCAGACCCACTGGGCAGCACTGCAAACTGCAGTGAGCGTGGGTCTCCACCTGTGGATGACAATTCCTGACTGTTCCCTAATCCCAGCTGTCTGCTGAAGGTAGAGGTGATGGTTTCTGTTCAGAAGAGGTTTTACAGCCTGGGTAGAGAAGCCCCCATCACTCAGCCTTGTCCTTGGCCACGTGTGGTGCAGTGATGGACACAGGAGCTGCTGTGGAGAAGTTACCCAGCATAATTCTGGTTTTAAACCCCAGCAAGCTGCCAGCCAAGCCACTGCCAGGTGTGGAGCTTGCCTTGCTTGAGCATGCTTCAATGCAGCCCAAACTTTTAGCTGGGCAAGCCAGCTCTTGGCTTTGCTCCTCCAGCTCCAGCCCAGTGGGAAGCAGTGAAAACCGTATTGTCCAAGGAGATGTCACTGTCACTCTCCACTTGGCACATACTTCCAGCCTTTTTCTGTCATTGTTTGCAAAATGGTTTGGTTTGGGTTGTTTTTTTTTTTTTTTCCCTTGCAATAAACTCCTGCAGCTGGCGGTTTATTTGCCTTTCTCATGTTTCCCCCCATAGTACAGGCATTGTTTCTCCCTTCCTCTCGGGCCACTCTGTTTCTCATTACTCCATGTTTGTCTCTCGTTTTATACGTGACAACCAAGCTCCATTATTATTACACTTTCAGCTTTCATCATCAATTCTTCCCTGCTTTGCTGCTGCGGAAGATGCCACAGGGGCAGCATGAGGACTGGATCACCAGCTCCACAGCCTGCGTGTTTTGGGGGCTTCACCTCCCCATCTGCAACAGCCAGGAGGACCAGATGTCTGAAATATCGAGGTTGTTGATGTTTCTTCGGGAACTTTGGCCCAGCATGAGGGCACAGGGTCCCTTCCCACAGAAAGGAAGGCAGGGAGGGGGCCAGGAGGGGTGCTGAGCTGCGGGAGCCTGCAGCAGTTTAGGCAGTGCGATCGTGTCTCGTTTCCTAACGTGCAGAATGAGAGTGCCCTGAACTCAGATGTGCCCCAGAGGACAAGTGGGAATGCTGGAACCATGACCATGGGGAAAAAGTGGCTGAGACAACCTGAGTGCAGGTGTGAGACTGTGATGAATGACTCAGACACTGAACCTGGTGCTGGGCGAGCTGGGACTGTGGGTGCTGATGGCTCGAACAATCACGGGGGCTCTGGTCGTGGTGCACAGAGCAGCCCCCAGGGGCAGAACCTGAGGCTGGGTTCCCAGATAAGGGAAGAGGCTGATAAGACTCGAGGCATGTTAATCTCATCATGCCAGAGTCTGTTCTCCCTTACATACTGACCCAGCTGCAGAATGTCCCCTCTGAAGTACCAGGACATTCAAGGTGGGATGAAGGGCTCACCTCTGAGGGGCCACGATGGAGTCAGGTACACCGACCCAAGGGACAGCTGCAACACCTTAGAAGGTGTCAGGACTCATGAAATGTCCCTGACCCACACTGTCACATCAACCCAGTGTCCTGTGGCCCATTGCAGAGTCCAGTGTGACACTCCCTGCCCTGGGGGAGGTCCCTGGGTGCTCCCACGTGAACCTGGGTGAACACAAGTCCAGCAGAGGCTGTGCTCCCTGGGCTCTTCCCTCCACCACTCGATGGACACCACTCTGCAGCCACCAAGAAGACCAGAAGAAGGGGATCAGCAGGACTTCATCAGAATCCACAGAGTGGTGGTATTTATTCTACTTAACCTGTTTTTCTGTCCCTCTCTTTCTCTCCCCCTACTCCCTCCCAGCCCTTTTTCTTATCTCCCTCTCAACTTCACATTTACTGGTAAATAATGATCCATACTATTGGCTTTGGCACATGGTCTTGTTTGCACCTCAACCAGGGCAGAGGCATCTGTCTAATAATTTTAACAGCTGGATCCTAACAGTGAAGGACCAGGTGAAATGCCCAGAAGAAGATTTGTCAGAGAGGGGAGAAGGGAAGTCAGAGAGGGGAAGTCTTTTCTCTCTGTTACTTTTCAGGCCACCCCGAACCCAGAGGGACCCAGAGCCCCTCCCCATGTGCCGCTCCAGCCGTGATCCCGATGCGTGCCAGGCAGGGTGGCTCCTTCCCCATCCTGACTTAGCCTGACAGGCATTTCACCCAAGCATCCTCTCCCCATCCCCAAAATCCCGCTGAAGAATGGGGCTCCGGGCAGGTGTTGACACTCACTCTGCCACACAAATGTCTCGGGTCCAACAGTGTTGGTGGAAGGTCCCTTGAGTGTTTCCCATTAGGATGAGCTGCTACGGGACAACACCATCATTTTTTCACCTGAGAAAGAAGGTTGAGTGGGATTTATTAACGTTGCACTGCCGTTTGTGTGCTTTGGAAATAAAAGCAGCCCGCTGCGATCTCCCACCGGCTGCTCTTGGCATGCCAGGCACAAGTCAGACTCTTCCCCCTGGCACTAAATCTATCCAAAGCACAGTGACTCTGCAGGTAATTTCCATGCAGAATCTCATCTGTGAACAATTAGATAATCATTTCGAATTTTCTTTCCCTGTCTGTTCCCAAAAGAAAGCAGCCCCTGTCACACCTGAGTGATTAGGAAACTGAAATCATTCAAATTTTAGAAAATTTAAATTCTTCACGTTTTCTGATGCTTTTGAGACATGGCAAAAAGCTGTGCAAGGAATTAATCAGAAAAACAAAAAATGGACACGCGTCAAATGGCTGCTCTCTCTGGGGTTTGGTTTGTCTTTGTAAATACGTGCTCCCATATTTACAGAGGCACAGAACCACCGAGGCTGAGAGAGACCTTCAGGATCCTCCAGTCCCACTGTCACCCCAGCACCACCCTAACCACCCCTAAAACATGTCCCCAGGTGCCACACCTCTTCAGACAAGGACTCCACCACCTCCCTGGGCAACTTATTCCGATGCCTGACATCTCTTCCAGTAAAAAACCAAATTCCTAATATCTAATCTGAGCCTCCCCTGGTGAACCTGAACCTCACCTGACTAAAGAGGAATGTCCTCAAGGAATTCTGCAGGCCTGGTCCCGTGGGATGTCACCTCCTGAACAAGGGACCAAAGGCTCAAAAGGGGTACAATGAACTTCAGCTCCTGCCTCTTTGTACATCCAGAGGATGGGAAAACCCTTGGACTTCTAAATTAAGTCCAGAAAGAGACATCCACAACAAACCAAGAAGTGAACCTACCAAAACACCAGTGAGTGCTGGATGCATTTCATCTCAGGCTCCTGAGCTCTGTGGTAGACCTGGACCTCAGGACCAACCAGAAGCCCAATTTGAGGGCAGAGGAGAAGAGGAGGTGGCTGTGCCACAGTGTGGTGGCCCAAGCACATCCCCATTGGGCACCACTGGCAGTGAGCAACCACCCAAACCGTGCTGGGCTTCAGTGGCTGGAGGAAAAAGCCCCTTGTGGTGAGTCCTAGGTGGCCAGAGTCATTTCTGTTGGGAGGCAGGCTCATAACAGAGTGCTCAGCAACACTCAGCCACGTTTGCCTCACTGTCCCGCGTACGGCTTGGTCTTGGAAAGCATTTACGGCTTGAAACCCCAAAATAGCTTCAGCTCAATGATTCCTTTGTACCTTGTGAAGTTAATAACTGCAAGTTAATAAAGGCTAACTCAATTTTCCTTCAAACGAGAGCGTCAGGTCTGGTTTTAATCACGACTGCAGTCTAGACCAGGAATATTGTCTAATTAGAACCCGGATGCAGACAGCGCCGGGGTCGCGCTCGCAGGTGAACTTGGAACCACAATTTCCGCTCCTCTCCCTCCCCTCCCCGTTTTTAACCGGCCTGAGATGAAGGTTTCATTGTAAAATTATAAATCCTTCAGCCATCCCGTGCCAAAATTAAGCCAGCAAGCATGGTTTACAGCTTTCTCATCACAACCTTTTTCATTTTGCCTGTGCAACCAGAGAGGGACTGCACCAGCGAGCGAGCTGCCTTTGCTATGTTTTTGATTGTGAGCCAGTGACCAGGGCTTGTTTTTCACTGAATTTCCCCGAATCAAACACTCAAAGCCATTTTTAAGAAGGACAAAATTACCCAGAATGGAGAGAAGGATGGTAATAATTGGTTTATAAAAATTTGTCGGCTTCTCTCAGGTGCAGAGCCCAGCCCAGCCCAACACTTGGAACACACAGCCTACCTTTAACTTCAGTGGAGTTCACATTTAAACCCAAAAGTTCAGATTTTAACCCAAAAATCATACTGGTTTTTTCCCCCACCATCATTTCTACTTCAAAAAATTACCAGTGAGCAAAGAGGGAGTCAGCACCTGTCCACTCATTCACAGCAATAAATGTGCAAAATGATAAATAATTTGCCCACCTTTTTGCTTCTTTTATTATAAGATAAACATTCAGATTATACATCCATAGTTACATATGCCAAAAAGAGTGGTTTTTGTGACTATGAGCAAAATAAGGGCAACTTGTGTTTTGTTGGCTTTTTTTTCCAAGGCAAATGTCCACCTTTCCAATGGTCATCAGACATTCCTAATTAAAAACTAAAAAATAAATTAAAAAAAAAAATCAAGCATTGAGGTTTAAAAAGAGCTAACATTAAATTAAAAGCATGACTCAGAAGAACTCTGAAGAGATAATGTGTGCTGCTTGACCTGGTTCACTTGTCAGACCTTATCCTTCATCAAAAGTGATTTTCATGCAGGCTTTACCTAGAATCCTTTCTCCTTTTTTTGTTTTTTTTTTGTTTTGTTTTGGTTTGGTTTTTTTGGGGTTTTTTTTGGTTTTTTTTGTTGGTTTTTTGGGGTTTTTTTAATTGTTTTTTGGTGGGGTTTTTTGGTTGTTGTGGTGGGTTTTTGGTCATTAGGGCCAGGGGGGAATTGGCTTTTGGGGTGGGGGTGGGTTTTTTTTGTTGTAGGGGGTTTTTCTGTTTTTGTTTTGTGGTGGTGATGGTTGTTGTTGTTGTTGTTGAGTAAAATATGATCCAGAATTCTTAGTCTGAGAAAAACACTAATTTTAACAAAATCTAACTTTTTTTTTTTGCTTCCCTACATGCACATCACAATAGTTTCTTTCTCTCTAACAGAACATAAAATAAAGCAAATCCTTCTGTCAACGTGGTAGTACCAGAACCCAGAACTGGGAAGTATTTATGTTTTTATCAATGCAGTGCCATCACTGTGGGGAAAAAAAAAAAAAAAAAGAAAAAGGTGAATTTGCCCATGAATCTGCCTAAAGTTTTCCTTCATCAGTTGCACAAACAGCACAGACAAAAACAAGCAAGTAAAATCATGACTGGAAGAAGATAAAAGCATTCAGGGTATTCTGGAGTGAGGTGAAAAATAGGATACTGAGTTTGCATGTTGAATTATGTACATTTCTGCCAAACACTCTCCTCTCATAGAGCTCCCAGGCTTTGAATCTGGTGGTGCAACTCGTTGATGCACCAAAGGTGCAACCAGATTCTGAAATTGGTGCAGCTGATGGTGAAATGTAATGATTTAAGCTCTGAGTTTACATTTCTGTGAGATTACATCTGTCCCTTTGAAATGTCTGACTTTGGGCACGTACGTGCATGAGGAAAGATGGAAAGGGAAAAGGAAAAGGGGAAAAAAGGAAAAGGAAAAAAAGGAAAAGGAAAAAAGGAAAAGGAAAAAAAGGAAAAGGAAAAAAGGAAAAGGAAAAAAAGGAAAAGGAAAAAAGGAAAAGGAAAAAAGGAAAAGGAAAAAAAAGGAAAAGGAAAAAAGGAAAAGGAAAAAAGGAAAAGGAAAAAAAAGGAAAAGGAAAAAAGGAAAAGGGAAACAAAAATGAAAATAACCGTTCTAGAGAAAAGTGAGACAAGAGTGACAATCTTTCCAGCGTGAAGATGAATTCCTCTTTATTCAGATTTCAGTCCCTCTGTGTTGTTCAAACATGGTAGCACCCCCCCTTCTCCTCCTCCTCCTCCTCCTCCTCCTCCTCCTTCCCTGGCCACTGTGCTGTGCTTTGTCACCTTTGCTGTGCTCTGAGATAAAATCATTTCACCTGTGGCCGCATCTGCTTAACCCTTAAACTCACCACATAAAATTCTACCCTTGGACTCCTCTCCTTCACTTTCTTCTCATTTTTTATTTCTGTAGTGTAAGGACAGAGGCTTTATTCCTGCCAAGTCCAACACCGCCCTGGTTTAATCAATGCTGACACTATCTGTTCATTTGGATTTAAAATCATTGCAGACTCTTTTCAAACCCTCCTTAACCTCTGCTCTCTCTGCATTTCTTCATGAAGGGACGGTTCACCCAAGCAGATCTCAACCCTTTCCTTGCAAGGACTTGCCCTTTGCAGGGCTGGGAGCTCTGCACTGGGCAGCAGCTTCGGTTTAAATCTCCAGAGTTTTCTCTGTTGAAGTTCTCCACCCCATCCCCTCACCTCTGAGTGTCTCACAGCTCCCAGTGCTTGGAACTCCAAATCCTTCTGCAGCACCCAATGTTTTGTCAAAGGGACAGTCACATCCAGTCCCAGGCATTGGAAAAATTTCTTCACCTCCCATGGACCTGAACTACACCCCCAATGGCCCAATTATTTGGGCCACCTCATCTGTAGGCACTGGCCTCTGCAGCTGCCAGCTCCTCCTGTGCTCTGCTTGTGCTGGTTAGACACAGGTGCTCCTCCTCCTTTCACCCTCAGAAGTCTCTCAGGTCCTTATTTTCCATCCCAGATGCCACCAGTTACATGGGTGGTGTGGCTTCCATCACGCTCCCACCGCCAGCACCCAGCAGGGACCACAGCCCACGTGCAGGACGTGAGACACCGAGCGGCTCCGCCCCAGGACACCAGAGCTGCTGCCTGGAATTATTGCACATTCCACACCAAAAACTCCAATAAAACTGCGCTGTCGGGGTGGTGGTGCCTGGCTGGAGCCAAGCAAACCCCAGATGGGGGTCACTCGCTCAGCACTGATGAGCACATCAGACCCTCCTCACCATCAAAGCCAGGGAAACGCATCCTCTGGCTTATCAGGAGAGGCATCCAGAAGACAGGTAAGCCATTAATGCTCTTTCATTAAACAGGGATGAACCCTCATCTGGAACGGCCTTGGCCGCTGAGCCATGTGAGTTCAAAGAGGAGCTGAGGCTGGAAGTGGAGCTGGCTGGGCTGCTGGGACCACTGGGGAGGAGCCAGGGCCATCACAGAGGATACGGGAAAGGCTTGCTTAGCATATCAAAGAGAGGGAGCATGATTGATCTCTAAAAATACACCCGCGGGTAAACCCTGGGGAGGAAGAACGGCTGTCAGGCTAAATAACAGCACTGGCACAGCAACAAAAGGGTGTAAACCTCGTGGTGCTGTGCGGCTTCCTCCCGAGGGCAGCGCGGGGGCAGCTCCGGTCTCTGCTCTGGGACAGGGACAGACCCAGGGAGCGGCTGGAGCTGGGCCAGGGCAGGCTCAGGCTGGAGATCAGGGAAAGGTTCTTCCCCCAGAGGGTGCTGGCACTGCCCAGGCTCCCCAGGGAATGGGCACGGCCCCGAGGCTGCCAGAGCTCCAGGGGGGCTTGGGCAGCGCTGCCAGGGATGCCCAGGGTGGGGTTGTTGGGGGGTCTGGGCAGGGCCAGGGGTTGGATCCATGATCCTTTGGGTCCCTTCCAGCTCAGGATATGGGAATCTATTCTACTCTATTCCATTCTATTCTATTCCATTCCATTCTATTCCATTCTGTTCTATTCCATTCTGTTCTATTCCATTCTATTCTATTCTATTCTATTCTATTCTATTCTATTCTATTCTATTCCATTCCATTCCATTCCATTCCATTCCATTCCATTCTATTCTGCTTAAAATCTGATGGCTCACACACCAGAATTGGCAGAGCCAGCGAGAGACAGAAATTAGCAAGCTTTAAATAATCATTTGACAAGTGAATCCTAATTAGAGCATGATAATGGTCTGACCCTGACACCA
>VZTA01003149.1:75793-95201 GCA_013398855.1 Mohoua ochrocephala | reverse complement strand
GGCTTGCTTGGCTGCGTGTGCCCGGCTCGAGGAGCCCTCGGCAGCGGCGAAGGGGTGTCCCTGACCGAGAAACAGCGCCATGAGCGGGGGGACGCCCTACATCGGGAGCAAGATCAGCCTCATCTCCAAGGCCGAGATCCGCTATGAGGGGATCCTGTACACCATCGACACAGAGAACTCCACGGTGGCGCTGGCCAAGGGTAAGGAGGAGCGGGCCCGGCGGCACTCGAGGAGGGGCGAGAGGGGAGCGGGGCCGCGGGACGGGATCGAGCGAGGACTTGGAGCCGCGGCGCTGTCCGGGCTCTGAGGAGGCCCGGCGGGCGGCCTGCAGCCTGCAGGGGCCCGGCCGAGCTCGATCAGAGCCCGCCTCGTCCCGCCGTCCTCCCGACGGGGTGGCTGCGGGGGAGGTGGAAGCGAGAGAGGGTCTGGCTGTGAGAGCAGCGGCGCGACAGCGCTGCGAGGCCCCGCTCCCCCCTCCCGAGGTTCTCGCTGCGCTGGGGAGGGACCCTCGCGGAAAGGAGCCAGGAGCAGGTACCGAGCCGGGGGCTGCTCAGAGGTGTTCCGAATAGAGTGCGGTTGTGACGCCCATGGCGGTGGAAGCGGTCCAGAGTTAGTGCGTGAAAGGGAGTACGAGGGGGAGGCTAGAAAGAGGTTTTCTTTGCATCGTAAGAGTTCCAGACCTACAGGGTATAGGGCCGTGTATGACTGGATTGCTCTGCATCCTAGGACGGCAGACAGTTCGGGTCTGAAGGGAATCCTGAGTGCTGGATTACCGACAACAGCTGAACGCGAACTGTTGATTTTGGAGGTATATGGCACAGTGTAGCTCAAAATGGTATGAGAATGTTATCGGCCAGAAGATATATATATATATTTATATACATTTATATATCGAGAGAGAGAGAGAGAGAGGCATCTGCGTGAATGTATAAGAAAGTTAGAAGGACATGTTTACTGAGAGTAGAGTTGGGGGAAAAAAAAGAGAATCTTTGAAACTGGGCATCCGAAGGACTTCAGTGTTTCTCATGCATGATAATGCATTCTCAACGTAAAACAGTAAGTCAGAACTTTTAATAACCTCTTTATAATAGATCCTGCAAAACTCAGCATTTTTTTACTTTGCACTTCTTGCATCTATGAAGTCTTGCTAAGTAATCTAAATTCATATATAAAAGCAGAGAGTCTATCCAGCCATTAGGTAAGAAGAAAAATTGCTCCCTGTGTAAATGAAATATGTGGGACAGAGAGGATTCGAGAGCTCGGTTCCTGGCTGATACGAAAGGCTTAACGATGGTCTGTTCCGTTCTGCACAGCTGCGGTGGGTGCTGGTGGATACCACGAGTGTGTTTGCTTTCACCGGCCTTTGTGGTAATTCTTGTTTGTGTGCTGTGACACTTTAAGGCCTTCCCTCCTCGCAATCAACCCCCTCTCCACGCCCCCCTCCCCNTTAAGAAATAGATTACTTTGTTTTGTAAATTCTGATACATGGGCTTTGAAACACCTTACAGTGGGTTTGGTCCCGGGCTTGCAGAGTTCGTTTATGGGGCAGTTAGCTTTCATTATGTGATTTTTACTTAATTCTAAAGTTGCCTTTAGATTAAATTGCCTTGCTGGAGTTGCATTATCTACTTTGAAAGGACAGCTGGTTTTGGTTTATACGAGTAAAAGCTGGATGCTGTGATTAAAAATAAGTGTTCAGAAATTCCAGTTGCATGCTGTGATTGTTAAGGTTTATGCAAAAGCACATAGAAAAAGAATCCTATCCTTGAGGACCTTGTGATAGTCTTGTCCAAAATTAGACTGATTTAGTGCTGACCAAGCCAATTTTGCACGACTTCTCAGGAGTGGTTAAGTCATGTTGTGGTGTATCTGCCAAAGTGTACATATTTAAGTCAGATCAAACTGCAGTTACAAGTCTAATCTACTCTCTTCTCATAGCTCTCATCAGAAATGTAAATCTAAACCATTGAATTTGCTTTAATAAAACTTGGCTGAGTTAGCTGAAGAATGTGTGTTTTGTAATACAGTGTTATGATTCAGAAGAGAATAAACCAGTATTTCTAGGCCACATGGAACCAAAAATCTTGAGATTAATCTGGAGCTGATAACAACCATATTAGACTGTAGAGCAGTTCTCCGTGCTCATGAACAGTATGCTCCCCTTGAGACTATTCAAGTTTCTGAAGGCTTAGGCCATTGAATGTATATGACAGTGTATATGTAAGGTGGCAAGTGTGCTTAATTACTGGCCGGGTCTGTATGTGAAAGAAGCAGAACTTGTACTCTAGCTGTAAATATGTTGATCAGGTAATAGTTACCTCTTCTTCCTGTGCTGAGTGCAGAAGTCAAACCAGAACTGTTTAGTGTGAATCTTGACTCTAAATGTTACATTTTTTGCCAGAAAGAGACAAAAAAGGCCTCAAAAGGCTTGATGCTTTCAGTTGCTCAGCTGTGTAGTCTGTGTGACAGGACTGTTCCCTGAATTGAACGCAGGGCAGCTTATCATTATTCACATTCTAACTGAAGTTACTGAAATGGTGACATAAACTGCAAAAGTAGAGGTAGAGTCTGTTCTTGAATAACTACAGATTTGCTCAACAGTAGGATTTGTGTGGGCTAAACCAAAGTCAGGGATTAATCTCATGAAGTTGTATTTGTGGAATGCCTTCGTTTTTCTTAAATTGTCTGGGGTTTCAGACAGAAATAAGTTTTTTGGGTTGCCAGCACAGACTGTTGCCCTCCCTTACTGAGGGCAATCCACTCTAGTTCTCTAATCAGTATTTTGTTGGCAATGTTGTGATCTTTTCAATAAACAAAACTTGTGGCCTCTATCTCATGAATTAGAGAAAAATAGGAACTGTTAAATATTGAGCATAACATTTTTAACCTAAGCTGGAGTCTGATAAGGGGACGCGATGCATCCTTTCACAAAGTGTGTAAGTGTATAGTTATTTAAAGAACAGGGAAAACACCCATCCATAGTGGATTCCAAACACTAAGCAAGCTATGCAAACATTCGAGGTTCTTAAATGTTATTGGTGCATATGTTTTCTTTGGATCGACAGCTTTTCAGAGACAGTGTCTGGAACCAAAAACCACTCGCTCCTGTTGTCAAGCCTCAATTTAAATTAACTCGAAATGTCCTTCCAGTTCATGGTTCTAATTAATACTTACTTTTTAAAAAAATGCCTTATTAATTTTTCAAACTTCATTAAGCCCAAGTAATTTAAGAGGAGCTTGCAAGCCATGGTTAGTTTTCTTGCTGGAAAGTGATTGCTGCCCTACCTGGGTCATTTACAGAATAATCACAGTGCTTGATCTTAAATGTTGTGGCGTTAAAAAGGAGATGTGATCTTTCATATTAGCAAAACATAATGCTTTTCTATTTCAAGGCACCGATTTAGAGAGTTATTTTTAATGCAGGTGAGCTGTGTAAGAATAACCATGTTGGGTCAGAAAAAGCTTTGTTCCTTCAACAGCAGGGAATCCTTAGGTATGTGAGTGTAAGCAACAAAATTATATGTTGTGTCTGCTGTAATGCATCAGTTCTCACTTAGCAACTCTTGGACCACTGGGAGTTGCATTTGGAACCATTATGATTGATCGATATTAATGAAACAGCTTTTGGTAATTTTAAGAAGTAGTTAAACTTCTGGCATTTTCAACCATCTGTGATGGTGTTGTCCATGGTATAATGACGCATCAAAAGGAGAACTTCCTTTTTAGACTTCTGCAGAACATTAGTTGCAGGTGAATGACTCCAAAATGCAGACAAAAGTTAAATTCTTGTGAAGACTTGAGCTCATTCAGGGGTGGAAGCAGGAAAGGGAAGGGTTAAATTTTTATCAAGTTTTTATGAATGTATTTTTTAGTCAGTTAAGTAACGTGCTCCTTGCATGTCTTG
Source organism: Mohoua ochrocephala (assembly GCA_013398855.1). Classification (NCBI taxonomy): domain Eukaryota; kingdom Metazoa; phylum Chordata; class Aves; order Passeriformes; family Acanthizidae; genus Mohoua; species Mohoua ochrocephala. The sequence continues at coordinate 91,297 of VZTA01003149.1, read as the reverse complement.
AGGGTTAGGGCCTGTGTGCCAAACCAAACCTGTGCATAGTATGTCACAGCAGAAAAATTCCTCTTGTCAAAGCCCACTCCTGGCTACTGCCCTCATCCGTCTCCCGGCAAAGTCACCACCCCTGCAAGTGAGGGAATGCAGGCTGAATTCATTGTTCTGGAGAAAGGAGCCTGGCATGAGCTCGGTGTGGTGTGCAGGCATCAAAGCATGTTTGCAGTGAAAGGGTTGTGATGTTTGGAGAGAGGTAGCAATTGAAATGACTTGTTCGCTTGTGGTGGTCTCATTTTAGTTGTCATGCTCCTCCTGGGTGCCTTAGGAGCAGGGAAGAGCTGGTTTCTGTGTACGTTTGCTCCTCAGGGAGCGAGCAGAGTGTGCCAGTGCTGTGCACACAGACCGAACTACCTGTTTGCAGTCATTCACGTTGTAGGAGAACAGAGTCCTCTTGCTAGCGGAGTAAATAGCTTCGCTTCTGATTAACATTCTGCTTAAATTCCCTGTGTTAATCAACAAGTAATCATATCTATTAACTGACAGGGAAAGTTGCAATGTTGCCATTGAATGCCACAGTAGTATAATATGATAATATACATTAAAATATCGTGTAGTAGTAATATCACAGTCAAAATCTGTACAAAAATTTGCTCACAGCACTTTAATATGAAATTGGTGGAACTACTTGGGCACAAGTATATACATAATAGGCTCAACAGAATTCCTTATTTTAGCCAGGTACTTAATTGTGTGTATTTACACTGACAAAAAATAAGCTTGCTTTTAACATGTACTGCTTGTCTTTTTGTTTGCAAGTCCTTAAGCCAGTTTAGTTCTTTCAAAAACAAAAGAAAAAACCAATCCTGAAATCAACAAGGTAAGATTAACTAGATTTACCGCAGTTGTAAGCTTGTCGTTCACGTGCTTATTTTCATCTCCTCTCACTCTTCAGTATTTTGCTGTATATGAACCACTGCACCTTGTTCTGGAGGAAGGAGGTAGTCTGAGGAAATTCCCCAAGAGACGGAGCTGGACAGAGCTCTAAGCCTGCTGCTGCTCCAATACCTTGTGTTTTTGATACTCTGGCAACTTAGTATTTCTGACTATGAGAAAACATGGTAAAAGCTATTTCTTTCTAAAATCCTGTTATACTGGCCACTTCTAATATTAGACTTCTTACTTTAATAAGATCAGATTGTGTTAAATCCTAATCTAAGTAAGGAAAGCAGAAACTGTAAAGATAGGTATGCCTTTGCAAAATACAAAAAGTAACTTTCAACTCCTTATTTTAACTCTACTCTGAAGGACCTGACTGGGGTGGACATACTAAGTAGCCCTTCCTAAGATCACCGCACATGCAGTTCTGGTTCCTGCTTTAAAAGGAAATTGGACTTGGGGTGGTTATTTTGGTCGCTTGTGGTGCGAGGGCGAGTCCGAACTGCAAATCAGGGGAGTTTGTTTACCCCTCTCCAGCAGAGCAAATCTTCATTGCATGAGATTGTGTTTATATTTTGCAGAAGGTTGTGATAAAACCAGTTTGATTTGGGGCAGGGGAGAAGTAAAGTAAAAGAGTCAAACTTTTTAGTAGCAAGCCTTGATGTGTTTCATTGCCAAATCATTGGCAACCATAACAGTGTCTTGAGCTAGCTGCATAGACAGCCGGGTCTCTTAAAGATGAATTCTAAATTTTGGCATTGAAAATACTTCCTTTTGATGTTATGGTAATTTCACGATGTGGAGAATGACATTGTTTTTTAGCATAGACTGAAATCCCTTTGCTTCTTTCAGCACGTCAGTAGATGAAAATTTAGTGGCTCGCTTTTTTTTTTTTTTTTTGATTGGTTTAGAATGGAGAAAGGTAATTGCCAGGTGTTAGAACTGTTCCTACGTGTGTCATGGGACATTAGTATTAATGTTAAAATACTTACCTGCGCAATGTAGCTCTGACTTAAGAGACTTACTTTCAAAGCATATTTCCTCCATAGTTCATCAGATTTTTATTTCCATGTAAAGGCAAGATGCAACCCTCTAACTTATTACCCTTTTTCTGTGGTGGTGCCACAGAGTAGTTTCTTCACTTTAGCTAGAAAGTAAAATCCTTTGGTAACTTACTGATCATACTCTGGCCGTTTTTCTGCACCTTCGTAGACAAAATGGCTACTAGAGAAACCATTTCAATGTGGGACAGAGAGAAGCAGTACAAAATCAACCGTGGTTTTACTTACCCAAGGCAGCAGGTCAAATGATGGAATGAAAGTCCAAGATAATTTATTAGTTATCTGATAAATAGAATATAAGATGGCCAGAAAGTGAGGGTAGATCCACGGTCAAGATAGTGAAATAGAAAAGCCTGGTGAATAAAAAGCAATGGAATGTATTGCAGGAATGCACATGACCAATTGGTAATGCTATTAAGCTACTGTGCATTACTTTGAGTTAATTTCTGCAAATTCTTGAGCTTCAGACACTCTTTTTCTGTAAAGGAAAAAAAGATTCTTCTTCTAACAAGGAGTGGCATTAACTAAACAGTGTGTGCCTTTTGACGTTGCTCACGCTTTGTAGTACCATTCAGAGCAGACTTTCAGGTGCACAGAAACAGAGAAGATAATGAAAGTCAGCTCACTAGATGATACATGAACAAAATAATTGTGGCCACTTAATGTTATTTTTCTTTGTAGTGTGGACATGATCTCTTTACCCCTGAATTATGCTTCTTAAAAAGATTTTAATACCTGACTGTTAAGCTCTGTTTATGCAGTATTACAAGAAGCAGCACTGATGGAAGATGGCTGGTGCAGCCTGAGAAATGACTCAGTATCACTTTATACATCTCTACAGGAAACTCTGCTTTTCTTGACTAATGATTCTGTGGCTGCAAATAAGTGCCTAATGATGTCTCCAAAATGTTGATGCATCTGAAAATGGAGGGAAATCTAATTCTGGTAAATTAAAGCAAAATACAGATTTTTCTCAGTATAACCTGTACCTTGCAAAGCAAACAAACACCTTCTAAGAGGCTGGAGCAAAAACAGTCATGAGGGATTTTTAAAGCTGCTACAAGTCGATGAGATTGTGATTGAATGTGACTGTCATGATTTTGGGGGTTTGGTTTTTCCCACTCTCTGGTTTCAATCCATTGTTTAATTTTTGCTTACAAAACTAGCCCTTGGAGACAAATCTCTTCTTCAGTTATTTGTTTGTTTCACTTGATACACACCCAGGGTTGGCAGTCTAAAGGTGGGGAAAAGTTTCTGAGAGGGCAGTGACAGCAAAGTGGTGGTATCCATGTACAGTGGTAGTGATTATACGTAGGGCAAAATGAAGAGCTTGATAAGCTTCATTGCTGTGCAGTTAGAAAGCTGTTGGAATTCATACAAGTAATTTAATGTCTTGGTATGGTGCACGCTAGGAAGATAGTTACGCCCCAGTGAGTTCGCTTAATTTGACAGAGATCACATGACATCATATGAACCTTACACCAGCGAGAAGAATGCAATTTGCTAAGTGAAAATTGTATATGTGTACCACAGAATTCCTGTTGTTTTATTAAGTCTTGAATCTATTAAGAAATTCACGTTTAATAATTTTTAATATTCTAGATTCTAGTGGTATTAGCATATTTTTTTCCTGTTTTGCAAGTACAGAATATGAAGTATGTAAACTCATGTATTCTTTGATTCATAGAATTTTACCAGCCAAAAAAACCTGCCTTGCTGCTTCCCCTTACCCTCACAAAACAGTTGAAATATTCAACATGTAATTGATAGCATAAGTGGTGTCTCAGTCTTTCAGCTTGGTTTTTAACTCAGATTTTTAAGATAAAATTACTTGTTTGTCTGAGGAGAGTTGGTAATGATAAAGAATATGATGCCTATTTAATAAGAGTTTTTTTCTCAATGAAATGTTATTCTTTTTATTTAAAGCTGTTGGTCTCTGCAGTATATTTGAAAGCCTTTTGTTGAATGTGGGATGTTTCATTCTTTTTCTCCCTTCCCAACTTTGCAGTTCGCTCCTTTGGTACAGAAGACAGACCAACGGATAGACCCATCCCACCTCGCGATGAAGTCTTTGAGTATATTATATTCCGTGGCAGTGACATTAAAGACCTGACTGTCTGTGAGCCACCAAAACCTCAGTGCTCCTTGCCACAGGACCCTGCTATTGTTCAGGTAAGTCAAAACAGAGTTTTAAATAATTGTTGCTGAAGAGGTAACTTGCTAGCTTAAGTGCTCTCTAGCTGAGTGTTTAAAAATTAAAATGTTTATCACTGTAAAGTTCACAACTCGATGTAAAGAACTCTGGAAGGATTTTCTCCTTTCACGGTCTTTAACTGTGAAAACGAAGGTTGAAATCGAACTCTAGCACAGTGCACTACATACCAAAGCTGCTGGTTTTTTTCAAAACCAACTAATGACGTTTTGTAGGTCTTCATGCCTTTTTTGATAGGGACTTGGCTTAGGAGGACACATAGTTCTTGGGAAGATCAGACTTGGTATAAATCAACAGAAGAGATGCTGAAATATCTGCGGATCATTAGTGGGGGTTTTTTAGCTCGTTTGTTTTATTTTTATTCTAATGTTCAACATTTTTTGCTAACTACGACTTTAAAGTGTTTCATCTAGCTATGTGTTTTTAAATAGGCTTCATACTATAAGGCAGTTATTTGAAAAGCATATACTTGGTTTCTGAAGGAAAAGTAACTTAAGCTTGAAGCCTTCAGATTTAATTAGTCTGTCTTTTGTAGTAAATGGACTGACAGAAATTGTTTTCTCAGAAATTTGTTGGCTTTTCGATTGTGCTTATGGGGTGTCTTAAAATCATCCCTGAGAGCGAGAGGAAAACTCTTGCTTCAAATGGAGGCTGATAATTCCATGTAATATGATTCTACTGCTTTATCTATTCTGTAGGATAAAATTCTTGAGACTTCCTTATGAGGTGCCCTTGCAATTCTCCAAGGACTTCTATTAAATTTGGTGCAACTCCTTCTGTCAAGGAGGAGAAGAGTGTAGTCAAGAGTGGTGAAGTTGCATTACTGTGAATCCAAGTAATAGTGATAACCCCGGCCTCCTCCAGTATGTTTGGGTGTCTTATTGTACCTGTGGGGTTTGGAACTTCAAGGAGAAAGATAGGATACTTTCCAGATTTGCCAGCAAAGCTTATATATGTGTGTGTTTGACAAGGGAGTCCAGTGTCTGAGGTTATAGGGAAAAGATTGCAAAATTTTGTGGTACTGCTTCCACAGGTCTGTGATGGTGGAAGGGTGAAAGTGCTTTCTAAGCTGTACATACTTGTGAAAATGTTTATTTTAGAGTTTCTATATTTCTTGCCTTACAGAGCTATTTCCTAATTTTTGTGTAAATACCATTTTTGCTAGTGTGTTGCGTGTTTTGTCTTTAGTCTTCACTAGGATCTTCGACTACGTCTTCATTCCAGTCTGTGGGGTCCTATGGTCCTTTTGGCAGGATGCCTGCGTACAGTCAGTTCAGCCCGAGCCCGCTGGTGGGGCAGCAGTTCGGTGCTGTTGGAGTTGGTAGGTTCACTTTGATTATCCAGTGTTTTCCCGTGAGTGAAGCTCTGTGTGTGTGCACAGACAGTAATCACTGCTTAGGATTTCATCAGTGTCTTATCCTAAGGCCGAGTCAAAGTCTTCCATCTCTGTTAGTCCTGCAGTTTAGCTCAAAAGTAGAGAGTTTTTCATGGTCTTTGCATCTTAAAATCAAAATAATTAGGTGTTTAGTTCTCAATCATATCTCAGAGGGACGAGTCTTCATTATATTTCACGAGTGGTAGAGGCAGCCCCTTCAGAGAAACCCCATAGCTGTACTGTTGGGTTGACCATGTGTGCCTTAACTAAGGATTTGGATTATTCAGCAACCGTGTGCCAGCACAGTCCTCCAGCTGTCCATGAGGTGTTGGCTAGGTGGGAAATACATGCTTGAAGTATTTGTGAGCTGCGTGGGCTAGTTGCTTCTTTATACTCCGCATTCTCTCTGAGGCTCACCAACCAACTTTCCTTCCTCCCTGAGAGTTTATTTCACAGTTTAGTTTTTCTCATAGGAACTTACAGTCTCATAACTGTTATGGCAGCAGTGTTACTCCTGGTACTGAAAATAATAGCCACGCAAAAGAAAGGCTGTAGAATTGGCTGTAATTTGATATCAATTAATAAGATGTGGCAGTCATACTTTTGCTGAGAGGATCTTAAATGGAAATATATACCAATAACATAGATGATGATAAGATAACATAGATGATGGATCTTCTCCATAAGATGACTTGTTTTGTTAATGCTTGTGATGCTGAAGTGCTCTTATATTTTTCATTTTAGATTTAAAAATCAAGATATTAGTCTTACCAACTTATGTGCATACACATGTTAGATTAAACTAAAAGTGTATGGGAGGGGCAGACTTACGTGTACTCTAGAATAACTGCCTAATAAAGCTTCACTAATCATTTAGTGCTAATTAAAAAAAAAAAAAAAAAGTCTAAACCAGATTTTACAACTATATTGTTTCTTTCAAAGCAGGAGGTTCTTTAACATCTTTTGGAACAGACTCGTCGGCCAGTGCTAGCATGTCCCAAAGCACTGCAGTTGGTTCTGCATTTACAACAGATGCAAGATCACTAAAAACACAGATGTCTCAAGGTAAAATCTGTTTTAGTAACTTCGATCTTTTTTTGACCAGTTGTGTCCCTGTGACTTTGGTGTTTGCCAGAAATGCCAACGAAACAGCTGAATTCTCTCATGAAAACACTTGGTATTAAACCCAGGAAACACCGAGAGGCTTTGTGTTTGCTCTTTAAATGTGTTTTCTCTACATCTTGGAGTGCTGCAGGTAGTAAAACATTTGTTGTTACCCTTAAAGCATCTGTACTGAGAAGTAGGTCTTAATTAGGTGAAATAATGTTAGCAAATAGTTGCATGTGGAAATCAGTATCTAGTTTTATTGATAACATGACAGAACTGAAGATACTTCATGCTGGTTGAAATGTGAAGTCCTTCAGCTCACAATTTTAAAATCTTTATTCCTAACTGTAGTTCTTCTGTTCATGTATAGTTACATAGATGGTGTTACCAGCAGACCTGATTTTCTGTAGAGATGGTGATATAACTTTTAAGTAGTCAGCTTAATAGTAACAGGAACTGTATGGATAGTTTATGTAATATTAGAAAAAAGGATATTCTGGATTATATTTGAATGGCAAAGGAAAAAGAAACTAAACACTGAGCACCTTCACCCTCACCCTTCATGCAAATGTTGTTAACATTGCTCCTTAAAAACCCAAACTCCATTATTTCCTGCTCTTCCACTCTTCATTGCTGTAAAAGTGTGTACCGAGATACATTCCTAATGCTATTTTTGAAGCATGCAGTCATGTTAAAAGGCAAAACACTTAAAGCAAACAGGTTTTTTTCCTAAATTCCAGTTTAGATTTGTATACCTGTTGGGAGTGTTTGTAGGACTAGTTGGGTGGGTTGCCAAAAATAGGTTCTACTTTGTGGGATTAATTCAAGGGGGGAAAAGTATGCTGAGAATTTCTCTGTTAAAATAGTAGTTTGGTTTTCTGTAGTTAAAACCTGTATGATTTGTGGACATGAAGGGATATGTATGACATATGCTCCAGGTGAACATATATTCTACCACAGCATTTCCTGTGGGGCACCAACAGGTTTTTCTCTGTGCATTTGCTTTTAAAAATATTTTTCGTCTTTGTAGATTGCAAGTGTGGTATGATTGGATTTATCATTTTGTTTTGTTCCGTTCATGGGTTTTTGTGGTTTCGGTTTATTTTTGGTTTTCCTTTTGTTAGTTTTGTTATGAGATAGAACCTTGTTCTTTTATTCACTGGGACTTGAGACTTATTCTGATTTCTTAGTAGATTTACCTATTTGATGTCGTAAACTTGTCTGGCTGGATCAATGGCTCCGTTCTGAACGTGCTTCTGCCTCCAGCCACTGGATGTGCAGTGCTGTGTGGGGCAGCTTCCACAGCTCCTTCCCTGCAGGGAGCCCGGCCCGACCCCAGCCACCGCTGTTCCCTGCAGGGGCAGGGATCCTGCAGCAGTGTCTGAACAGCGTCACAACTGCCTTTGGGAGCAGCCTCTTCCCACTTGGCATCCCAGGGAGGCAGAAGGAGCATTTTTACCTCCGTTCAATGCAAAGATTTCATTCCACAGCTAAATGCACGTCATTAATCGGTTTAATGGGTTGGTAGGGATTGGGTGTCCTTCCCTTTTTTTTTTCTTTTAGACTGGGGGAAGGGGTATTGCTAAATATCCTTCATTCTGAATTAGTAGATCTGATGGTGCAGAATTTGTTTGTTTGTTTGTTTTTGTTTGGGTTTTTTTTTTTTTTTTGGACACAGCTGTCTTGACTGCTAAGGCAGATAAACCTGTCAGTCTAGATTGGTTGAGACCAGTAACTCACCTTTGTAGATGAGAAATAACCCTTTGGGCTTTGGTTTTGTTTTATTTTTTCCCCAGGTCGTTCAAGCCCTCAGATGGACCATTTGAGAAGGAGCCCCACCATGGAGCAAGCTGTACAAACAGCTTCAGCCCACCTGCCCACTCCAGCACCAGTTGGGAGGAGGAGTCCTGTACAAACCAGACCTTTGGTGTCTGCGAGCCAAAAATCCTTAGAGAACCAAGAGCACAGACGAGGTAGCTTTGGATAATTTTCATACAGCTTGTTTCCTTCCATACACATACAAAGTGCTCTTTTAAAGGGTAATACATAGGAATTTTCCTGCTGTTTATTACTGGTAGGCTGGCCAGCAGAGACCTGGATTAGATACATATTTCTTTTTAAATTTAAACCTATATTCTAAATTACTTTTTTTTTCTTTTATGATTTAAACACGTGGTTTACATTTATAGGTTTGGATTTTTTTTAAAAATCTGAACTATATATACGGAAGTATGATCAAAAATACCTAATTGGATAAACAAATCATGTTTTTATTTCCAACTTTAGCTGAAGCACACAAGGTTTCAAGATCAGAAAATGAACTCAGAAATGAAAACAAACGACAAATTGGTAAATCATGTTTTGAGAAATAGCTATCGTTGCTTTCAGACCAATAAGTTTTTTTAAAATTTGCTAAAATACATAAATTCTTTCACATTTTGCTTCTAGAGGGTGACAACTTTGCATTGAGCCAGAAGAATACAAGCAAATGAAGCCAACATTAAAGAGAAAAATCTCCTCTTGTTGCTTTATACTAAGCAATCAGTTTAAATAAAAATGTAAATCAAGGAGTATTCAGGGATATAGAAACATACTAGCATGAAATAAACGCCTGTCTAGAAAAATATTTGACTGAAAGGCCACTAATATTTTAACTCTTCTTCCAAAAGCTTTTAATGACTTCTAGAGAGTCTTTTAACACACAAATTTAGTACTACTGTGCTTTCTGTGCCACTGCCATCATTCCTGTAAGTGAATTTACAAATTACAAGCTGCTCTGATGGGACTTTAAACGACGCGCATTCTCTTCCTGCACTTCTGAAGTCCCAACCTGTTACCCCAGGAATTAGAAAGCAAACCAAAAAAAAACAAACACTCTCCACCACCCTCAGAGAAAAGCCAATCCACAAAGCAAAACCAAACGGAATTTCTCTCTTTTCAGTTCCAGGTGCACCTGCAGCACGGAGAGGCCGTGGAGGTCACAGAGGGGGCCGAGGAAGATTTGGTATTAGGAGGGATGGTCCAATGAAGTTTGAGAAGGACTTTGACTTTGAAAGTGCAAATGCGCAATTCAACAAGGAGGAAATTGATAGAGAATTTCATAATAAACTTAAATTAAAAGGTAAACCAATGTTTGCTTTAGATTTGAGCATGGAAAAACTGTGTCTTGCTATTTTGATCCCACCTTGGAGAACAACTCTTAAAAGGCATATAGTATTAAGTCTTGTTTGCAGTCGTTAAAAAATAAATTAAAAAAACCAATTAATAAGTAAACTGGGATCATATGTGAATTAAATACTTGGGTCAGTGTTTGAGTTTTTAACGAATTTTAACTAGCAAATATCATCTGTCAAGTTCTAACAAGTCTCTGTTAAAAATGCAGATTACTTGACCAGAAGTCCCAATAATGTTTGTTCCTTTAAAGTTCTGGAAAGGATGCAAGAAAAGAAAATCCATGTTTTAGGTTTTCAGTTATTAGACCAAAATTATAATGTCAATTATAGACCAAAAGCAAAGGAGTTTGGGATCAGAACTTCACTGTAGTGTGCAGGAGAGTTTGTTTGAAAGTTTCTAGCATTTCCTCGCTTTTATCCTTTTCCAAAGGAACACAGGAGTAGCTAAAAACCATGCTGCCAGCGCTTGTTTTCTAGCAGGCTTCTGTTTTGATTACCTCATTCTCTTGTGACCAGCCACCTGTTTGTTACACTGCTGCTACTATTTTTGGACAAAATTGTGGCAGGTTAATATAGTGAGTTCTCTATTTCAGTGAATGATTGGCTAAAAGCTGGGAAACAAAAAGTAGGAATAAATGGTCAGATTTCAGTGTAGAGTAGAAACACCAGTTGAGTCCCATTAGATCTGTCCTGTGTTGCTTGCCTGTTTTTCTGGATCATTTTTCAAGGAGTTGATGGTTTGCTGTTGATATTGGTTTTTTTTCCAAATAATAAAGAGAAAAGGGAAAGCTTATCGTAAATAGCTATAGAAATGTTTGTGAGTGTGGAAATACTTGTGTGTGGTGTGGAAAGGTTGAGCTGGTTATCTGAAGTTTATGCACAGCATCATGAGATTTAAGCTGTAAACATTTAGAAATGAGATTTGAAAATAGTAATAGCTGCTGGTGTTGAACTGTCAGCTTTGTTTTCAGTACTAGTCAAAACAGTAAGTTGAACTTGAGGCATTATTAGGAAATAAATACATCATAAAGTCAGAATGCTGGCCCTGCGTCTCAAAGGAGATAACAGCAAAGCCAGAAGACAAAGGAGAAGGACAATGGGGATGAACAAAACCATGGGGATGGCTTTTAGGGGGATTGACTGAATGAGGCTCTTAAGCCCGGGAAGGAGGTAGCTAAGAGAGGAGAAAATAGATGGTTATCAAATCCGTTCTGCCACAGAGTTTTTTGTTAACTAAATCCACAAGAAGCATAGAAACCTCCAGACAGCAGCAACAAGACATCCTAATTTACATGTCAAATTATTTGACTTCCACATTAAATTATTTTTTGTAGCATTCAGTATCGTTTCTCTCTGACTGGGAATAAGTTAACAGTGCTGGGTTTTTTTAGGCTTCTGTTTACTTTTTATTTTCCAGAAGATAAACTTGAGAAACCAGAGAAGCCTGTAAATGGAGAAGACAAAGGTGACTCAGGTGTTGATACCCAAAACAGCGAAGGGAATGCTGATGAGGAAGATCCACTTGGACCCAATTGCTATTATGACAAAACCAAATCCTTCTTTGATAACATTTCCTGTGATGACAATAGGTATGGCCGCAAGGAGAAGCTTGTTAGTCTGCTTAATGCATGTTTGTATCATAAGGTACTGTCAGTGCAACTCATTACAATCAACTCTGAACCAAAGGTGATTAGAGCTTATTTCCACATGCAGCAGGCAAAAATAAAGCAGGAATACGAAGCACAAAATTTCTTTGTGGGCAAGTGTAATAATATGTTCATAGGAAGATGTTTTAAGATGTTTTAGAGCCATGCTTTTAGAACTTAATGCACAGGCTCTAGAATCTCCTTTTCAGATTTACTAAAGTGTGGGGGGTTTGTTTGTTTTGTTTTGCTCCTAAATTAACACTTTAGTTAAATCAATTATGACTCTGCTTTGGTAATGGTTTCTAAGCAGATTACGTAACTGTCTTGGACAGTAGTGTTGTTCGAATGGGCAGATAGCATTTCAGGAAAATTAAAGCTTATCTTTTGCTGCTGCCTTTTTATTAGACATGATGATGTGGATTACTGACCTATTTTGACTTGCAGGAGGGGGAGGGGGAGTTGTTTGTTGTACTCGCAGCCAGATAAAACCACATCTGTAACTGTAAACTGTTTCTTGCTTTAAACGATGCTGTGTGCAGAGGATACTGAGTGTGCTCTTCAATATGGCAAACTCTTAGAGCATTATTAATATCCAATTAATGACTCTGTAACGTGTTCTTTCTTGATGAGTCCAGTGAGCTGTGGCAGACACCTGGGTTCTTGCGGAAGGGATACTGTGAAGATTTACAATGTGGTTAATGTATCATTTTTCGTCTCACGGGCTCTCTGGCGCCTCTCCCTTCCTTCCCAAGTGTTTCACAGCAATCCGTGTTCGTTCTGTGCGGCAGGGAGCGGAGACCCACCTGGGCCGAGGAGCGGCGGTTGAACGCCGAGACCTTCGGCATCCCCCTGCGCCCCAACCGCGGCCGCGGCGGCTACAGGGGCAGGGGCGTCATCGGCTTCCGAGGGGGCAGAGGACGGGGGGGCGGCAGAGGCGGCTTCACCGCCCCCCGCGGCTTCCGCGGTGGATTCAGAGGAGGCCGTGGAGGCAGGGAGTTCGCTGACTTTGAATATAGGGTAAAGTGTGCGTCGTGTTACTGTGACCCAATCCGCTGTTCTTGGAAAGGAGTGGTTAAAAATCTCCTGCTTTTAGATTTGATGTTGAGCTAGAATTTCTTGCATAGTATTTTGCAGGGGCTCTGAGCTACTTTGATGAAAGTCCATTAATTAGTTACGAGAGATTTTAGTTATCTAGCATCATTTTACTATCAACAGCAACCAAAAATAAAGGTTGCCTTTCGTCACGAGCCCTGAGTAGCTGTTTGATAGCTGGTATTAGGGTGTAAAAGAAAAAGAAGGAGGAAAAAAGTTCTACAGATTGAATGCAAGTGTTAGAAATGTAAATTGCAAGGACTTTTCTAAGCAATATTGTAAAATATAAGGAATGAGAGGGAATAATTTAACTTGCTTCCAGTGTGCAACAAACTTTTGAATTCTTTGTGAATGAGTTGGCACAAAGCCTGTAGACTGCTGTACTGGTTAGAATCAGTAACAAAGACAACTATCCAGATTGGTTCAGGTAAACTAGGCTTTTAGAGTTCTGACTGGGACAGAACAACAACTTCTGGTAGTTTACTGCATGAGCAGTTAGAGTTTTGCAAACAAGAGTCTCTGATTTCTGGTAGAAGTTTTAATTTTTTTTTAATTAGAAAAGGGGGTTTCGTCACAGCAGATTTCTCTCTGTTGTGAGACAGATACCTCAGCTGTTCCTTGATTATTTTGCAACAGTTAGTCCTGTGATCTAAAGAAACTTTGGGTGGCTGAACATAAATGGAAATGAGGGATTGAACATTAGCAATTTGAATTTCTGGAACAAAAGGTTTGCTGCCTTCCAGATGAGTAGGAGGTGGTGTAAGGGCTGAGCATTTGTGTTGTGCTTGTAGTCGGAGTGATGAGCTGCTCCACTCAGTGTCAGACTGAGGGGGTTTGACCAGATGCCAACCTGATCACCTTGGGAGGTCTCCTTTCTGCTGCAGGACATGGGGAATAGCCAGCACGGCCCAACTGCTCCCAGGGCTGTTGCCCAGATAGGGCTGTAGGGTTTGTTTTGCAAAATGAATTTTAACATTGTACTTTTCTTCCCTCTAGAAAGACAACAAAGTTGCTGCATAGTCTACAAGAAAGCTGAGACCAGGTGAACGTCTAGATCTTCTTGAATCAGAGAATTAGTTTTGATCTCTGCAAAGAATGAAGTTAATTTGCTGTATACTTGTCACCAGCACTGGGATTTAACTATTTAATTTCAAAGGGGTGTGATGCAGTTACTTTTGAGAAATGGCCATCTTTGAAAACAGTGAGCATTAAATATATTTGAGACAGAAGGATAAGTAATTTCTTATGTATAGTTAATTATAAGCAGTACTTCGATGGAGTTTAAGTATTTTTTCATCACTGAAAGGATTTTTCTTATTACTAAACTGTATTTGATAAGTTGCTTCAAGTTGTAAGGACAATTGTATGCAGAAGGCCGTCGATACTGTGAGTGTTTTGACCCATCGAAGGTTGTTTTTTGGAAATCCTGTAAAATCCCTTTTGAGGTAGTTGTTCTTGTATCAACTAGGGTGCTGGACAGTAGAAAACTTGCTTTGTCAGTCAGATATGTACACACAGTAAATACTGTTTCTTAGGCAAAGGAAAGTTTTTATATAGTTGTAAAATTCCATTATATCCCATTGCCAAAGAAACATTACAAACTTTGTATAGCTGTATAAAAAGCAACTAATTTTTTAAAGAATAAACATTTTTAAGTCGGTAAACATACTGTTATTGCAGAAGTTGATATGCCGAAGAACACTGAATTAGTTGGGGTTTTTTTTCTTTAGCAGCTTTTCAAGCTTAAATGTTTGATTTTATATTTGGACTATAATGAAGTTTTGAAAATGTTCTTCCATTACATGAGACTGGATACATGCTTCACTGCTCTTGCAAGAATTGATTTTGTAGTTTCTGGCATATCACAGGATTTGACCAAGTTAAGGAGATATTTTCAAAAAAAAAAAGGAGAAAAGGAATTTTCATATGTCAAGATTTGCAATTAATTTTACTTAGTGAGAAATATTAACTTTTTTAAATAATGGACCAGGCACACGAGTTGGTGATTCTCCTGGAATGCCTGGGATGAAAGTCTGTCTCCATTTGTCAATTCTTGAAACGTTAACTTTGTTGTAATACCTGTAGACATGAGCAATTTAAAGAATTCTTAGTGTTTGAAGTTGTTTGCATTTTGATAGACCGTAGCTTGGAGACATTGAGACTCTGGTTCTAAGACCACGAAGTCACAAATGACAGCAGTACGGACTTTTTGCCAATTCTGGATAACTAGTTGCAACTTTCTGATATGCTGAAATAGAAACCTGGTCATTTGTGTCTGTGTATGTATATGAAGGCCACAGGAATAAAGGGATCCAAAGATTACATCACTTTGATCTAATTTGCTGATTTATTTTTTTTTACTTCAAAATGTTCAGTGGTGATAAAGACGTGAAAAACTGCACTGTTGAAAAATTGGAATATTTAAAAGTGGTTGATAGAATCTTAATTTTATAACTTTTGTATAGCACTACAAGGAAGTATTTTGTAATTGGTTTCCTTATTCAGGTCAAGTATTTGACAGCTGTAGAAGTTAGATAATATTGTTTAGTAATGTTTTTGCATGTTTAACAACTGCCTTTTGGGATCCACAAGTCATGATTCTGAACACCTGTTGAGATTTTTGACCGTAGAGGCAAGTGCTGTCCTGTTGCAATAACTCTTTACTGTCTGAGGTGTTCCAGCTGTAAATACCCGGGCCGGGAGCCGCGGGCGGGGGCAAACCCTGCGTCGCCCCGCCCCGCCCGCCCAGGCTTTCTGTTTTTTTTTTTATTTTAAGCCAGAATAAACTGTTCAGTAAAATCGGCACGCCGGCGGTGGTTTCTTGCGGCGCGAGAGGGCGCGGGGCGGGTTGGGGTCGGGGTCCCGGGCTCCGGGCGCCGCGCGGGCAATTCCCGGCGGGAGCGGCCCCGCG
>VZTA01003149.1:14925-75557 GCA_013398855.1 Mohoua ochrocephala | reverse complement strand
AGGCCGGGGCGGGCGGTGACGGCGCTCTGTGCCGCAGCTGCTGGAGGAGAACGACCAGCTGATCCGGTGCATCGTGGAGTACCAGAGCAAGGGCCGCGCCACAGACTGCGTGCAGTAAGTGACCGACGCGGGCGGACAGGGTGGAGCGCTGGGGGCCCAGGCGTCGGTAACGGGAGTAAAACGCGGCTCCGAGCTCCCAGACCTTTCCTACCGCTAAGAAGAAAATGCGTCTGGGCTTACACAAAGGGATTCCCCCAGAATAATTTTCAGAGATCTATTAAAGCACGGAGTGACCCTGCCGCCTTGGTCAGGGTGTTTGCTCGGTGTTCTTGTGACGCCCGCTCTGCGCTCTCCCTGCCCGTGTGTGACACACCGAGTGGTGTCAGGACGGGGCAGCCAGACGGCGGGTCTGCAGCTCCGGAACCTGCGGGGGACCCGCTGCAGCTGCCAGACCAGCCCGACAGGCAGCTCTGTCCTGTCCTGCTCCGCTGCCGTTCTGCAGCTGTCAGGATTGCGAGCTGAATGTCCTACTTGCCATCGAAGTTGGGTAGTAGTAGCACATGCTCGGCAACCGAGTGCAGTTCAGTGTACTGTACCGGGATCCAGAATAAGAAGAACACGATAAGTTTCCCCTGATTCATTATTCTAGTTTGCTATTTTTTCCCTAATTGCAAATACTGATCAGTTTACACAAGTGCAAGTATGGGTAGTTGTCTAGAAAAGAACATGTCTCCCAGATCCTGTGTTTTCTCCTCTTATAGGTACCAGCATATTCTGCACAGAAACCTCATTTATTTAGCTACAATTGCTGATGCCACTCCGCCCAGCATGCAGAAGCCTGTAGACTGACTGCAATACCTGGACGTGAGCAGTACTGCTTTCAGAGGCTGTAGAAATAGTTTAGAGTCCCACTTTGAGAGCCAAGGTGCGGGTTTGAAAAAAGCAGGTAAAAAGTGATCTGTACTTCTGTGTTTAAAATGCGAATGTAGTTTTCAATGTAGTAGTATTAGGCAGCTTTTCCCATGTCACTGTAACTAATGCAGCTTAAGAATGATAATTATCACATTCCCTTTTCCCTCTGAAAAGCTCAGTTGAGTGCTGTCCTGACAACCAGGCTATTCCCAGAAGTACACTATGGGAAGCAGAGCCTGTTTCATGAGAAAGGTTCTGTAAGAACAAGGCAAACATTACGCTAGGTGACTCCTACCTCTGACATGATGAAGTCAGGCATGTGTTCCATATATAAAAGACTCTTTTGTATCCTGTATGAGAAGAATTGTGCTAAATAAACTTAAGATGTTATTTGTAAATTGTAGTATATTCTGAGTTAATATAATGCATTAACAAAGGAGCTGCTCAGTGATTTAGTGAAACAGGAGTGTTAACTTTCCTAGGAGTGGTGGGACTGCCACACCACCCAGCAATTATGTGCAAGGGAGAAACTAAGCTGTTATTTTAGGGAGCTTTTGCCCAAGCTTATCAAGGCTTTTCCTCCGTGCTTGAAATGCTCTGTAAACAAGTCAATTCATACAATAATCAAAATGGGTTCACGTGCTTCCTGGGTACTGTCAGCACTTGCGTGCTCCTAATCCAGGAAGGAAGAAAGCAGCTTTGCACACCTTGCATACGACACATTCCAGTGCCACAATTAACACACACTAACCTAATAGCCTTGATCACAGCAGGGAGGGGGATAGAATTTACTTCTTGCTTACTCCCATCAAAGTTATTTACTCTGTGATTCCTAAAAATTCAAGTAACGTTTTTTTGGCAATGTTCATCTGCACTACTGGTTCAAAGACCCTGCTGAGGCATTGTCTGTACCACGTTCTTCTGTGCCATCGCTTGAGAAAGCAGCTTTAAAGATTGGACTGTGCATAAAGTTCATTTTTATATGATAGAGTCAGTAAGTAGGCAGTTGACAATTTTCAAACTGTTAAATAATCCCATGTTAATGAAATAAGATCTTTGTTTACAAACCAAAGTTACAGTTTAAGGTGCTGCTCATTTTCAGCAAGGTGCATATTTTAAACAGGTATGACCTATTAAATGTATATCTTTAATAAAGCAAATAGTTTACTTTTACAGAAGCTTTAAAATACAAACTGTACAGTTCCAGTTCAGAAGCATTAGCTATTCACAAGAAGCACTGCAATAAGGGTAAGTTAACTAAGCACCAAACCCTTGCACTTGGCAGTGTAAGTGAAGTTTAAGGGCAAGACTCATTTGCCAAGTGCAACAATTCTTAAAATTACCAGTGTTCAGAACAATTGGAAGCAAAGGACAGAGTAGCACCCACCGTGGTCAAAATGCAGACAAACTTTCTTTGTTTTCACAATTCACTTATGTAGGTCCAGAAACTTGCCAGCATTTGTAATTAAGAATAAACTGCAAAAACTATAGCAATCATTTTGGCACTTGTTAGAAAAAAAGTTCAAAATTAAGTGTTTTCATTAACTTCCATTTTGGTCTTAGTATGAATAACCAAGTAAGTACAACCAAATTTGGGATTTAATATTAGATCTAAACAACAAGATTTAGGAAACTCAAAACCATTCATCAAGTTAAATAACCACTAACATTTTCAGTGGAGGGTTTTCAAAATTATAGTAGTACAGACCATTAACAATTTACAGACAGAAGCCACACTGATTGTGCAAAGCACATTACTGTAAAAAGTCTATGTACAGCAAACAAATCTTTGTAAACATGGTAAGTATGAAGTTTCAGAAAACATGGTGACAATATCATAAATACAGGCAACATTGGCATCCTCAAACAGCACAAAAGGTAACAATCTGGGCCTGCAAATAGAGCCCGTCACCATACAAACAAAAAAGGTGGATGGGTTTTAAATACCCAAATGTTTAATAGTTTTAGTGTTGTGTATACTTTTTTCATATATATATATATATATATAAAAATATATATATATATATATATAATGTATTTATTTTTGGTATCTTTAGATATAGATGTACTTAGTTTGTAAAACCAAAACCAAAAAATGTGCTTTATCTTCATTGAAAAATTATGTAGTTAGAACTAATAACCCATTTTACTAGTAGTTAACATATTAGAATGATATGACTTAAGAAAAATACAAAAATAAGATTAATACTGTCAAAACTCTTATACCAGAAAATATTGTGGTTTTTAGACTCTTTCAAAGATGAAATATGAAAATTTAAATAAGCTCTAACTATATAAAGAATCTTCTGTAATCTCAATTCATATACAGTGGGATAGGTATACATATATTTACCATTGTTCTTCAATTTGTAAGCACCAGTCACTCTTCCCGATCCACTTTGGTTGGAAGATTATTCCTAATTCCACAGGTTCACTTAATGGCACATATTGACTGCAAATAATTACTTTATCCTTTTAAAAAAAATAATGTTCTTTTAACTAACTGCTACCTCACATTTCAGTTTTAGTATCTTCTGAGCCAGCTCACAATTTTTAATCAACTGTAGCATCTGAAATAAGACTTTAAATAAACGCAAGTAGTCTCTTAGGCTTTGCTTTCACACACTGCGGGAGCACCGTGTGGATAATGCCTTTGGCCAAACGCAGCCATAGGACACGGTTTGTGTGAGAACCAGGGTCACACTGTCCACACAGGTGCCATCTGTGTCAAGCAGCTCAGGGAACGATGGCGACACAAGGCTGAGTGGTTCTGCTGATCTCCACCTAGAGTAAGGAAACTGCCACAAAACTCAGTTTTGCAACTGTTTCTGCAGCAGTTCCCAAATGAACTCGCTTGTGTGGCACAGGAAAAGCTGCTGTTGCACTCCATTTTAAAAAAGCTGCCCACAGGCCGTAATGGAGAATACAAAGGCTCTACAGCTTGTCCTTTATAAATTTAAACACAAACAGTGTTGAGCAAAGTGACCACTATATATTTGCTTCAACATATTCAATGTGTTTCAGTAAGATGTTTTAACTATAAATCTATATGAAAAATAGCTATAAAATACAGTGTTTCTTGTATGGTAGTCCTTCAGCAGTTCTTCTTAGAAAAAAAAAAATGTCTTGAAAGTAAAGGCAATTACGCATTTTTAAAAGCATTTCTACATCACAGTTTTGGGCTGTTTCATGTACACCAAACACATTGGCCGTATTTGCTCAGCACTGTAAATCAGAATTTGAGAGTTTGTCTATCTCGCCCAAACCCCCTCAATCCCACATCAAGAGAGAAACAGGATATAGCCAACACACCACTGTGAATGAAAGTAATGTAATTTTCATTTGGCCCTGTGCTGCATTTTCCAATATGAAAAGCAGTTAGTACTGATGCAGGTAAGATGGTCTGCGTTCGTGCTTTACTGGGAAAGATTTAAAGCCCTTGTTCATCTGTTTGTGCTGGGAAGCCTGCTGGGACTGCTGCTGCTGCTGCGCGTAGGCGAAGCTGGAGGAGATGCCGGCTGCTGGGGCGCAGTCGCTGGCCCACATGGGCGACTGCAGCATCTGCATGGTGTCGCTCCACTGGCTCACGGGACTGCTCATGGGGTACAGGGACGTGCTCTGGCTGGGCAGCGTGCTTGGCACAGAGGATGTGTGCTGCCACGGGGCCTTGGGAGGCCAGGTTTTGGTCTTGTTATCCTGAGAAAACGATAATCAGTTGGGGTTGGTTTGGTTTAACAACAGAACACTGCTTTTTTGAGACAATACTTTATATGTCACCTTATCACCTCCTTAAGATATTTTCACAAGATTAGTTTATATTTGAAAGCAGAACTGATGCATACATATAGCACTCTCAATTCTTAAAATATCTGCCCGTTAAAAAACATTTACTTCAGCATGACACACAGTGGCCCCACTAAAATGGAAAAAGATAAGTGACTTCCAATTTTACTATTTAAGCTTGGTGGCTTTGACAAAAGCATCTCACGCTTCTTGAGTGCAGATGGTTTTGGTTTTCACTGAAGTAAGCAATCTGGAGATACAGATGCTTTTCCAGTTGCCTGCCTCGTGCAGGCCCACCCCCAAATGCCAGGAGGAGAAAGGACTAAGCAAAGCCATGCTGAGCTCACCTGACTGCGGTCATCTGCTGCAGAGAGAAGAGGAGGCGATGGCAGCGTGCTGGGTTCCTGTTCACCACTGCTGTGTTTTCTGCCGAGAAAGAGAGACATTTACTTTTTGGTTTTAAATGAGTCACCCTCATTAATCTGCCACTGGCACGGACCATTCTGTGGTTTGTCTGTCAACCTGGCAGCCTGCAGTACTGTTTTCAGTGCATGTGTTTTCAGAAACATCTGGTTTCAAGTACTTTTTGTTCAGTACAGGTAAAAGCAACAATACAGAAACTGTCAGGGACTTGATAGTGCAGTAGTTCTTGGAGCTACACTTCAGCATTTTTGTAGAGGTGAAAGGAAGCTGGGATAGACTTTTGCCCACTTTGAAGAAATCTGCCAGAAATTGTGGTTTTTCTTCTGCTACCTGCTCTTGTAGCCGGGTTTCTTTTGGTTTTTTGGGTTTTTAAAGTATCTTTTCTGAAATAACTTTACAGACAACACAAAAGAACAGTTGAGCAAGTGAAACATCTGCTGAAGCACAGTGATTTTACTGAAGAAAAATGTTCTACCTTCAGTTTAAATTTGTGACCTAACATCTAGTTATCAAATAGAAGTCCTTGACCACATGTACATTCTGGAAGATTTTTCTTGGTTTTTTTGGTTTGGTGGGGGGGTTTTTTGGTTTTTTTTTTTGTTTTTATTTTATTTTTTTTTTATTGTTTTTTGGTTTTGTTTTTGGTTTTTTGTTTGGTTTTTTGTTTTTTTGGTTTTTTTTTTGTTTTTTTTTTTTTTTGGAGGAGTGATTAAGGGCATGGGTTTGGATTAAAGCAAAATCTTTTATTTCATCCTTTTTGTAAAAAAACCCAATCAGCATGCTCCAATCCATGGGTAAGCAGCCCTTTGCAGGTCAGCTTTAGCACACTCAGCCCTTCTACTTCCTCTTACTGCCCAGCTTTAGCTCTGGTATGTTGTCAGGCCCTCACCTACAGAACACTGGTCTTCCTACAAGTAACAGGAGACAGTAGTACTGTTACTTCAGCTGAGGTTTTTGGTCAATGAAGCACCCTCTTTGGAAACTATCGTCTGCTCTTTAGAGCACAACATAAACCACAGGCTTTTCTTCTTGTTCCATGATCAATCTCTAGCGATCTACTGGCTTGGCACATTAAGTCACCCTTTATGTATTACCGTGTTTTCCTTCCCTGCTGCTTTTTTTTTTTCCCCCCAATAAAAATAATTACTACTTTTTCTGTGACTGTTTATGAGATGGCTCTTTCCCATTAATTTCAATTTAACATTCATTGAAGCTCAATTTTTGTTCTCTCTCTACAAAGTCTTGGTTAAGTGTAAAGATTCAGAAAGTAGCTACTCTTTTGGTTGATTCCTTTCTGACAATGCTTATAAAAATAGCTATCCAGGTATGATCTGTGAGAAACTGGCACTGACTTTTTTTTCCATTCACCAAAAAGCAGACAGACAATCTTGTATCTATGTATTGACTCCAAATTGTTCTGTGATTGTAAACAAAGCCAGAATATTTGGCCACTTACTTCATCTTTAGAAAAGACTGGTTGTTCTCTCAAACTATTTTTCAGACTGGAATTGGGTTGGTATTCATGCTTCATCTTGTGCCTTCTGTTACTATTGTTCTAACTACCCTCTGCTGTGGAATCACTGAGGTTCCAAAGACACTGAGCCTCCAGCCCTTTAGAAAAGCAGAAGTGCTGTAATTCACACTACTGATAGAAGTGGATTGTTCGTAGTTGAAAATGCTGGCTTAGTTTTTCCATTACTGAAATTATTTACAAAGGCAATTTGGCCTCCTCTTCCTACTGTGAGAAATAAAGGACTAAAAAGGCGTCTATTTCCGACTCCCAGAACGGCAGCAGCAGCCGAGGTGAGACCAGTCCACCCAACGTTAGCAGCAGCTTCTCCCCAGTGCCACGGAGCTGCAGCTGAGGCCAGGAAAGGCACTTGCTGGCATCCAAACGCACCAGGTCAGGCACGGCCCAGCTGCAGCCAGGCACTCTTTGCCAAACCAGTTCAGTGGGGCTCTCGTAACACTCCAGGAAGTGGCATCCAAAGGAGACTCTCATGGAAGAGGGAAAGCATCAGATCTTTTCTAACATACTGACCCCTCAGTGAACAGCTGGCTGTTCACACAGGTGCTGGTTTGTACAAGGAGAAAGCTGCTAATACAACTGACTTCGGGAATCCGCTGGTCCACATCACCAGTGTAGTGCGCAAACTCACGTTTGTGTAGATTTGTCTCATTGGCAAGAATTTCCTTTGGCTGGCTACTCAAATGAAATTATATATAAACAAAAGAAATCTTACAAAGTGGTCTATTTCTGTTCATTTTGCTCACCTCCTCTGCTTTACAGCAGCAACAAGGTCTGGCCCTGAGAACATGGAGAACAAACTGTCTCCGTTAGCTGAGGAGGTCTCATCACTTGAGCTGGCAGAGTCTCCTTGAGTACCAGACCAGCTGTTTGTCACATCACTGCAAGACAGAAAGTTGTATTAGTCCTTGTATTTACAGTGCCTGGTCCACAGTGTGTGCCACAGTTGTGCTGAATCTTTGTCACAGGTGATACCTCAGAGCACGAAATTTCAGTACTTGATAAAATGTGCCAGTAATACAAATACTTATCTGAGTGGTCACATTAACTGCTCTGTCTGTTACAGCCCCTTTATATATATTTTACTAAAATAATTATATTAATTAGAAGCACCTCTCCAGGAAGGAGAAACAAGTGATGCTGGGGTTTGGAATCACTAAGTACTTGACTTTTTCACTGCAAAACTAAGCTAGAACACATACCCATCCCTACTGGTTTTATGCTAGAGAGTCACAGCTGTTACATTATGTCACAAATGGACAAAAAAATCTTGAAACACTTCTGTTGTAGTAAATAGTTCTGATTTGGAAGAGATTAAGAACTACAAATGTACCTGCTGTGAGGTACCTGCCTTTTAATAGCAAGATTAAGTGGCTAAAATCTGGAAAACTGAATTCAGTCAGGCACCGCAACTTCGACAGCATCACTTTTCATCAAAACTAGGTCTTAAAGTTGTTTTCAAAATACTCAAAAAAACCTGTCCTGAATGCATCTGTGCTATAAATTCCTTATTTCCTCTGCTGGAGTCACGGTATCCATTCACTCTAAGGATGACATCAAGCATGTCAGTGCCTCGGGATAAGCAAAGCTCGTATTGCTCACTCTTGACACTGAAGTGCAGCTTTCACAGATGCAGCAGCAACTGGAAAAAACACCCAGTATTCCCACATTCTGCCAAGTCTGGGTGCAAAATAAACTCATCCAATAAAAACATACAGCCTGTCCAGTCTCTTACCCCTCTGTGAAATACTCGGGAAAGGGCCAGGTTTTATGAGGATCGTCAGGAAGAGGCCAGTTGCCACGCGTGGTGCTTGGACGACGGACATGCTGTGCTTGCCTCTTCTGTTGCATAGCCTGGTTCACCCCAGCAACATAGCGGGCAAACTCTGGATCAGAGCCAACTACATGAAAGAAACCAACAAGTCCATTGCCGACACTCAGCTATTTCTGCTGCACTTTCAATCCTTTAGGTTTGACCATACCCCACAACAAAGTAATTCCCTCCCTGATGATAAATGGCAACCAGCAGTGGATAGGTATTCATGGAACAGTGAAGAACACCAAACAGGAAATGTTTTACAAAACTTAGATACACAGCATCCGTGGTGGACAATAATTATCACATGGAAGTACACCTGCCCCTTGCATTCCACCAGGGAAATAGTGTTTGTACGATGATCATGTCTACACTGAAAGGTCCCATATCCACCAGCAGACACTGATGAAACGGACACTGTCTGTACATTTATCCACGCTCGGTGAAAAAGAGAGGAACAATTACTGTAGTTGATACCAGAGTGCAACATGATTTCCAGCTATGTTGTGATCCTGCTTACTTGGGAAATCAGAATCTCAGACAGCTCATATTAGAACATAGATTGCCAAAACTGCCTCCTTCCTACAAGGATGAGACCATTTTGAAAACGCTCTGATCCTGACCTACAAAATATTTCAGAATAAGAATTATATTTACAGAAAAAAGCAGTAATTTAAAAATTCTTCCATTCTCAACATGCTTTATGTGTCCCAGGCATCTAATAAGCAGTAAGTACAGTCTTGAGCAGACACAGCAAAAGCCTTATAATGCAAGTGTTTCAAATGCTCCATTGATCAGAGCAAGCAATTGCTGTATTCAGAAGACTGCTGATATGAGTCACTGTAACTGAGTTTCCACAGCTTCTCTTTCTTTTGCATTTTTTTTTTTATTCCCTGAGAAAAAACTTGGCAATCTGTCTGGATTTATGGAAAATGTCTAGACTACATGCACAGTAATTGCAGTGGGAAGTACTGAGCTGCTGGCTCGCCAGTCTCAGTTTGAGATTAAGAGTGAAGACCGAAGAACATCCAACAATCGTGCACAGCTCACAAAGCAGAAATCTTCCATCTGATGGCTCCCTACATTCAATACTGCATTTAGAAGAGAAGTTTCCTTGTTCTCATTTGACACATCCAGAAAAGACCTCCACAATGTTTTGTTGGATGCAAATTAAAAAGACAGTGAAGAAGACAACTTTGTTTCTCTGCATCCTTTATCAAGCAAGGGCTGAGAGCCATCTAGGAACAAAACATCCCCACTAGTGCTTGTCCTCCCTCTGAAATATCTATATGTCTATTTAAGATGAGGCTGGAAGCCAGGCAGTTCCTCAGATCTAAGAATAGAGTCTAGATGGATTCTGAAGGACATCCAGGCTTCTTTTACCTGTGGACAGCATTAAGTGCTAAAATAATGGTAATATTCAAAATAGAAACCTGTGTTAATTTTTACCTCACTGAAAACATCAGGTGAGCAGTTTTTTATCAGATAGTTTTTTTACTCCAAAAGATTGGAGTTACCAACATTCCTTCTGCTAGTTCTTATTGCAACATTCCTTCATCAAGTTTAGTGATGATAAAAGTACTACAAAATACATTTTTGGGACTAGTTAAGCCTTCAACATGAAAGGCCATCAATTTTATAAATTTTTAATCAGCAGTTTTGCATCTGAAGAAAGACATCATTTTCAGACTCTAAAAGTATTTATCAAAAAAGTAATGTGGTTTGTTTCAAATGACAAATGTACAGTCCTAGGGTAGCCTGGAAATGAAAAACTATTTTCTGTTTTACAGCTTTTTGTACTACACTAAATCGTAAAATGAAAATTTCTACACCACAGCTCAACCTGGCAAGTCCTATGAAGAAATGTTCTTTCTAGTGGAAAAGTATTCAGTTGGAAGGATTTTTGTTTGGTTTTGGTTTTTTAAATGCCAGATCTGTGAAAAATAATGTTTACTTATCACTACAACTGCAGAAGTGTGTATCTTAATCCACTGAGCACCATTTATGAACTCGAGTAAGTCACCTTTTCCAGGTACCACTTTCTACATCCTTGACATTCATCAAACGGAACAAAAGAAGTAGTTTTATGTAGAGCAAAAGGAAAATACCACAGAAATATAATGGATTCAAAATGCTGAAAATGCCAGTCCTTTGCATACCTGCTTTCTTTTCCCTACACACACGTGGATTTAGTGCCTGCTGAAAATAATTTTGTCCTTCCTTAGAGGCTGTGATAATCCTTAAGTCTACACTCTAAGTATGTTTAAGTAAGATGATGCTAATTCAGACTTACAGTTGTTAACAACATAACTGTGGTGGCTATTTTTGCTGTAGAAACTCCACTAATTTATCAACTAAGTTGACAAAATAACTATCATAATTATGAGTCAAAGGAGCTGGTTTGAGACGCCTACGCATTCCAAACACAGATGAGTGCAAATGAGCGCGGGAAACTGAGCCCTACTTTGATAAAAGGTTTCCCTGTTCTCCTGCTCCTCCCTCCAGGCAGTTGCCATAAATGCACACTACAACATTCCGGCAGCTGTGTTCCAGGCCAACGGAAGTTACATTTACAAGGTAGCAGCTGTGTAAGTTGTTCCTAATACTACCATCAGAATCACACAATCACAGAATATTCTGAGTTGGAAAAGACCCACAAGGACCATCAAGTCCAGCTCTCAAGCCAATGGCCCGCATGGGGATCAAAGGTTCATCTGCTCTTGGATTCCCCAGTCAATTTCTTGATCTGTAGCTATTTGCTTATGATTCTAAAATTTTATCTCACTTCATCTTTGAGAATGAATAATTCATCTATATTTAGAGTTTATTGGTGGTCCAAACACATGTGGCAAACCTCATGGCACTTGCTCTTTAGTCTCTAATCCTTTGACATCCAAGCTTTTCATTGCAGAACCAGCTGCGGAACAGGAACCAGTATGACTCCCATGGAATTGGGGAGCAATGGAGGGAAAATGTGAGGATATGGGAAAGATGCAACCTGGCTGTATCTCCAAGGTACAAGACTGGTAAAGGGCAGGAAGAAAAATTTGAGGAGAGGGAAAACACCTGAGCTCAAGATTTTAAACAATTTTACAAACTAAGACTAGGAGGAACATCATCTGTAAGAACATCATTTCAGTACTTTGCTGTGCTCCATATAAGAAAGGTCAGAACTACTACAACTGGGACAAGAAACAAGGAATTAGTTCCCATGCTTGCTTATTAATGAGAGTTTTAAGATCACCTTCTGTTAGAAAAGCAAATAGGCACACACACAAATCCCTGCTTGCACTGGTCAGTACCCTCACATCTGGTGGGCAGCACGAGGAAATGACAGTTATTGCCAGCGATTTTTCACAGTATTCTTTTACAAAGGACCCTTACAAAAAGCATAATAAAGGAAAAGACACACACCTGCAGGGTCAAAAGGCAGGATTTCTCCCAACATCCCAAACACTCCATCAGTTTGGTCACGATTTGGCCATGTGTTGTTTCTAGGTCCTTGTGGTTTCTGTCCTAACATCTCTGACATCATATTGTCCATATAGCTGCTCACAAGACCCAAGCTGTACAAATCAGAGCTTAAATCTGAAAAACCAGGATTGTTCCACTGATTTATATGAGACAATCCAGCTCCAACAGCCGGGGCTTGCTGCTGTGAAGAACTACTGAGCCATTTGGCAGGTACACGTTGCTGTGGTCCAATAGGTTGAAGCAAGGGTTGGTAATACTGCATTTGCTGCTGCTGCTTTTGGGACTGCTGCTGGGACAAGCCTTGCTGAGGAGGATGCAGTGGGGTGTGAGACACAGACTGCGGCTGCTGTTGAACTGCTCCTGACTTTTGTTCTGTTGCTGTAGAGGATGCAACAGAGTTCCTTCTTTTCACCATCGGAGAAGTCTGCTGGGATTTGCCCATGTTAAAACCAGACAAGAAATCTATAACATCCTGCATTTCTTGGTCAGTTGGTAAATTCATACCTTTGTCATCCTTGCCATCATCTGGTTTGAAGAAGCTGTCCCGTCTTTCCACTAGAAACCCATTGACGAGCTGGTTATTTGTGCTCTGAACTGACTGCAGGGTATCTGCGGTCCGAGGGAAGTTACCAATGTTCAGGATGTTCTGCAACCGTGCGTCCATGTTGGTGGGCATTTTAGCTTTCTCCTCCGAGCTGGAACTTATGAAGACATTTTTGGAAGGTGTATTGGGGATTGAGTAACTTCCTGTGTTACTTGTACTGGTGCAGGAAGTTTTTTTTGTAAACCGTGAAGTCAGTTTTGAGAATGTCTTTTGCAGACCCCCTGAAGATTTGCTTCCATTCCCCGATGGCATGTCAACTTGGCTCCCAAAGTCTGAGATTTCACGCTGTAACTGGATCTGAATACAAGGCAAAGCTTGCTCCCTGCATCAACAAAAAACATGTATATCAAGCCTCCTAATACATAACTGATTTTGTACTTTGGGGAAAAACGCGTATTTCAATAATAGCTCAAGAAAGAAACATCGAAGACTGCCAAGTCCACCAGCTACTTCTTAAGGTAACAAACCAAATTATTCCTCATATTTGCAATACTTTCCATTCCTTAAGATTTTAATTGTGCTTCAAGACCTAAATGGAGACCAATTTAATATAAATCAAGTATTTTTTTAAGAGAGAAACAAATACTATTTTTACTCTTGGATAAGCTGCTGGTTTGGTTCTAAGCAGCCTCCTGTATCTCTGGATGTACCCAGAAGGTATCTGTGGGGATTAACAATGTCTCACTCTCAGTTTGACTCCTGTTTTCCCCTTCTGATGAGCTAGTACGATAGATCATTCAGCAATGACAGCTTAGTTGGAACTAGAAAAGAGATGTACCTTCCTTCCTTCCACCTGTGTATATCAAACACAGCAGTATAGAGCACATCTACCAGTCCCAAAGTCTTCTCCGGATCCAGACTCCTCTGTAGCAAAGACATTGTTGCTGGATCTTCTTTCAGACACCTGTCATTATTAAGTTTAAATTAGAAGTAAAAACATTCATTTTTTACATTAAACAATTCTACCATATCAGTCAGAATACAGAAGGCTGATTGCTGCACTCCTGCAGAACAATCTATGAATGCCTGGGGGTTCCTGGGCTGCAGCCTGAGCAGTCTCTGCCTGCTGTGGAACACACAGCCACTCTGTGAGGTTCAGCAGTACAGTGCATTGAAATCGACACTGATGAGCTCTTAGGAGGCACAGTTCAGGCACAGCAGCAACAAACACCAAACGCACAACACCCATTTCTGGAATGCGCAAGAATTTCTCAGCACATGCCGAGAGCCTGAGCCTGGCAGGGTCCATGAGGAGATGATTCCCCATATCCAACAGCGAGGGGAAGCTGTCCCCGAGCGGGGACCGTGCGGGCTTGGGACGTTTTCCTCAGTGGCTCCGCGGTACCGCCGAGCGCCAGCAGGCGGCGCTGCCCCCGGCAGCGATCCACGGGCAGCGGGGACGATCCCGGAGCACCGGGACACTCCTTCCTGCCCCCGGGAAACAGCACCGGGACACTCCTTCCTGCCCCTTCCTGCCCCCGGGAAACAGCACCGGGACACTCCTTCCTGCCGCGGGGAAACAGCACCGGGACACTCCTCCTCCTAAGCGTGCCAGCGGCACCACTAGGAACAGGCTGCCTCTGTAAGGAGTCAAGGGAACCAACTGTGTTGGACTGAAAATCCTAACACTGACTGCTTCCGAGTTAGAGACAAGTGCTCCCATTGCTTCCCGTTCCCACTGCTTTAAACGGGAAGAAATCCTCACAAACTGCAGATTACCCATTCTTTCCTAGGCAGTCAACTAAACTGGGTAGGAACAGCATCTCTTGGAGCCCAGAGGTCCATGGTTCACAACAGCACTTACAGAACAGCCCAATGAAGAAAGAGCAAAGCCTCTCACACTAACTCAGCCAATTCTTGGCATTCCTGAGCTACAGCTGGGACCTGCTGGGGCAGAGCGTAACAGGAGTACTGGTAGATGACTATTTTTGAAACCTTCTCTTTTATCATCAAGCTTTTACATTTTCTTCGAGTCCAAGTGCCCCAGCGCTTCCATCCCTTGCCTTGCCTCCCACAGAGGCAGCTGAAGTACAGCCCATCAGGGATGGAGGTGTTCAACCAGTCCAGATAGAGGAACTTAAGGAAGCTGTGCCATAATTGTGCACATTCTCTCTTCCATTTGTACTGCAACAGTTTTCCCCATATATTTCAGTCACAATCTGCAATACAGTATTTTTATTTACCAGGTTGATGGAACTTGCACCACAATTCTTGATCCTTCTAAACTTATCTGAGGAGCATAGGCTTCTTTATTTTCAATCTGTGCTGTGTCCACGACCACCTAGCAAATGAAAATAAAAGGGAAATTATTTTAAGAATTAGTTATTTTATCACCCCTGTAGTTAAGCTCCAATAATCTCACCTCCCAGCCACGCTACAGGTACAAAATAAACCCAAATAAAACCAAACGGACTCACAAAATCACTGTAAGTTTACTTCTATTTTAATATAAAATTAGTTTAGTACAGGAATCTGTATTTCAAGGACTTAATTCTTCTCAGTTACATCCTGTAGTAATGCGTCACTATGTAGTTACCAGCTGCTTTACCTCCCTGCTGGTAGTTCTCAGTGGTTCCACGCAACAGCCCTTCTTTTTGAGAAGTTTAGCAGTTATTACTTTAAGAGCTCCCAAACACCTACTCAGCAAAATGTTTTAAATAATTTAACTGCAGTGCGTGGTATGATATAGACAAGTAATATTCAGCCAGAAACCCTTCACAATTCCTAACATACACACACCCCCTCCTTTAAGGTTATAAAATTCCACACCACTTCTCTATTTTACCTAATGAAACTGTACTATTATTAATTCCTGATTAAATAAAGAGAAGAAAAGTGACTGTTCAGTTTGTTGGACTCTGAGCCACCTGTAAGATGTCATGAAGACATATGGAAGAGAAAAGCCTTGAGAATCAACCCTGTGTCATGAACCTTTCTTTTTAGGGAATGGAAAAGGAATGGATTCACTTCAGCTTCATTTAACCTTTAATTTAGCGATAGTAAGCTCCATATTTGGTTCATGCTTTCTGTTGTTGTCCGGTCTGCGTGGGTTGGCTTTTTTGATCATTTCCATAATTTCCTATTTTGGTCACGCTGAAACAGCAGCTTTTTGGCAGCAGTCAGCAGCTCTTGCTTCAGTGACCAGCAGATTAGCTGTACCATTTATCCTTGAAATGGCAAAAGTCCTCTGGTATAAATAAGCCTCAAGGGACATTATTGACTTTTTTGCCATCACCTAATCTACACTGGTCCTGTTTCTAACTGGTTGTCTGTTACTGGGTATGAAAACATGTGAAACATAATGCTGAGCTTCTCCTCTCTCACTTTAACAAAACCATCAAGTAAAACTTGAACATAATTATTTCCCATCTTTCAAATATTTTAGCATAAGGCCTTCATTTTCCTTCAGTCGACTCTAAGCATTTGCCCAGGTTTATTCAAATCTTAAACATGTCTAAGCATGGTGACAAAAGGCCACACTATCATCCACCCATGAAAATACCTCTCATTTTGTAACAGGGCAACTCCAGTACTCTTTTCCAGGTGTTTGTACAATTTCCTTTTATGTAATTTGGTAATCTGCAATCCAGCCCTATTGCAGTTATAACTGTGATAAGGAGAACTGAACTCGGGAGTGACTGTTCTCAACTTTGTGTAAGAAAAACAGAGTCTGCACCTCAGGCCTGAAGTCAGAGCTAAAACTCTGATTTGTGCAGACCTGTGTCAGCTTCTGGTTGAGGTGCAAGGTAGTGCCTGTGTTCTGGGCTTTGTTGGGGCGTTCTTCCCCCTGGACACGCCTTCATTTCTTCCCTTTGCAGAAAGCTTTACACTTCTCAACATCTGTCAGAGTCAGGCATCTGGGATTTAAACTTTACCAGGAGATGTAGTGCTCCTGCAAAGCATGTTGGTTTTTGCTATGGAAAGATCTACTAGCACAAAAAAAAGAGTTTTATCTGTTAACCTCTTTGCATGAAGCCAATTGAAAGTTTTATTTCCACTCATCCTCTGAATTCAGCTATTTGAATGTACATTATTTTTATTCAGACATGCAGATTTCTTCAGCTGACCCAGATCTGAAAATGCAATTCTTATTATATACATGCTAAAGTAAAAACTGAAAATCCGCACTCCAAATCATTTCTTCTGTTACAAAAGTGCAGCCCAAAATAACCAAGCAAACTAAGTCACATCTCATTGTGCTTTCCACACTTAATGAACTGCTTCTTAAAAGGCACATGGCAAGATAGGTTAAAAACAGCGAGACTGTCAAGTCATGCTGTTTTTTCGAATTAGGCATTTAAGTGACAGATCCACACACAATTCTGAACGAATGCAGACAGCCCAGTATCTAAGAGCAGTACACCAAAGCCTACGTAATACTGGGCCATGATTCATTTATCTGCCTTCCTCACAAAACAAACTTAAAATAAACACATCCTCCCTCCCCGCCTCGTGGTGCTTAGAGAACAGCTTCCTGTACCTCAGACATCCATTGTTCTTGTTTTACAGGTGCTTCCTCTCTCCCTTCCACCCAAAGAACTCTTTAAAGATGCAAATTACAATTTCTTGTCACTGCATGAAGCTACATACAAACATAATTGGATGTTGTAAAAAAAGACGGCACATAGTGTATAAAGAAAAACCTCAATGCTCACACCCCTCTAAACTGTAACAAGTCAAAGTGAGAATGAAGGAGAGAAGGCTTGCAGGTCTTCTGTCATGTGCGCAGCTCATTATGTGTCTTTGAAGCCTGCTACTTTCAGAACCTGAGGTTCATGCAAATATCTCTGGAGACATTCAGGATTCAACACAAGTAAAACTCCATAGCTCAGCACTGTCATTTGGGAGAATGTGTAAGTTTTATGCTGACACTCTCCGAAAGTGATGACAAACCCGAAGAATGTCAGTGCTTCAATTACCAGCAGGTCTAACTCGTTATGTCTAGACTGGGGGACACCAGATTTCCAGATTCCTGAGTCCAAATGTGCCTTGTGCCACTCCTCAAACCTCCTCAGGGCAGGACTTGGGTGTGCACAACACTGAAACCCCCTGGAAAGGAAATGGTGGAAGGTGCAGCATCCTCCCGGGCACTCCTCACGCAGACACTCAGGAGCCAAGAACTGCTCCTGAATTACAGCACACTCCCAAAGGGCCGCTGAGAAACTCTTTCCTTCTTGGCCCCATTTCCTGTACCTCGCTGCTGACTCCCAGCATCCTACCACGAATTGTGGCAGCTGAAGACACAATCCCATTTAACCATACCCTTTTTTCCAGTCCTCCTTGTATTTATTAATATTTAATACAAGTTTTCCTTCAAAACACCTTAGGAGAAATTTGATAAATCCTACTATTCCACAGTTTCTCTGTCCCTGCAAAGACACCACTTTCTTATGCCTCCCTGTAAAACTTTCTTAGGCAAAGCACTACCATCTCCTACCCTTAAATCCCTGTATCTCAGTGAAGTAAGGACCAACGGTAGGTGCACTGCTGTTAGGACAATGATGGTCTGCACCTTGGATTTTAGGCTCCCCTTACATGAATAATCAGTTGAATTCCAGTATAACTTGAACCTACTTCTCTAACAGGTATTTAATATTAAGGGAATATCTAAGATCTGATATCTAGTATCAAAGGGATGTTAAAGTAGAAATATATGGCAAACTCGTCATTTCCAATTTATCATTGACCATTACTGGAGAACCTATTAGCAGTACCAAAAGCACATGGTTTCATTTGCTAGGATGGAAGGTCTAGGTCACTTAACCAGCTGTGTGTAAATATGTTTTTCAGACAAATCAAAGTATGCAGCTATTTGGCTCCCTTAATCAGAAATTAATTGCAAAGCCCTCATGGCCTCCCATCACCTTGAACAAGGAATCAGCACTGAACTGGCAAGAAGCATTTAACTCACTGTAGGTTAAAGACAATTCGAAGAATACTTCACAGAACTATCATAGGCTATGGTGCACCTTTATCCTTGCATTTCCTTCCTATGTTGAAGATGCAGCCTTGTCCCCTACTCACAGTAGTCCAAAAAACCAACATGTCATGCACGAACACTTCCCTAAGTGCAGAGATTGCAGTAATTAGTCGTGGGAGCACAAATGCATTTTCTTATCGGAGTATGTTCCAAGCATCTATTTTTATCAGCTGCTTAGATACCGTAAATTCCACTGGTTTTCTTCCCCTCAAGAACACATATGTCTACAGCAAGGCATTTAATTGCTCTGTCCTCTGTTGGAGATGTCAGGTAGCATTACCTGGTGCAGAGACTTGCTGGTTTATGCTGGGCAGGAAACTCAGCTTCCATTCAAAGCAGAGAGGAAATGAAAAAATGGCAGGTTTTGAAGCTAATTTGAGAGGGGGGGCAGGTGTGTGTTTGGGTCTGTTTAGGCTTTTTAACATGGTCATCTTATCGGTTTGAAAATACTTCTATTTCTCTATGAAGTAGAAGTTTCACTTCTTGTGTTCTCTCTTGTAATGGAGACCAGGAAGTACCCAGTGCATTCTTCTGTTCCTGTCAACTACGGACACCACCTACAGACTCCCATTCTACAAGGATACATTTTGCTCAGAAATCAAGTTAACTGCAGCACTAAAAACAGAGCAACACAGGATAAGACACTGCAAATTAATTTCTAAAATCCAAAATATCTAGTTTCTCTCCAGGGTGTTCACACAACCTTTGTTTTCCTAGGACTACTGGTAGTCACCTACCAGCCCAGCCTGGCCAAACAACAGCTGCACGGCAGTTTTGCAGGCTCCTCTCCACGTGGAAGGGCAGACCTGGTTCAGTACTTCAGTCACGGGAGAGTCGTCCCGGGGTGTGAGTCCATTATGGCATCCGGCTTCCTTGATCAACTGCAGCATTGTGTGCTGGAAAAATAATAAACACTCTGTCCTACCCAACACATGATTCACAAATGGTACCACCAATGCTTCCAGATGGATTTGTCATTGTTCTACATGCTTTTCAAACAGCTATAATGTCTGCAACCTCTGAACAGTCTTACAGAACTAGAAGAGTTCCATTGCAGAACAGAAATATGGAAGATTGTCTCTGCTGTTTGGAACACAATACCACTCCAAAATTATCAACAGTATTTCTGCTTATATCCTTGCAAACCAGTTTAATCAAAACTACAAAAAGCACTGCAAAGACAACGGACAAGCAGCATTTTGAGCAACTTATTATTTCAACTCTTTCAGGAGCAAGGAATTGGGTTTATCTAAAAAAAAAAAAAAGTGAAAGCGCTGATAAAAATTGCCCAAATTACTTCTGAACAGACATATTTTCCCTTTGTTTATACTGAAAATACAATTAACTTCTCCATAATTTAAAATTCTTTCTAAAAAGTTGATTCGAGTTTGTAAGATGACATCAAAGGGAGTTCTGTTACAAAGTATTTTTTTCAAGTACCTCGCTTAGCACCAGGCTGGGCCGATTGATTTGGGCACCTAAGAAGATGACGGCTCTGACATGCATCACCTGGCTGGGGAATCTGTAAGGGCTCACTTTCCTCTGTACTTCTTGATACCTAACACATCTATTTTCAAAAAGTTCACAGATGCTTCATTGCCTCCTAGATCCCTACGCCTGTGCTCCTCTCAGATTGGACTGAAATTGCTCAGGTGGTCAAAAAATGTTATCAGAAACAGGCGTAGCCCTACAATGTTATCAACATTGTGTTTCCACAGGAAGCCAGGCTGAAAAAAAGCACTTTTATACGCCAATTTGGCACTGGACTTCTATTTCTGTTGTTCTCTACATTTTAAGGAATTCTACTCTTTCTCCCCCCACCTGCACTCCTGTGGTTAATTAGGAGTTATTACCGTTTTCAGCTTCAGGTTTTCTGCCGCAGACTCGTTAAAGGAGATTCCTTTCAGAAAATGGGATCCGATCTGGACAGGGACAGTGGGCAGCTCACACTGAATGGGCTGAGGTGGAGTCTGTCTCCTTCCTGTTTGCTGGGCTTCAGCTTCACTGCAACAGCCCTGAAGTACAGGACAGATCAAACAGAAGAAACTAAGACAGTAGAAAATCCTAATATGGCTCCAAACTTTTGTGTATTTTAAATAGCCATTTTCAAGGTGAGGAGGGATGAAGGAGAGCAGGTTTAGCAGATCCTACCTGAAGACTTGCTTCAATAGCTTTTGGGTTCAAGTGGAAGCCAGCCTTCATTGCATATTCACAATGGCCCAAGCTCTCCAGAGCCACTTTGTAAGCCTGACATTAAACAAAAAGTTAAGATAGCACAGGCATATCAGCAAGGAAGCAAGCACGCAGTCACTGTGTCTGGTACAGACAGGGATTGGTACCAGGATTTACCCTACTCAGCTCTATGGCATACACACATTTATCATGTAAGATTCCAAAGCTGTAATTCCCAAATACCTCTGAGCTGCGGTACACAATTCTGCAGGAACACACTCCTTCCCTATTTCACTCCTTGACCCACTGACTGTACTACATGCACATGAAAGCAACAGACTTGAAAAACCACCTGCAAAGCACTGTCAATTTTCATGTTTAGCTCTTTGAGCTGATGTTCAGGGATGGCCACACTCTGTGAGCAGAAAAGTTGCTGAACTTCAATTCCTGCCAAGCATCCATCACAGCCTCTTTCTCGCAGTCGAGATGTGGCCTGTAATGTAAAATAAAAATCCAGGGTGAGGAGGGTCAACATGAAACCAGGTCAGGCTTAATTAAATTGCAAAAAAGAGCAAAAAAGCCCACAGACTTTAAAACCTTCTACAGGAGATGAGAAGCAGCACCTCGGGGAAAGGACCTGGAGGAGACTTTATTATAACTTACTCAACTTTCCTACTACTTTGGAAGCAGAACTCTGACGCAACCTGTACAGCACATGGGTGTTGGCCAGCACTTGGATCCAGCATTGTTTGCTGTTACTATTTCAGCTCCCTCTCAGGACCAGGGATCCTGTTACACAGACCACACCATGGCTGTGGTTACCTGAGGAGGGACTCGTAACTCCAACACAAACTTGCCCCAGAAACAGAAAATATGTTAAATCATGTGTACAAGCACTCCGGTGTTCATAGGATGACACATTTCATAAAGCTGTGGCTCATTGCTGTGGTGCAATTTGAGAAGAGCCACACAATGCTAAGATCAACTTAGCACAGCAAGAAAAAAGCTTTGTGTAATATGATTTTGAAAAACAAGAAATAAGTCAAATATCTACTTTTAGCTGTAAAATCCTACATCACTGAGCAGGGTAAAGCAAACAGATGTGGGTTATTTTCCAGTCTCGGAAGGAGTCTTGCTCTAAAGCAGGATGTCCAAATTCGGGAGTTCTGGTACTACAGCCAACAGACAGACATGGGCTCACCTCATGGACAGAATTACTGCATTTCCCAAAGTAAATCTAAAAGGGCAAAACCAGTTTTGAGCTACCAACAAAGAATCACCTTAAACTTTACTCTGAAGCAGCAGCGTTCTCCTGCCAGAGAGGCTGATTTTATGGGAAAACAATGGATTGCCTTCCACTCCAAAGTAAAAATTGGCAAAGGTTTCAAATCTCCCTTCTATCAAAATGATTTGTATATTAGTCTATCTACAATTATGAGAGAGAGATTTTATTTAGTTAGAAACCACATATTCTTCTTATGCTATCCTAATAACCCACACAAATACTCCAAATCAGTTATTTCAGTCAATCATAAAAATTGAGAAGTTTCTTCTGTTGTTACTCTGGAACTATGGAGAATCTGTATTCTATCTTTCTCTTCCCCATGTATGTTTAATACATGATTTGATTAGTATAATACTTGCATTCCATTATTTTGAAATACAGGGTTTGTATTTCTGAAAAACAGAAATAGCTGAAGTGGGTTGTTCAAAAAGTAAAAAAAAAAAAAAGTTAAGGTCCTGGATTCTGTGAAGCTAAGTTTAATTTTAACCACATTTTAAACAAATTTGATAGCAATTGCAGGGCATTTCTCGAAAGTGTACTAGTTTTAAGAAACTAAGTATATTACACATAAAATTAACTACTTTTATGCCAAAGGAGTGCAGCTATACCAGGATTAGACTTGTTATGATTATCTGTAATGCACCTAAAAGCATTCCCAAATCCCCATTTCATCCAGTGAAATAAATTTATACCGCAGTAAAAATCACATAAAATCCCTCTTCATTCATATAACTTGTTTGCTTTCCTACACCTTGCTGATGTTAGTGATAAATGGAGACCTTGACAAGATTTCCAGTCAAGATGACTAACAGGCCATGTGGGCCAAATGAGACTGCAAAAGCACATGCTGCAAGTCATATGAATTTAGGGAAAACACACACTGTGCCTGAATTCATTCTGACCTATCAGTCTCCAGACTTCAATAGTGCCAGGGAAAGCAGAAAACTTCACAAAACTGAATGTCTTTATAAAGGACTGCTTTTGGCTGGCAAAGTAAGGATTCCACAGATGACAGGTGTTTGTGGAAGTACAAGTCCAGAGAGTGGCACATTTAAGTAAGATGGGTCACATGCCAACAACGGATGGATCAAGCAACATCAAGCTCAACAGCCTGAAGACAAAAGTGTTAAAAATTACCACAAAGATTTTAAAGCATCAAATAGTATTCGTGCTCAAAATTTGAGAGAAACAGACATTATCTAGATTATTTTTCATCAAGATTTTGCTCTGTTTTCACAAAGGCTCGTTGAGCTTTTTATTTTTGATTCCCTCTGCCTGCCCTATTTGAACACTGGTAGTTCATTACTAATAACAAAAATCTGTTTGCACTGTTTGTGCTCTCCTTATGCACAACCCTATCCCAAAGAAAACGTTACACACGGTAAAGGTAGTGCAATCATCGCATAAGTAAAATGAGTTTTAGTGTCTGAAACAACTGTGCTATGTTCCCCCCTTCAAATGCAGCATGTCTTTAAAATCAGCTATTTTCTTCCTTTGTTAGGACACCCAGGCAGACTTTAGGTTTCACTAAATCTTCTGTGACTACAGCAAGAGCTCCATACCTCTGCTGCTCCTCTCCATGATCTTATTGCATCTTCCAGCTCATTTGTGGGGCTTGTATTTGAGGCTCCAGTCCCACTAACGTTCTTCCTCTCCTGAGCTACAGCTTCAGCAAAGCAGGAGTGTGCCACTGGCTGGACTTTCTGCAAAGCTTGTGACAGGAATTGGAAGTGGACCTGCATCACTGTCAAGAAACATCGCCCAAGTACCTGTGGGAGACAAACAAACCAGTTTCAAGCACATAGGAGAGCTCAGGGAAGTTTCCCTTCTTCCTTTTTGTTTGGCATTTGGGGTAAGGAACTACATAAAACTCTGATTTTTTAAATTAAAATAATGCTTCAGATTATGATATTTAACCATTTACTTAACATAAGAGTAAGTGAGCATTAGTTTCTATGAATGAAGGGGACACCAGACTGATCTCGAGTCAGTTTTAGTTCTGTACTCAAGTTCTGACTACTTGACAAATGAAAAGCTTGCTCAGTTACCTGGCAAAATCAAGCACAAAAATGGGAGTAGCATATTATCCCAAGGACCAAGTCAACAGCAAAACCCACCTGCACAAAGACCTGGCTGAATTTCTGATAAAAACCCAAAACAGCAACAACAAAATGTGAATCATTTAAAAATATTAACATAAAATGTGAGGAGTTTGCGCAGCAGTTCACCCAGCAGGCAGAGTGGTAACGGGCAGGCAATGGGCATCCACAGCCTTTTGCCCCATAACCCCACGCACGGTGCCCGAAGCCGAGCCCTGGCACTGCGTGACAGAACTGCCAGCGCTGGCACCAGTCTGCCTTGGGAATATTGCACTGAAGTGGGTCCCACCACGCTCCCTCGGAAAGGCCAGGGCAGGGCAGGGAAGCCAAGGGCTCCCTGGGCTGAGGGCAGCTCCAGCACGGAGCCGGGAGGAGATCCTGGAACACCTCTGCATCCGCATCCCTGCACGCGCCCGTCCCTCTAACTGTGCCCAAAGACACTCAGATGCCTCGGGTACCACGAGCACAGCAAAGCTTCTGTGTCAGAGGATTTTGGTGCAAGAGCAGCAGTGCCACCATCCAGGGACATCCTGGAGAGCCAAGGGCTCCAGCGGGAACGCTCCGTCTGCCTCCGGGGCTGCGCTCCCTGGGCAGGAAAAAGCTGACAACCAAGTGTAACTAGAGAGCAGCAGAGAAAGAAGGATTTTCCAAATCCCTGCAGAAAATATTTAAAAGCTATTCAAAGTGTTTCTGTTATGGAGTTTATCACACAGAGCGCTTTAAAATGTGTATTTGACTTTGATTTATTAAAAAAGATTCAACTTGAATTCCATTTTAGGAATAATTCATAAAATACACAGATAATGTACAAAGCCATCATGCCGTGGAGCCAGTAAATCATCTGGCTTATTTTCAGCTTCATTCTTCTGGAATAAAACTATTCAGACACAATGTATCTTCCCAGCAGGACTCACCAGTCCCCTGAACAGTTATATGCATTTACTATCTGCTTCAGAACCACCAGCGGTGGCAATGCTCTTTTCCACTGCATCCAGACTCCTTTTGACATTCCATTCTGGTTCAG
The DNA here is from genome assembly GCA_013398855.1 of Mohoua ochrocephala. Lineage (NCBI taxonomy): Eukaryota > Metazoa > Chordata > Aves > Passeriformes > Acanthizidae > Mohoua > Mohoua ochrocephala. The sequence continues at coordinate 50,457 of VZTA01003149.1, read as the reverse complement.
TCACTTCCCTTCTTTGTACAAGGCATAAAATTAAACATTTTGGTACTTTGACTGACCTCTGAAAGTGGAGCTTGCCTTATTAAAAAAAAAAAAAAACAGTCAGCAAATGATAAAATGAAGAAAACTCCAACTTTCCTGGGGATGAGATTAGAAAGATTTATAAGCAAACTGCAGGAAGAAGCAACTGGTGATCTGAATTATTTCTGTGTAGGAAGAATGCAGTTCTCAGGGGAAGATGAAACTAGTACTCATTAGGAATTTCAAGCTGATTAAATTTCAAAGAATATTTAAGGCACAAAGGTTGAAGTTTCCCCAGCCTGGGAATAATGCTCAAAATAAACAAATGATTTAGGTTTTAAGTGGCAGCACACAACATTCCTACTATAATTTACAATGTTGAACAGTGAAGATAAATAGTAACATCTGCTTTACTGAACTTTTATTTTGTTTGAAAAAAATCCATTTCAGCCTTCCTCTGAAATGGGTAAGGATGGTTTTAACTGCTTCACTATCAAAGTGGTGGAGGATTTTCTGTTAAACACTCCCTTTGGATTAATGGCAGATGCCAAACTCACTTTAAAGCTTTAAAGCTCACTTGGTCAGATTTTCTGCCAAAGAGCCCAAACGTTGCCTCATCCACGGGGAAGGCGCAGCCGGTGGCGACCTCCCCCAGCCCGGACTGGGCACTGACCCCTGTGCAGAGCAACACAGGGGATCTCTGCTGTACATCCCTGCCACGGTGAGAGCACATGGATGCAGGTTTCCACAGTTAGAGACACCACCACCATCTTTTTTTCAAGTTTATTTTCCCTACTTTCCTCCTTTAGACCAGAATAAACAGAAACCCTACAAACTATGCAGGAATCAAAGCTGAACTGGAATCATCTCAGGTGTCAACCAGTGAGATTTCCTTGGGAGTGGTGATGTTTTCTTAAATAATTTCTTAATTCATTTATATTGCATAAACAGCGAGGTCTTCAGCTTCCAAACTCTTCCTCCCACACAACACAGCTCCAGTACCTTGCCTTCCCTGGCCTGTAGCAGGCAGGACAGCTGTTTGTCTCAGGAGAGCCTTACCTGAAGGAATCTCTCTTTTCCCGCTCAGGCAGTTGGAAGCAATGGAACTTTTGGTTCCCTACCAAAGGGAGCACCAGGTGAGATGCAGTGTTAGGTTACTCTGTCCCACTTTATCCTCCTAATGGGGGCATGCAATCAACTTTGGAATATTCCACTGGACAAAGTGTACACAAATTGCCAGCTTTCATTGCTGAACAGTGATGCCATACAAATTGCCCGGCAAGCAAATCTCGTACAACAGATTCCTTAAAACAGAACACTACCAGTAACAAAGTCAGCAAATAACAAGTGTCAGTCTTCCACACTTGATACAAACACTGACTTGCAGTTCTCCAAGTACCATTTTATGCAGCAGAACTTTCTTCTTTTTTTTTTTTTTTTTTTTTTTGGTTTTTTTNTTTTTTTTTTTTTTTTGGGTATTTCCTTAAACAAGCAGAATGCTCAAAAGGCCAAACACTGCAACAGAATTATTTGGTGTTTCCCCTTAACAGAGTCCTTATTGGCACAGTCTGGCTGCCACTGGACTGGTGTGTCCCATTATGAGCTAACAACCTTCCCATACATTACCAGAAATGGGCAGAATATTATTCATTGTTACTACACAGCAATGCCCTGCAGTTCCAAAGAGCGATCTCATGAACAGGACACCTCCAAGGGAAGACTCAATCCTGCCCATGGGAAGGAATCACCTGCAGGCTGAACTAGATTCCAGCACAAGCTGCACCTTTACACTATGTGGAGACTTGGACAACCCAACAGACTCATTTCTTCTAACAGTGACCCTAAAAGCCATTCATGATAATCTGATCTTGACTACTACTTCAGTGGTCACTATCATTTAGCAAAAAAACAATTAAGTGTGAAACATTTTAAAAATAAAAAGCAGCAAGTAAAAGGTAAGACAAAATATTTCTTTGCTACTAACAGTTCCTCAACTCAGAAGAGTCTGGAGCCAATTCCTGCAAATCCCAGGAAAGAATAATTTAAAAAAATAGTTAAACTGAGCTTTACAATGTTTGCTACGGAAAGCCTACATTTAATAATTATTCAGACATTTTTGTCTCACAAACTGCTTGCTCAAAAATCTTACGCTATTTTATACACATAAAAGCCAAAAATTATCTCCATTTAATACAAAAGAGAGCATCCAAGAATATGTCTGGTGCCCATTCGTGCTTCCCTTTTGTTCAGGAAGGCAACGCGTACATCCCTCTCACTACTACCACTTCTAAGACAATACACAAGCCCCGTGTAACTAAAAGTCATTCTTTATATTTTGCAGTACTGAGGCTTCTGCAAAGCTTCACAAGAGATGGGGAAATATACTTACTTTTACCAGTTTTACTCCTCCCCATGGATTTCCCTTAATGCTTTTATTAACAGAAGCACAGAGTTACTGCATTCCCCCAGCTGACAAACAGATATGGAAAACACACTCTCATTTACCCTGATTTCCAAGCTGTTCTTCACCCACACAGGCACAAAACACCCAAGAATTCAAAGTTGTTTGAAAGGGGAAAAGAAAAAGAAAAAAATAAAAATCAGCATTTGCATTTCTGAAATAAAGAAACCTTGAGAAACTCCATCTGTCACCACACTTTGATCAAGAGAAGTCACCTTCTTACACAGCCTGGCAGACAGCTCTGAACTAGCAAGCTTTGTTCTAAGCAACAATAAATAAATTAAAAACCTCACCCCGTGGTGCTATAGTCCAGGTTGCACAACAGTTTTCCATCCAAATTCAAGTCACGTATGTTCATCAAAACCTAAGTTTTCTTGACGTTGCCTTCCCTGGGGGGCAGAGCCCACTACAGCAGATAAAGATGTGTGGCACCTCAGAAAAGCCACAGCTCTGTGCTTGATTCCTAAAGCCAAAGCTGCTCTGCTTGGATTTCTCATTCCTCCCAAAAACATACAGCCTGTGTTGAGCAAAGTTTAGGAAAATTGCATTTTCCTGAGCTGGGCTCATGCACAGAAAGTCTCATTCTCATGTCCTTCTCATGAATTTGGGGGTCTATCCCACTGCACCCGGAATTACAACCCACCTCCCACTGCTTCTCTAACACCAGCCTCCATCCCTCAAAGAAGAGACTCTGCAGAGCCATTCTTAGGGGACTGCTGAGCCGCCACCCAGGTGTTTGACCATCTCTCAATTCTCTCTCAGACACAGCTGCGAGTTCTTTCAGTCCCCTACTGGAGAGGCTGACAAAACAACTTCAGACAGACCTGTATTCCCCTCCTGGTATTTTCCAGGGGAACAATTACGCTGCCTCACGCTCTTCCCCCGTCACTTCCCTGTTCAGTAAACTCTGATGAAGTCAGGCGAGCCCTTTATATTTTTCTGCTTACATTGTGAGTTTTTTAATCCTGCTGGCAGTTTTATGAAATGTTAACTTCTCTATCCACCAGGGGGAAAAAAAAGGAAACTATAGTTTTTAAATTAAAATTTCAGCATCAACAGCTCAGTCTTCAAATCCCAGAAAAGCACAGTGGGAGAGGATCTCACCAGGTCATCCTTCTGTTCCTAGCAAGGAGCAATTTCACCTGGGTCAGTTTTGCCAGATGCAGGTTTAACCCGTTCTGTAAGCTCTGCTCCCTACCCTTTGCAGCAATCCACATCAGTGCTCCGCTAACGTTACAAAGGATTTCCACAGCATCTAATGAGAATCTTTCCTTCTGAAATCTAAGTTCCTTGCTCCACCTTACACGGACATGAAGAACAGACACTGACATGTTCTGGCAGCATCTCACATACCTGAGCAATTCTGATTTTCCTTCTCTGCCTCCACTTCTGTAGAGTCCATCTTTTCAATTCGTCCTCTGATGCCCTATTTCCTGGATGTCTGACTACTCTTGCTACTCTCCTCTGCTGCCTCTCCAGTTGCTCCCCGCTTCTCCAAGTGCACCAGCAGTGCTATGCATGTGCACTGTTGTGTTTAAGGCCATAATAACCAGAGAAGAGTTCAGTGCTCAGTTCATGGTTCTTGCAGGTTAGGTTTGTGTTAAATACATGGTAACTGCCTCTTAGCACAACAGCAACAGCATTGATTTATTATTTGCAACTGCACAACACTGACTCTCTTACCCAACACATGACTCCCACAAGCCCTAGGACTGTTCTCCAGAACTGCTGCCCAGTGGGCTCCACTCCTGAGGCTGAAAAAGTCTATTTAAATATTGCAACATTCAGCTTTCCCCTCTGAATTCCATCCCAAGTGGAAAACTCATTTGTTCAAGATTATTTTTAGTTCAGCAGGTCTCGCAGCATACTTATATCCTGTGCTTTCAAGTCACCTACAAACAAACATATTCCTGTACTGGCCTCTGCCAAGGTCCATTTCAACAGTGAGCAGCTGCTGCTCCCTGGGCACAACCACCCAACCCCTCTGCCTCTATAATTCACTCACATCTACACCACAGTCCTGAGTGACCCATAGAACGACCACGTGAGTTGCTGTCAAATCCTTACATTCTGCTGCTGCTTAAGCCAAAGCAGAACACAACAGTTGTCTCATTACACAAAAGTTCCCATAAATCTTGCATATTGACTTTTTTCAAAGTCATGTGCAAGATGCAGTTTTAATTAAGAAAAAAGATAAGAAAAGTACGATGAGAAGTGGTGGGACTGCCTGAGACGTGCAGGCAGGAAAGCACAGAAGCAGCTGCTCTGCTGGCATTCTCCACACACTTGTTCCCACCACGGAGCTGCCAGGGCAAGGGAGAGAGCACTGCAGGTGCACACGGAGCCGGAACAAGGGTTAGGCCTGGCCAGGTAAAGCTGGGACCAAAGCAAATTCCTCTGCCTTTAAGCCGGCAGGACGTGCACCCACTCGATGCAAACACGGCTTTGCTTCTGCTCCTCGGCTCCCTGCCGAGCAAACCCTCCCTGCACAGTGTGCGGGGCAGGGGTGAACCAGCACCCACCACTGCCTGCCCAGGTGACAAAAGCAGCTCTACAGATGGCTCCAGCACTTGGACAGACAGAGTTTCCAAGTCCACAAAACCCCCTCAAAGACATCTAGTGCTTCATACGGTTTTGCTTTTTTTAATTCAGAAAGTCTTTCAGCACATCTATTATGCAGATCAATTAAATACATAAACTCACTCTTTTTGATATATACTGCTATAGCTTTAGCTAAAGAGTGATGTTATTGTATTGTCTTTAAAAGTACCGGTCTACAGAAGACATTTATAACACATATATAGTCCATCTTCATTCTATACCAAGTATACAACACTGAGAGCTGTAGTACACAACTGCAGGGAGAGCTATGACTGACAAATTGCATCCTCCTTGACGACTCCACCTGGAAGTGGTGCAGTTAGAGAGCGCAGATAATGCCTGACAGGCACAAACATTCACTCTTACACAGTTATGAGAAATCTAAATCAAAACCAAGAGAACTCAAAATTAAGTTTTCCACTCAGGATGCAGTTCTGAAGGAATAACTTTGCAAAGACTGCTGCAAAGTAAAGAAATATGTCAAACCACAAGGAACTACTTAAAACTCCAGGGATTTATCTGTGACTATCACTTAACACTGCCTGCTACATAACACATTTACTAGAGGAGAAATACCAGGACCTTCCCAGCCAGGCACGGCGAGAAGTTGGGGATCCTCTCTGAATCCCTATTCTTGGGCACTCGCTGCCAGTGTATGAACATTACAGCAAAGTCATGACAAATTTTTACAGCACTTCTCTCTCACACAGTGTGGTATTTTCCTCTTACACACAACAGCTCAAAAGGACAAAAATGTTCTAAAGAGTGATAAAATATTATTAGTCAACTCATACGCAGTTTTACTCAAACCCTGATGACAATATGCTACTCCCACGTGCTCGGGGTTTCCCTTGGAATGGGTAATACCAAGGAAAGTGTCGGTTGATTTAGAATACGATGGCGTTAGAAACATTAGCTGTTAGAAACATTAGCTAACATGAAACAGAAGATGGTTTAAAACTTTTGTCTAGTTGGTTCTTCTACAGATATACCTGCTAAATACCTAATTTCACACAGATGGAGGTCAGGTCCTGCAAATGACTTAGTACTCTCTTAGTACATAGGAAATGAAGAGTTTCTTTTTTCACCAGCATTACCCACAATTACACAGCAAGGTGGAGAAAACTTTCGGTGTAGAAGGGATTTTGAACAGAAATCCAGTTAAGAAGGAACGATACAAATTCACATGCAAAACAGTATCCTCCAAGGTAACTCACCTCAATATCTTGTAGGCTGAACTCTTTTTGATCTTTGAAGTTTGCAGCTCCTGCACTCAGTTCCATCAGCATTTTTGCTATTTCTGGTTTTATTGCTGCTGTGAGTCGACTCGCCGCTTCCATGACATGTTCCTGCACGTCTTTCAGTTGCATAGCTGCCTTAGAGTAGTGCGAGTTCCTAAATACACTGCTGAAAAGGTCTGTAAGGAAAGTGCTCGTACGGCAAAACACGTTGAGTGCATCCAGGTATTTGGAGATTCCCTGCTGGATGTCTGCGATCGGAGTCGTGTGGGAGGCGGGGTGGGAGCAGCCGCCCGCAGCAGCCGGGGACACCAGGGGGGTGTTGGGGGCGGCCGATGCCAGCGGGGCGCTCAGGGTCCTGCCCAGCTCGGGCATTTGATACTGCTGGTGTTGCTGCACTTTCTGCTTGGACCCGCCAAGCAAAAAGCGCCGCTTATAGTCCATTTTGCTTTCTTGTGCACTGCAGCAATACATAAGTGAGTGCTTGTCCAGAGAGCTCTTGAATTAACAATCACTTGTCAAATTCCTTCCTCGAGTATCTATGTACAGTAACAGTGCAGGACTGTGTACATAGGTTTCACAAAAGGCATTTCAGAAAGGCAAGTGTCTGTATAATCTGTGTCAGCAGTGGGAAAGGCAGCAGATTTGCTGACTCCGTGTTTTCAGTGTTCGGTGCAGCCCTGCTGCAGTTATAAACTGTACTCAAAAAGCAAGCCCAAGTATCTTAATAATGCTCTGTCTCTTGTTCGGTATCCCCTCCGCACGCAGAAAAGCCAACTGGAGCAGGGAAGTGATCGCCTACAAGTTCTTCACGAGCATAACATTGTCACTTGCTGTTATGTCTACAAAAGTTAATTTTGTCAATGCAAATAATAGTTTTAGAAGCAATACCTTAATACAATTTTCCCATTAGTAGTATGAGGAAAAGCGGAGCAAACCACCGATCAACAGCGATTATAAAAGCAGTGCAGAGGCTCTTTTCTTGAAAAAGCAAATCCTTATGTCAGCAGATCAAATCTCTTCAAATGTTTTGACAGATCCAGTCTGCCAACTCAGTTTACTTGTAGTGTCTCTTCTTAATATTGGAGGGGGAAAAAAAAATCTGGACTGTTTACAGAAGACTTTGCAAGTATAAGTTATTAAAAATTAAAGAGTGTTTGTTATTGCAAGCCTTCTTCCCCTTTCCCTGTTTGTTGAGGTAGTTGTTTCCGTTGTAACATTTAGAAGTGGTGCTTCCAGACTGCGTTTGCCCTCAATTGCAGACTCAGAACAAAAATGCACAAATGTATTTGTAAGGCCTCTAGGTCATTTCCTGTGAAGGGAAAAAAAAAAGTTTAAACGTTAGAGAACAATGAGAAGGTTTAAAAATTTAACTCCTGCAGCGTCCTGGCTCACATTTCTGGGCACACACTGTCAAGAACAGCCGAGATCCAAAGGGAGGGAGAGCCGCACTGACAGTTTAAAAGGCTGTTACAAGCCAGTGTCATCCTGTTACTAAACTCAACACTGTTGAATATTTTCTTGTTAATTCTTTCATTCTAGGCTGTCAAACTTAAGACTCTGGCTAATCCCCAGTGCAAGTCTTGCACAGTTAAGAGCAGAGAAAGGTTATTATTGCAGAGCTCAAGGAGAGTTAATCACATTTTCTAACCTCATCCTTTAAAAATAATTAAAGAATGAAATAAATTTAAACTTTTTTCATACACCATAATTTATTGCCGAACTCTCCCATTCATTTTAATAGTTTACTAAGTCAACAGATACAGGTCCTTAATTTTATTTTTTTTTTTAGTACAACAACAGACAAATCTGCCTAATCCTACCTGAGATTAGCTGAGAAACACAACATGTGTGTCCCATTCCGGCGTGATGGGCAGGCAGCATCTCTCATACACAAGGTGGTATATGAGGCACAACTGCCTAAGAGATTGGTCTGAATAACAGCCTCAGCAGACAGCAAAGTAGGGAGGAAATACGACTTCTATACTGCCCTGCTCCTACTGGCAAACCCTGGTGCAGCTGGAGAACCAAGAGCTCCTTGAAAGCATCTGCAGGAAGGTGAACAGAGCCTGAGCAGTGGGAAAGGGCCAAAATGGAGCAAGAGATGTTCAAGACCAGACACTGATCAACAGTGTCAGGACAATATCAGAAGGATACAATTCCTTCCATCAGTTTGCCCAGTCCTAGCTCCAATCACACTTCAGGCCACTCTCTCCCTCTCCTATGCACACCTCACTTGATTCTATCAAACAAGGACATCCTTTTCCTTACTGCAGCAATTGCAATGTACAAAGATAGTATCAAACAGTAATCAGGTTGTTTTTTTCCCAGGCATTCAGAAGAATAATTCGGAAACTAATTCGGAAACCCTTTCATTTAACAACAAAATGCTCCTTTAGCTATTATATTTGAGAAATGAAACCTGCAGTAATATTGTCAAAATGGTTAGGGAACAAATATTTTATTTTCAGTCAAAATTTCTTATTTCAACCTGTCTGAACACGCACAATATTCATTCATTCCCCTATCCCTACATATGTAGGATACAAGCATCCCACAGATAAAGAAGGAGGCAAGACACAGCAGGACAAAACAACACCCAGAGCTGGATAGTCTCACTCCCACTAAAACAACGGGACGCAAGTTTTTCAGGAAGCTGTTGTTGCAGATGGTTCTGCTTCCGAGATCTGGAGCAAATATTCTTTAGTATTCCCACTTTTTAAAACCTAAAACTCAAAGAAACTCCCATACACATGCCAGCATCCTTAAAGTACTCCAAGCTGACTACTTACCTCCTTAACTACTTTATACTTCTCTCAATATTCACACGGAATGTGTCAAAATGCAATAAACTCATTAAAAGCATAATTTTCTAGGAAGCCTTGATGTCACATGCATAGCTGAAAATAATTTTCTCCTTGCTTTACAAGCTATGGTGCCTTACAGTGGAGAGCATGATCAAATTGGTTTCCTTGATTGCATATAAATGTAGATGGAACAAGAGAGTTGGCTAATTTAAATGCAACATATAAGTAAATTAGCGATTGTTTTTCCTAAGTAGACATGAAATTTCCCATTACAGAGGAACTTAAGAAATTATCATGAAAGAAAAAACTACGAAGGAGGTGTTTTCAAGCTCTAGGGCACTGAATTAGACGAGATTATCAGAGATGCACCTCAGCCCAGAGGTTGTGATTACACACTGAGCCTTTCAGGATCAAACACGCTGAACTCATCATTTGGAATGGTCAGATATTTAGCCAATACATAAACCTGCTGCATCCTAAGAGAACATAAATGCAATGAATAGAAAATAAAAGGTGGTTTCATATTTTCTACAGTCATAAACAAAAACAACAAATCGTGTTTCGCTTCTAGACAATTTCGTAGTCAAACTTGTAGGTACTTACTCAATTCTTCAGCTTCAAAATTCCCTTGTAATAAAATCTACACAGAAGCTTAAAGAGGACAGCTTGTATCTTCAGCTGACAGGTATTCAAAGAGAGGAAAGCTGCACGCCTCAACACCAGACACGTGTCTGAATACCATGTCTGAAACTCTATAATGAGTTCTCTGACGTGCTACATACAAAATAAACATTCCTCCTTTTGCATCTTTTCCTGAAAAAGTGAAGCACAGAAGACTCCCACGCTCTCCCTTCCCTTCCCCAATGCTACAGCTCCCCAGTGCTTTTGGTGCGTGGACTAAAATTGAGGGCTCCACACCGGGCTGGATGGACTTTAGGCCAATCTACCTCTGGCCACCTTAGGGGGAAAAAATAATCAACGTGTTTCCTTCCAGTGATACAAGAACAGCATGTTATCAGCCCAAAATACAAACCTTAAGCTTATACTTCATTTTGTAGAAAACAGAAATACTCACAGAACCCAGGTGAAGAAATTATCAAAAAAGTTAGCATACCACAAGAAAAGGTATTTTAGCCCTTCCTTTATGTAATCAAAACCAAAACAGTTCCTGCTGTTCAGGTACTATTAAAGACTGTAATAGAACTAATACACAGTGTAAAACCCAGCTATTAAAGACTGTAATCGAACTAATATATAGTGTAAAACCCAGCTCCACACTGAACACTACCCTGCTCAAAATGGCAAAACGCTACTGGAAAAGCTCAGCACATTGTTTACATTCTCACTTTAAGGAGTTAATGCTGAAGTTAAGGAACTGCTACTAGTTTGGACTGTTTGAACTTCCAAAGATTCAGACAGCTGTACAAGCTGCTCTAAAAATGGCCACATTTGCATAGAGGAAGCAGAAATTGCAGGAAAATGAGTGCAAATGCAAATTGAGTTCGCTACTTTTTTTAAATGTAGCATCCAAAATTTTTTGCTTTGATACTTCCCAGAAAAATGCTTTTTCCCAACTTCACCAGTCGCAAGAGATACGAATAAACAGGGAAGACTTTCAGACAAGTGGAATTTGGTACCCCCCAGCTTGTTTTGGACCAGCATGAGGGGTCTAATCCCCCATCTGTCCTGTTTGGGATTACTCTGCTAGAAGAGAAGGCAACTTTTTCCCTGAATCAACACAGGAAACTGAGCAGAGGAAACGGTGCTTTAAAAAAGGTTCTGACCTCAACTTTAAAAACTGGCAAAAGTTTGTCTTCAAATGGTATTCTTGGTATTCTTTATGGAGTCTGTTGTCCTTCCAGTGAATATGCAATACAACACAGAAGACCAAAACACCTGAGCTAATTTTTTTTAATGTAACACTTCATGCTATCTCATGCTGGTTTTAATTTTATGAGATACAGATTGCAAATCTCAGGATGAATTTAACACCGCACCCACCATTCTTGTAAAACAAACTAAATTCAATTAATGTTCAAAAAAAAGTTAACTCCAAAAGACACAACCCAGAGCAGCCAGATTGCTTACCCGGGAAAAGCCTGAACAAACAAACCCACTGTGAGGCCAAAAGGCCAGGAAGCTGCCAGAGCCAAGGGCCTCCTGTCAAAAACACGCTGATTCCCTCTGGCATTTAGTGATACACATCTTGTGCAAATCCAAAAGTTACTCCACGAGGAAAGGTGTCGTTCCACCTTCACAGTTTCCTGTCGCTAACGTGTACATCCCATCCATCACCTGGCCAGGCTAACTGAAGTCCAAACGTGAATCCCTTAAAACCAAAGATACTCTAAATGGTCCTCAACACCTGCACAGCAAACTGGGAGCAGAAGGGCAAGGGAGGCCCCTACACCACTTCCTGAGGACTGGTCAGTGTCCCACCGTCCCCACCACCAGCTGGCTCAGGGCTAGAAGGGTGACCGGGCAACAACACTTTGTGTGTGGGCATCCAGCTACAAACATCCCGGCCAAGGAAACCCCGGCTGGGAAGGATGTCTGGCACAGAGCCAGAGCGGGCGGAGCATCCCAGGGCAGCTCACCTGGAGCACCACACTGGCAAGGACGGCAGGGAGAACAGCCAGGGATTCAGAACGCAGCAGAGACAGCCCTGAATACGGAAGTTTCAGACCAGCAGTGTGGTTTGAAAGCACGGGCATCACTGAACCAGGAGACATGGGAAGGGGTCCCAGGTGGGAGCCTGGCACAGGGCAGCATCAGCGTGCCCACGTGAGCCACAGCCAACCTGCATCCCCAGGGAACAGCCAGGGCTGTGTAGGAGCAACAGGTCATTAAGTGGAGGTAACAAACATAAGTGGACTAAGAGAGAAGGTGGAAACTCCTCCAAGTAAACTTTTCAGGATCCTCATAAATAAACAGGTTAAGGAAAACAGTTGGGTATCCCAAATTACTTTTGGGGAGAGATTTTAAGACAGATATAATATTTTTAACTGGGAGTTGATTCATTTTACACTATGCCAAACAGAAGATGGATTACATCTACAAAACATATCCATTCAAAAATGCGAGAAATTGGAAACCACAAACCAGGGATTCAATATAAAGAACAGTTCTCATTTCAGCAACAAATCTCAAACCTGATAAATTAAATTCTGACTTTGATTACAACTTCTCCACTACTCTCAATCAATAAACCACATCTCTTAATATTAAAATTGCCATAGGAATGGCACCTGCCTAATATATTCAGTCTACCCATGAAGAAAAAAACACATAAAATGAAATGCGTGTGGGCTTTTAAAATTTGTTTTCATTTTCAAACACTGTTTTGAACATAAAACTTTTCAGAATAATACAAGAGCTGAAACTACGTTTCAATAATTAAACCTCTCAGTCAACAAAAAGAGCTGCCTTCAAGTAATGCTGACTGGCAGAAAATATGCATTCACCTCTGACATCAACCAAGTTATTCTGCACCTGGAATTTCTTACCAACACATCATAAATACTTAAAGCATGCAAATGCTTTTATAGGGGTTGACAAGCATTGATTATCTTCACTACCAGGGCAAACGAGGCTTAGGGTTTTTCCAGACTCACTCCCACAGCTGTCAGGATGCAGGCACAGGACAACAGCCCCAGAAGCCTGGGAATGCCAGCAGGGAGAGGACTCTCCTCACCAAACCCCGATTGCTTCTGTTCCGAGGCTACAGATCCAGGAAGGAAAACCAGCTTTGCTTTCCAAGGCTTTCTGACAGGGTGGGCTGCAGTGTCCAGGAGACCCAGGCACCTCCTGGATGGGTTTTTTGGTTTGGGGTTTTTTTGTCATCCAAGTTGTAAAAATCTCCTGTTAGAGGAGGATGGGGGAAGTCAGAAATATACCATTCTACCAAAATCATTTTAGTTCTTGTTAGCTCATGAATCACTCGTTGGGATTCCTTCTTGGCTGCTTGCCCAGAACAGATGGAGAAAAAAAACCAAACCAAAACAAAAAAGTAGTCAAGTGAATCCTTAGTGAATCCATGAAGCTCCTGCTGGATACATTCTCCTTGCAGGGTTGTCCTGTTCCCAACACCAGCTCACCAGGCACCAGCCCACCCTCCCAGCTCTCCAGGGACAATGGGTGTCAACAGCCACACTGGAACTGACCCCGTGTCCTCCCTGCCCCAGCTGGGGACCAGAGCAAACAGAACACGCTCCACAGGGCCTGTGCAGTTAGCACAGTTTAACTAGAATCAAATTGAGCACCTCACATTTCAACAGAGTAATTTATTAATTCAGAACCTGATCTCATTTACCAGAGAAGCAATTACCAACCAAAGCACTGAGACCTGTTAAACCAGCAACTTGGTTTTATTAACTCAAAAGACCAATTTCACTGATGATATATACCTACCTAATATTCATAAACATCTTTGAACTAATTTATTATGCTTTTGTCTAGAGTTTTCTTCCCTTCAAAATGACACTCCTTAAAACAAAGACAGTAAATTATTTGTGCTGATTTGTGTCTTTTGCATTTGTACTGAAAAATCCTCTAGAGGCACATGTCTGCTAGGTGCCCAAAATGACAAGCAAAGACAAAAATATGCCCATGCCATGCCCAAAAAACCCAAATAACCAAAGACTGTTGTTAAAACCACTCAGAAACAGAGAGAACTGGAAAAGGCTGAGGAACATCAAATTTTGGGAGTTAGGTAAGTACTGAGGCTCCTGCCTGCTCAACACTACACCACCTCACTTAAACCTTCAGGAAAAAAATCTATAAACCTGTGTAACTACACTCCCTAAAAGATATACATGGCATGTAGGTGTCCCTCAGTCAGATTCAGACTTGTCAGCACAGTGAACTGGATGTTTCCAAGGCAGAGCCTACAGTCCGTGAGGCCACTTCTTGCATTTTGTTTGAAGTAAAACACGTAACACTCCAAATAGCACTAACTGATGTCTCAGCAATAAGATATGACAGCAAAAGGAAAAGCTGGTGAAAGGAATGTGTTAAACCAGAGCTTCTTTCAGACTTGGGTGCCTCCGCCAACGTCAAAAATAGATGCCTGTGTCAGATCAGGATCACTGTTTCAATCCTCCCTTGGCAATAGGTGCTTATGTTATCTATTTTGAAAGCAGGACCAGTTCCCCTTTGAAAAGAGAAAGAAAATAATGCCCATTCTTTTGAGAGAGCAGGCTAACAAAGCCCCTGCACGCAGCAAGAGAAATTCCCTCACACGACTGTCAGCCAGGGGAGACTCAAGGTTCCATCTCTCATCTCCCAAAAGGGTGCACTCACCACCAGCCACAGGCACACTCCCCCACCAGGGCTGGAAAATGTGCTAGGATGAAGAAAAAGCTTGTGGGACCAGACTGAGAGCATGCATAAGCAGCACAAATTTCTGCAGAAAAGGCACAGCTCTGCCTCCCAGAACAGCTCACCTACAGAATTCTTTGATCCTACAGGACTGCTCAGGAAGAGACACCTGTGCTCACGCAAAGCCATCCATGGGAAAAATACACTTCTCTTCCAAACAGAGGAAAGAACTGCAAGCCACGGTTTCAACCAAGGGACAGTGAGCTGACAAATTCCAGAAAATCTTGAGATTAAGTTAACATGCTCCTGTAAATTATCTTTTTAGGCCACAGATTTCACTTCCTGCTGAAGGGAAGTCAGGGAGGAAAGGCTGAGCTAGAGAAATATTCAGTTAAGCATATGTGGAACAGGAATATTACTTGGTCAGGCTTGTGCACCGTGGTCCAGTTATAGGCATCTGAGACAATTCCCTGTCTTTGCACCCCCACCCAGCACATCACATACACACTTGAAGTCTTTCTAAGCTACAGCAGAAGCCACCCATGTGGCAATTCTTCTTCACCCTGTCACTCCTGATTACTGTATTCAAAAGTAAAAAATGTAAACACAAAGCCTAGGATGGTGTTTTCTTGTTAAAACTTAACTGAAAAAACAAGCATTAAGAAAACAAATGTAATTGTTTCTCAGTTGTGTAATGAAAACTCCAAAAATCACCATTTCTCAAGTTTATGCAGAAAACCAGCTTTCACATGGGGGGTGAACACAATACAATAAAAAACATCAACAAAAAAGCCCAACACTAAACCATCCTACAATCCCATGACATTACAGTAGACATCTTAAACCTCTGGGCTCACTTCAGTAATGGACTGAGGCACATGTTCAGTTCCAGGCCCAGTTAGCAGTGTCTCCCACACAGTCAGGTAAGGGTTAAACTCCTTGTTACACCATCAATTGCAGCTTTCCAGCATAAGCAAATGCCATACTTAGTTTTCAGTAACATTCACTGGGAAGAGATGTTTTCAATACACATTTTAAGATCCATGCTAAAAATTTCTACTACAATTCGTTAAAGAGGTTCAGGAAATCACTTTGAAGAGCTTAGTTACTGCTGAGTCAGCGCAGACCAAGAAACCAGGCAGAAGGCTCCATGTAGATCTTTATTCCCACCAGTTCAAAACGATCTGTCCATGGACTCCAACGCTGCAGAAAAAGCTTCCACACCTAGAAAAATGGGAGTAATTCCCACTCTTTGACAAAATACACAGAGAAATAAATGAAAGACATTTCAACACATCTTTTTTCAAAAGTTAGGTTCTTCTGAGGAAGCTTTCATTGTCCTAAACAAATCACACCTTAAACAAGACTTGGAAAGACAAGCGGGAATAAGAGCCCAGGTCCACACTACACTATTTAGGCATGACATACTACATGCTCTAACACATTTTATATATACAGATACACATACAAGACTAAGGGACTTAAGACACTAGATTAATTAGGGATAAATTTATCAACTCATACATGGAAAAAGAATCCTAACCTCACATGTGAAATGATGAGCTTTGGCCTGATCATTACCACAGAGGAAGGTGATCTACAGCTGACTGTTTTTCCTAAACATCAGCTGGATGCTGAATGGCAGAGTCAGAAGAATAGATCTGGAAGGGAACAGCCGTGCTGGAAAAGCCAGAAACATACTTATGCCACTGCATAAATCCACAGTTTACCCACACTTCAAATTTAGTGTGCAGTTCTGGTCTCTTATCACCCTTCCTTATGGAGGGACTCACTTGGGTTACTGAACAGCCTGACCACAGGCTCAGGAAATCCCAGACAAAGCAAGTTGTTGAGGACAGTTTTAAATTAGTATTGCCCACAAATTCACCCTGTTCTTGCCTTTCCCTAGATATCCATTTATAACCTCCAAGGGATAAAGGAGGTTGAGGTGGGTCAGATTTGAAGCCTGAATCAGCCACTCTTATCTCGTCACTCTCTCCACCCCAGCAGCCACTGAAAGCAGTGGAACAGTCAGGATGACAGAAGTGCCACAAGGACACACTGTTTACAACTCCTCTGCAAACAGAAACATTTCCTCATCCCAGCTCAGCTGTTCCCTTTCAGACTTCCAGCCATTCTGCTGCTCCTGCAAACACAGATACCACATTTCATAAACGCCCCAGGACTCGCACTTCTCAGCACACGCACGTTTGAATTTTCCCACTGAAACAAATATCCCCAAGCCAAACTGTTTTAAGAGCTTGTGATGCTGTACAACTTTAAAAAACCCAAACGCAGAGTAACTTCAGTAGGCATTTTAATTATTTTAGTAGCGTTAGATAAAAGTAGTGTTTCAAGGCAGAGAAAATTATAGATCATCTACACATTTAAAGTTCTTCTATGGAGAAGGAAGTTCTGAGTACTAGAAACATGAGACAGATTATGTACAGCAAATCCTGTAAAGCCTGTATGTGATTTTTTTGCCTGTTTGCAGCAAGGATGATGAAAGCTTTCAAAACATTTGGAGTAACTCAACACCAACAATCTTTCCTTACCCAAATTACTATGCTGCTTCTGAATTCTCAACACTTGCCACAGAATTCATCTACAACATTCTCAGTACTAGACTACATCAAAACAAAGAAAAAATCCTCAAATGCATTTTCTTAACTGCATTAAATGTCCTAACCCCCTTGTATAAATGAAGTGGCAACTATTAGCATGCATTTCCACATGTAAACTATCCTCTTTTTCATTTAATAACTATTACCGTAACACTCCTTTATGACTGAAATTGAAACCTAATCCAGTATTTACTAATATTTATTCTCTTCAGTACAGAGCAGGAGCTTTATCTTAATGCTCCCCCAACTCATTCATTGAAAGTCTCCCACTTGAGAAGCATTAAGTATTCTGAAATGACATTAATTTCATTTCCAAAAATAGGAAACAGGAGTCCATATCAGAAAAACTGACATCAGCACATCCCCCTCAGTGCCACAGGACAGTTGCAGCCACGGGGTTTTTGCTGTCTGTGCACACAGAGATTCTGCCTCCACAGCACAGCTCCTGTCCCAGGAACAGCCTTTCCAAATGCTTTATGGGCTCACTGTATTTGAGCAGCAGTAAATTCATCACTGAACAGCTGGAGTTTTGCCCAGGAAAACAAACTATATTCTACACTGAAGAGAGGGACACGATGATTACGCCTTTCATATCCCTCTCGTGTTGAAAATTATGGAATTACCAGAAAACTGTAATCATGAAAATGTTAAACTAAGGAGAATGTATTTTTACAGCAAATGAACATAATTATGTTTACCATATTTGGGCCCAAAGCTGGCTGGCAATTCAGTCTGTATATAGACAGCAGTATCTGATTCACTGTCACAGGATATGAATAAACCAGAGCAATCCAGTGTGAATTACAGTCTCCCTCCCATAACAAAACCAAACATTAGTGTGTACATAATACTATAAAAGCATAATCCTACTGTAAATAGCACTTCCATAAATAGCAGGAGTTGAGTAGCTTTCACTTTAATTCTAAAAATCATTCTTGAACTAGACCTTTGTAACAGGAGACTTTCGGAGCTGTCAAAATGCTTTATTTCTAACAAATCTATGGTTTGTAATATATTATCTTATGTAGAACTAATCTCAGTAGCTGATGAAGGAACAGTGGTGACAAGTAATTTGAGATCATAAAGATTAGCAAAGTAGAAGCAGTAGCATGCATACTTCATAACCTTTCCTCATTTTTTCTTATCAAAAAAAGCTGCTTGTGTGTCCTGGGCACAGAATTCGCCTCCTCATTAAGGCCAGAATTTTTAAAGCTTAATTAAATATAGATGAGATTTTTAAAATAGCCCTAACTCATCTTGCATAGCTGGGGCCAAAATAGGATTAGTTATAAGATCAAATATAGCACTCTTCCAATTTATAAATCTCTAATACAAATCAAAAGGAAAAGATAGAGCCCAAACTTGCCACCTGTAACATTTCCCTCTCCAAGACCACCCAAAGCTTAGTGCTTATCTAATTGTTCTGCCTGCTTTACACAGCAGACAAATGAAAAAATCCTTCCCCGAGCTGCCCAATCTTCTGCAAATGCTGTTAACAACTGGTTCGAACACAAGCGCCGGGGACAAAGGGATCCTCCTCCTGCCTTGTCCGCAGTGTCCCAGCCAAGGCCACAATGGCAGCAGCTTCCATCGTCGAGACTCCAGATTCCACTGCCCTCCATTAGCTGCTCCAGTAATCCCACCTGCTATTTCAGTCCACACAATAATTTGTTGCCTTTCATCCACACAACGTAAATGCCAAAATACGCCACAGGTCAATTTAACATCAAAAAGCTGCAAGCTGAGGAACTCTGCAGCAACCTTGGGTCTCCTCCATCCACTCCTTACACAGACAAAGCTGGAAGAAATTTCTGTCTTCAAAAGCAATTAATTACTTGGGATTTACATTTTATATGCTCTTCCTACAAAGACTAGCTTGATTAAAGTTATTTTCCTTTTATTAAGAAAAGCAAGTATTTTAATATTTTAACAACTGTTTTGCTGCTTCTTTCAAAAGAGAGTTAACACTCTCAATAACGAAGTTTAATTTCTTTCAATACATATAAATTAACACATTTGGAAAATAAATCTGGTGTAGATGCTACCAAGACGTATAAATAACTTCCCCAAGAGCTCCTTGCTAACAAATGCATACACGGAATTCTGCCGGCGCTCTCCTCCCTCCCGGCTCTAAGCTGCTGCATTAACCATACAGCAGGGAAAGGCACACAGCAGTCAGACTGATGTGCACAGAAATACCGATGGGATATGGCTGATGGAAGGTGATTTTTTTCCCTTTAAAAAATTGCCTTGTTCTTAGGTTGAAAATTATTCACCAAAGAACTCTCAAATATTTCCCGATTAAAATCATCAGTTGTTAAATAATTATCAATCCTAACCTACAACATATAAAACACAGTCGCACCACTTCACCATGTCCTGAAATTAAAAGCACTGATAGTTTTATATAAACAGCTAAGCCCTCAATCATGGGCATGATTTGTCACCAGGTTATGTGCCAAATATTTCTGCACTGAGTTGTGCAAGAACTCTTTTGTGCAGCAAAGGATACAATGGGATATTTATGCTGGTATAATGCATTTTGAAAGAGAAACAAGTGTAATGTTTTAATCCATAAAACAAATTAACACGATGGGATCGATCTATTCAGTAGAAATACAACATCCAGAGGCAAACCTGGAGACTTAAACTTTCATTATTTGTTAGATCTTTCTGAAACCTCAGGTGTGTTCCCCCTGAAGCACCAAGTCCCAACACTGGCACACAACACAAGTGGAAGATCTCAAGTCCACACCTAACCAAGTACATGCTATGGCATCTCTCCATACTCCTTAAAAGAGCTGAATTTTGTTCACAAATCAGGACTGGAGAGAAACATTTAAAATTTTAAGTGGCATCTTCTGATGTGTCAATTATACTTAAAATTTATTAGCAACATGAAAGACTAAGCTTCAATTAAATGATATTTAGGTGACTTGAGCCATGCTGACACTCCTTCCCAGCAACTTTTATTGACAAAGGGCTTTCCTGCTGCACTAACTGTGACACAGTAAAGTTCTGCCAGCCACGAGACATTGCAAAGACGCCAAATACATTTAAGCAATGTTTCAATACCAGCTGATGCATCTATCATGGATTTGGCCAGGCCCCTCCCAAATACATTTCCCAAGTATCAGGTTTAGAGAAAGCAACCTTTTCAGCACCGGGACTGTTTGTGCTGGCGCCAGGACCCCCCCCTCTGGTACCAAGCACTGCCCATGACTAATCTGGCACCAGCAAGGAGAAGGCTACAATGCACAACGCTCAGCATCAGGGCAATGCCTGGCAATTCCTATTGTGTGTATTACTACAAACTCCCCCAGGCACCATTTTTAGCCACTGCTGGATTTCCTCCCTTCTCCCATCCCCCAAGCCAGGCTCCAAACCTTGAAGTAACCTTGTTCTGTTCCCCCCCCCAGAGACAGCTCCATGCCTGAAACATAACCTCTAATCTTATTTTCTATTTCTAGCATACAATTCATGACCCTTATCCCAATTTTTTAAATTAAATATCCTCCACATTGCACACTCTGCTTCCGACAGTCAGGACGGCGCATGGAGTATGTCAGAATTTATAGCCATATGTTTCTTGTTGAGGACAATTTAACATTACTTTTAAAAGCATTAGAAACAATGTATTTATACAATATAGGTTTAAAGCTTTCTCTGAAAAGGATTTTCAATACTACTGCCAGTACTCCACTGCAATGAAACAGCTTAATTTGTTGGAAGGTTTATCTAAAGACCTTAAAATACAACAGATCTCCAGGGTGGTTTGCAATGCAGAGCATTAACTTCCAGCCATTATTCATACTTGAGAGACTATCTGTGGACATTAAGCTAAAGTCTTACAAATTACTGGGGGTTATTACAAAGCAAATCTCATCTGACACCATCTATTTCAGAGATATATTGCTTGAACTTGTTTGGGTTTTTGCAACAATAAAATATGTTGTTTGTTTGCCATTGATTCTGTAACATTTGTTACACAGAGCCAATTAAAAGTGACCGACCGGACCAGACATCCATCTGGGCCACAGTGGCAGTGGCCAAGATCTCAACTTTCAATTAATGACCACTATCCATAAACCTCTTTCATATTTTTACCAATTATACCCGATTTGTACAGCTGCTAGGGCAAGATGTTTTTCCATGAACAAACTCTCCCACAAAAGCACTTTGATACAGAACAGCTCCCAGAGGAACGAAAAAAGGTTCTTCTGTCTCTGAAGTGCTGAAAAACAAGAAGTTTCCAGGACACACCCCAAGCTTGGAGGTTGCAGCCTGACATGGCCAGGCCCTCTTGGAGCTGCCAAGAGGTACAAGCACGTCTGGGTTTTCACCAGTCACTCTGAGCACTCCTCTGCCTACCCCAAAATAAGCTATTTCAGTCCTAGAAAATACCCCCAGGAGCGAGAGGGAGCGATGGGCACTGCTGAGCTGGGTCTGTGCTCATCCTGCACAGAGGGGTTGACCTGGTCCCTGACCCTTAGGGAACACCCTCAATGAAAGTGAGGGGAAAAAGGGAATTCCCATGGACCCGCACCCCAAAATATTTATAACACACCAAGACAGAAGCAAGCCTTTCAAAACAAAGCCACCTATACTGATATAACTTGATTAATCTGAGAATTAGTCAGCCTAGGATGTTAACAGCAAAGCAATTGCCGCTAGTTCTTCACAAAATTACTTCCCAAATTATATTTTAGACATAATCAGGACAACTTGACCACAGAAACAAAATTAATAAAGAGGAATAATTCTTGAACCATGACCTTAGGTGTTATGACCCAATTTGTTAATTTTTTTTAGATCTATACCTTATCAATGTGCTTGACAATAAATATGGGTTGTTTCACGCCGGTTTGCATAGGCAGTTCTAGTAAATACCATCAGTTTGTTCTACTTCTCTCTCCCACTCCTTCAGCTTCCAGCCTATTCTCAGCAGGGCATCATTTGAATTTCTTACCAGTTCCACACAAATTGAACAGTGTAAGTGGGAGGACAGCCTCCAGCAATTAAGAAGAAAAGTAGATAAGTGAACACAGACCACACTAGAGAAAACCAAGTGTGAGAACTTTTTAAGGTAGCAGAGCTGGATTTTGGAACGGACTGAAAAACAACAGAGAAATTGCGAAGTCAAGAGTCACCTTATTAACATATTTATCCATCAGTGGATATTATGAAACAAAAGTTACCAATGACAGGAGCAGGGCACCCAGGAGCAGCCCATGAGATTCATTCCTAGGTGACTCCTGGGGGATAACAATACTTTCTTTCCTTTTTAAAAAAAAATTAGATAAAATGGCATTGTCAACATAAAGAAATGCAAGTCAGGACCGCCTCATCCCTCAGCAAAAAAATGATGTTATAAACCCATATTTTGAATGGTAACTTCATAGTCTTAAGGGTCAACATTTGAAAACTTCTCTACCCCACCTCAAAATGAGGACTCGGAGCGTCTTAAAAAAACCTCACTGAGATTCTCATGTCAAGGAGTGACAGCCACAAAAATTTATCATGCCACTAGGAAAATATGTGAAAATATGTTTTCAAAAGGATACTGTTAGTCAAATGGAAAAAGAGTATCACAACAGCACTGTCCAATAACCCAGCTATTTCAAAATATTGAATTAATTAAGCATTTTATGGACACCAGAGTAATAAAACGCATAATTAAAGAACTAATATAATATTGCTTGTCAATGTAAATATAAGTTAACTTTCCCACAGTCTCTGCCTTTACTATGAAAGATATTGAAGCGATTCTAAGTCCTCAATGAGGACAGCATTAAAGTCTTTAATTTTTCAGTACTGTTTCCACTCCCATCTTTCATAAACTTGTGTGAACATAGCATAGGTGGTTTTAGTTGCACTAAGAATATTCTTCATTAGTCATAAAGAAAGAAACCCAAGTTGTAGCAGAGTGAATCCATATGTGACACCATTTT
Source organism: Mohoua ochrocephala (assembly GCA_013398855.1). Classification (NCBI taxonomy): domain Eukaryota; kingdom Metazoa; phylum Chordata; class Aves; order Passeriformes; family Acanthizidae; genus Mohoua; species Mohoua ochrocephala. Next base: position 27,438 of record VZTA01003149.1, on the reverse strand, counting down.
AAAATCATTACTTCATAGGGAAAGGGCTCCTGGAACACAGTCATTGATGCAGGCTGGAGCTGCATGCTGATCTGTGCCTTCATTTCCAATAAAGCATGCCATGCACATTCGACTAAGTCAAAACAACCCTTTCAACACACAATCGTTTATAGGAAACATTCAAATTACCAATGAGCACATGAAAAGCTTTTAAGCTCACTGAAAATTCAGTGATTTTTTTAAAAATTTCTGAAAGGAAATATGAGAGCTGTGTTTTGAAAAACAAGCCTTTCACTTAGAGCACTCCAGCATCACCAGGTAAGTCAGTAAGTGCTGGCAGCAGTGCTGTCATCACGGCTGTCCGTATTGGAGCGGGGTCAAATGGACACTGAGCACCAGAGGGGCTGGTGGCTTTCTTTGATATGTAACAACACAGTCATTAAACTCATGTTTAAAAATTAATTTAACAATTCAATTTAAACTAGTAAGTACATTAATATGATCTACAAGGATACCAACGTGATTTGGTAAACACAGTATTAGACACTGTGCCTTGTGACTCTGCTACCTGCCACGACCTCCCTCGACACACCTGGCTGAGCTCACACAGCTCCCCTGCCAGGGCAGCCTGGAGCGGGCTGGGAGGACACTGCCAATCCACCCCCTCAAGAAACACAGCGGGAATCTTCTATCTGAACGCAGATCCCATCTAAGACGTTCCCACACATTCACTACTTCCAAGTCCCTCCAGCCCCAGTGGAACCATCGCACAGCAGGTACGGCTCAGCCAGGCTGATTTTGGACAAAACTCAATGCCCACTGCTCTTCCATAATCAATATTAAGGAAACAACAACTTCCACAATGGCTCTGGAGAAGGTAAGTGAAATTATTGTTTAGGAAAAAACTTATCCTTGCATCTGCTTTAAGATAAGTAGCACAGTAACAGAGCCCAGGGAACAATGAAGTGGTTGGGAAGAACCCTGCTGCTAGACTTCGACATCTGAGGCTTGAACTTCCACTGCAGCTCTTTATTATGTTCTCTAATGGTAATGCCCCTTCTTCCACATTTTTCCCCATTAGGCAGGCTCTGACAAAAACCTGAACTTGTGCATCCTGTGCCCCTGAATTACTGATGGCAGCAGAAAGTGCCAATGGCTACAGCACAACCAAACAAAACGGCAAATGCTTCTGCAGGAAGATTTCCATCCACTCCTGTTCTCCACAGTGCTAGATGGCAAAAAATAAGGAACTGTGTTCCTACTCTACCAATACTCCTTCCTTCTACAGCTCTGTAAGGATTTTGCTCTACTTTTAGAACTATTCTGTTAGGCAATTACAACATCTATATTCTATGTAAGTCCACAATATGTATCTGTAGAAAACCTCTCAGGGAGTGCTACAATGCATAAACACAGGCATGCTACATTTATTTTCTGCGTTTCTATTATAACACAAAGTTTGCAGTTTCCTGCAAATTTTGAACACTAAAAACATATCCTGCTTTCTGGCTTCCAATTCAACTACACTGCTCTATTTTCAATCTCTTTTTCCTACTTTTAGATTAACTCCAGCCAGCTTAAACCCCACATTATTAGACAAGCATCCTTACTACACACTGAGGTATTTATAGATTTGGTTTTATCCACAGCAATACAAAATATGGATTTCCTGCATGTACCTAACAATGCCTGTTACGTGCACACTACACGATGCATGTTCTCCCTACTGAGGGAGTTGAATTTCAATGAGACATTTTCTCACAATTTCAAGTCTAGAAATAAATAAAATAAATACCTTCCTTCAAAGCATCCAGTAACACTCTGCAGCTGGAGCAGGCCATACCACTTTGTGCATTTATTTTATTAGGAACAATGCGTTCTAAAGACAGAACTGGGACTAACCACAATCAGAGTATTATTGGATACATCAAGGGGTTTTAGCCTCTACTACCACTTGTGCATTTACAAGAAGCAAGGAGAGTTTAAGCAGTACTTTAGCTGCTTCAGGGACACTAACTCGCACCAAACTGAGTAACGACAACAGGAAATCTTGCATTCTCAGCACAGCAGATTGCTCTCCCCATCTTTCAGCTAACATTCCAATCCTCACTGTGTAACACATAGAATCAGGAGAGTTTTAAATGGGAATTAAAGTCTAAAGCAGGGAAAAAAAAGTAAAACTAAAAGTAAGAACAAAAATAATCACAGAGGAAAAGGAGAGTGACTGGATTCAGCAGCATAAAAAACATCAGATGATTCCGTGCCTGGCAATGAAACTGAGGGGGTTTTTTACAGCATATCAATACAACAACATTCAAAACTAAGATGAAACTATATTTTAGGGCTCTCAAATGCTATTAGTGAGGCATCCTGCTGCTTTCTGAGTTGCTGCATGCCTATCAGCAAATCATCTTAAACAGCAGAGTCACTTGTAAAATGGAACCTGAGCTCCTCTTACAGCTGTTTTATTCTCTGTCTGAAACAGAAAATTATTCCATGGACCCCTTTTCCTATTTTTCAGGTGATTATGCTGGCATTTCTTTGCCTTTGAAGTTGAAACACACAATCTGTTTAGGAGCCGTTTCTGTGTCCACACTTTGGACAAAACAATGGATTTTTATTAGTCAGAACTGACACTTATTTACTACTAATAAAAACTATTTCAATGTTATATTAAGCAATCTCTACTAGCAAGGACCTAGAAGATAACTACTCAAGAAAAAGCATCAATGAAAAAATCTTGTGGCATTGAGGTTTTTACCACATACCAATGTTGTAAATACCTGACTGTCTTATACTGAATTCATAGAATGCTTTGGGTTGGAAGGGACCTTAAAGCCCATCTCACCCGCCCCTGCCACGGGCAGGGACGCTTTCCATTATCCCAGGTTACTCCAAGCACTGTCCAACCTGGCCTTGGACACTTCCAGGGATGGGGCAACCACAGCTTCTCTGGGCACCCTGTGCCAGGGCCTCGCCACCCCCACAGGAGAGAATTTCTTCCTAATATTTAATCTAAACCTACTCTCCCTCAGCAAAGACCATTCTCCCTTGTCATATCGCTACATGCTCTTGTGAAAAGTGACAGATTTAAGCTTGTTATTCATAAAGGAAAGGGTTTTTTACCTAACATTTGTAATTCTAAAAGATTACATTGAGTAGTCTCAATTACTTACTGAGTTCATGACTACGAGCAGCTGCTTTGCTATGTTTCTTACTACAGTCTTCTAGTATTTAACAAAACCCAAGATTTTGAACAAAGAAAAGAAAACAAACAAAAAAAGGAGAGGCATTCCAGTGTAAGTGCAAGCAAGCCATAAGTACCTGCCACACAACCTTCAGCTTACCACCAGCCCAGGCTGAGGCAGTATCTTCCATACGGAAGAACGCAAGCAGCGGTTTTAGGAAAAAAGTCATTTAGCCAGTGAAAACAAAAACCAATTCTTCCCTTCACATCAACTACAAAGCATCACTTTTGAAGTATTACTCCTTAAAATGCTGGTTCTTACCAAAGAGATACACAACATCTTACTGCTGTGCTGGAACACCCAACAGTTCAGACAAGGGTATCTTACACCTGAGGACACACACTGCTATATGTAAGCCAATTTGTCAAGTGTTTCCCTTCTCTGAGGGTTACTCTACAGCTGCAATTACCATTCCCTGCTTTTTTTCAGAATATATTAAGCAGGTCCTCTGAGATCACCAGGTTTGGACTGTTTCAGACAGAAACCCACCATCCTTTGGCCAAAACACTACTTGCCCGTGATAGTGTAAGGTCAGAGAAAGCCAATGAACTACAGGACTTAGGTCCATGGTGTGATGTAAAAGAAGAAATGTAAAAAAACCCTCAACACAAATCCTTAGCGACAGTTAAATAAGGTTTTTTAAGTCCACTAAGGCAACAGTGCTTTGAGGCACGATGAGGTTTTTCACGTGCTACCGAGCACAATAATCAATATTCACACACAGCTACTTGAATTTTTGCCTCAAGTCTACTGTTCCAAATTATACCAGTTTAACTTTGCTTACATTAGAATTCATTTTAGAGAAAAATATTTAGCATAGACACAGCATGCAAGATGCCCTGCATTCGTATTATAATTTACTCTTCAACACTGAACATCTGAATCAAAACACAGCATACCTTCCTAGGAACACTCGTGATTATGAGGACTGCATCACTTACTAAGCTTTAAGTTAAAAGGAAAAGGAGTATTATTATGTAGTGTAGAAAAATTCACAAACTATACTTACCCTTGTTTTTCTTGACCTTTCATTTCATGTGCAGCGAAATACAATCAACACAGCAGAGAAGAGAACTCATGCTCCAGTTCAGAATATATCAAATAGCATATGTGAAGAAGACACGATACGTTATTTCCCTGAAACCACAAGAATTTTTGGAAAGAAGCTGCCTCATCTGTCCTAAAACAATTTCAAAACAAAATACAGATACAACTTTTTAGCAGAAAGCAACTGACTGAAACACGTAATTCTCTCCTGTTTCAGAATGCGACTTAAAATACCAGTAACAACATATTACATCAGACAGAGAAAAACACCCACTGGCTGCAATGTGAAGCTGAAAAAAGCCCATAAAAATGTGAATGTCTCAGGAAAAAGAACAAATGACAACGTTAAGCCAAATGTTGTCAGTCATATAAAACCAGCAGTAGTCTTCTTCATCTCTCACACTGCACGAAGTTCAGGGCCATGAAGGCCTTTCAAGTGAAACACAAGAGAAGGCAGTCTAGACAGACATTTTCCATCAATAATCCCCCTAAGTGCAAGGGAATAATGAGTAAGAGGGTAAGGATAGAGGAACTTGGAAGAACAGCAACATGCCAACCTACAGACGTGTCCTCAGAAACTGACTTGAGAAGCTTAGTTTAAAAATCACTACAAATTGTAACAACCCCCCCCATTAATGCACTGCACAAGCAACAAACTGTGCAGCTGTTTAAGAACAAATTAAACTTATATATTGTACCTTTAAAGCCCGATGAGCTCCTCAGCCCTGCCCTCTGCTACCCTGAGCCACAGCAATTCAGGCACCCTGTGTTCACCCAGCACATCTGACCGAGCACCGCCCTTCAGAAACGTGTCCAGACACACAGCACCAACCTGGCACCTCCTGATGCCTGAATGACAGCTCCCGTGGGCTGACAGGGACCTGATGGTCACTGTGATACGGAAAAGGAGGGCAGACACAGAAGAGCTCTCATCTTCTAACCCACGTTCAGAAGAAGCACAAGTCCAGGGCAAACCATGGTCTGTTATTCATTTGTCTGACTGTATCAGACAATCCTAATCAAACCTCCTACAACCCAACCATTCCAGAAACTGAGACGGAAGAAAAAAACCCAAACAAACTCTTTTCCTGCTACATCTTCAAAGGAAGAAAATGCACTTTACCCAAAAAACATTTCCCTAAATCTTGTGTGTCAACTACAGATTTAATCTATCATACCAATTCACCACCACAAAAATGTAACATTCCTATACAAAAACAAAAAATGTATCATTAGTGGTTTTCAACAGATTTCATATCCAGAAACATCTGCAGAGCAATGGATTCACTTAACCAGACCAGGATCTTTCCTAACCACTAAACCAAGCAACAGATTAAATTCAAAATAGCACAGGTCAGATGCACCACTTTTCCACCCAGATAAAGCTCTAAGTGCACTTGAACAAAGACTGCCAAACCAGACCATACACTGTCCCATGACCCAGCATTTGGTCTTAAAACTGAAATAGTCATTTATGTGAAAGACAACATTTAAATTACGACTGATAACCTGGATCTGTAGAATACCTTTGCTAAGAAGAAGGTGTGAACAAGCCTGTGTTAAATTCATAGCCAAATTTGATATAATTTGCTAATTATCAAAGTTATTCTGTAATACCTGCCTATAACTTTACAATGTTTGCTCCTCTTTGGACCTGGAATGAGGTCAAAATGCTGAATTCAACATCACAATCTGCTGCCCTGGAAATTATTGCAATGTTTAGACAAAGAAGTTTGTTATGAGATCTAATAGGATTGCTCAAAAAAAATTGCTTTCATTCTCCTTCTGAAAGCAATGCAAGACAGACAGAAAGACTCTTTTGAGTAAGGACTTTTCCAACATTTAAATACAGAACCAAGCATATTCCCAAAAGCAGGATGCTGCTATAACATGCTCCGTTTTTCAGGGTTTGGCTCTAATAACTGGCATTTCCTTCCAGGACTCCACACAATTTTCATCAGCATGAAACAAAAACAAGCCACATAATTAAAAGTTCACATACACTTGCATTATTTTAGGAAATTTAATTTTTTGGTGACCTACCCTGCTCTTCTATACACAAACTTCAACAACTTCTCTTCAAAACCAGCCAAAACAGAAGTGCAAGTGTAACATTACCAAAGCGTTAACTTTGTTTCTATCAGAAGATGTGCATCTATCTACACTGGAGGAAAGACAATTCATTTGTACTGCACTATGAGTTACTAAAGTACGCCCAGTTTGCTCTCTGTAGGTAAAGAATCTCCAAGTACCCTCTCACATCCCTGCTCTCCTGCAATGGCAGTCTTGGTTTCATCTGCACCCCTCACAGCTGAACTCAGTAAAACAAAATTCTGATTGTTACCAAGTTTCTTCATTCTTTTGTTTATTTAATAATGAAAGGTTTTAGTTTTTCCTAAAGAATACATGCATGTTTAGCAGTAGACCTATTTTTCATCATCACATTAAAGTTCTTGATTGCATCATTTGCTTGCAAATGCTCATCTCATAGAGCAAAAAGGGTTGATCTTATTACCTTATTATTTAAATATTTGCAAGCTGTGTTGCTCAGCCGAAAAAACACAAATACCTAACTGTGTCTTTGGTAAGAGGCTAAATAAAGTTTATTCTGCAGCTCTGAAACGTGCACTGATGAAGCAGGATTCGGTAACAACGTCTTTGCACAGTTTTACTTCACACTGTTCTGCACCGCCTGGCCTTAACTCCTGCTTGGACCAAGAACTGCAGACCACTCAACACAAGCAGCATTGCTACCCTTCCCTCCCACCAAACATCTCCTCTCCTCAGGATCTTTCCATCTTTTACAAAACACGGGGGCCTCTAACAAATGACAAACATCTGCATTCATTTTTACCTGCATTTGACAAACCTGGCTTCTTCTGAGCATTTGGAGATGACAAACTCATCCTACACTGGAGTCCCCTGAAGCCAAACACACAGAACTGGAAGAATGACATTTTTAGGTACCCTCTTCCTCCCTCCACATAATACAATACCATCTGGTGCAAGACTTGCAAAGAGCATTCTGAGAAACATTTTGAAATACTCACCAGAAAGAGGTTACATTCCTCAAATCTTTTGGAGTCTGGCACAGAATTACATTTACCCACTGTGCTCCTTCCCCTGTGATTCCCCAGTCTTTTACTGCATCTGTGAGGATGCAGACACAAGAAAAGTCTTTCAAAAAGAAGAGTTTCTGAATGTGTCCTTCCTGGTCACTACAGCTCTCTCTGCTTTTCAGCATTTTTGTTACATGATCATATAAAAAGAATATCTGGCTTCTTCAGGATGAGATTGCCAGCTTCAAATATTTTTAAGGAACTTTTAAAAATATTACCTTGTACTTAGAGTCTTAGGAAGCAATACTTAAAAGATCTCGAGATTTTCCTGGAATGTGAGCTGTAGACATTCAGGTGTTTTATCTTTCTCCAGGGAAGTTCTTGTGCTTGGACTCAAACTGTTCCCAGGTACACAGCCAACTTCTGTAATATGTACAGAAGAGCAGGAAGTTCAACTTTCATTAAAAAATACCGAGGAACATTGCCCTGAATATCCTGGTATGAGACAGATCATGTGGACACGCTTCAAAGGATCTAATTTTACCCCGGTAAATCCAGAGGAATTCCCAACACCATCCAGAAACTCACAAACATACCAGTTATGACAGTCAGGTAATCTACTTGGGAAACTAAAAACACTCAGTTACTGACAGGAGTAGAGATAAATTTCATTGGTAGACAACCCTCACACGAATGAATCACACCAGAGATGCCTGTGGAGAAGTGGAAAAAGGGTCCACCACGGTCCCTTCCTCCTGCTCTTCTCGTACCCTCTCCTCTACACCTCATTCTATACACTGCTTTAGAGTTCCCAAAATATGCTAAAATAAAGCATTAAGGAAACAAAGTTCAATATTAATATTTCTATCAAGGGAAACAAACTTTCTCTTACATTCAGAAGCTGTTTAGGTTGAGGAGATTTATTCTGTTCCCAGATTGCAGAGTACTCAACACAGAGCCTGAGGAATTTTCTGTAACTGGACAGTAGCATTTAAATGTCAGCTTTGAGTGCACAACTAAACAAGAGTCACACCTAAAATACTGTTATTAAACAGCCAGCTGACATGCTCCCTTATAGCATTCTAACCAGCACACAGGTAGTGTTAGGAAAGAACAAAAATAGAGTATCTCAACCTGAGGAGTGACCAACAGGGTGGTGGAAGAATTTTCCTGTTGAAATTTTCCAAAGAATCTGTCTTTTGCAATGCTGTTGTACAGAAATGCTTATCAGAAAACGTTAGTGCCTGGCAAGTACCCCACTGTAAAATGACTTGATAAACCAAAAGAGAGTCCCATTGACCCCAAACCCCCAGCCACTTTTTCAAGTGGAAAACTGTTAGGAAAGCCAGCAACAAAACACCACGAAGAAGGAACAATGAAAATCTAGCTAGCCTAAACCAGAAAATACTCATCAGTTATTTCAGGGAGAAAATGTTACTAAAAACATAAGCAGGAATTGGTCACAATTTAGGGAGGTATTGTAAAGATGCTTCCTAAGGCATTATGTTCTCTGCTGTGACCCTAATAGTAAAACATGGGCAGTTACTCTACAGCAAAAATTTTTTTTAAGTTTTTGGTTTGCTTTTTAGCTAATATATCAAAAATTCTATCTACCAGTGCTATCGTGTTCTCCTGTGAGGGCTTTCCTTAGAAGGAAGAATATTTATTTCCTTAGTGAAAATGGTTCTTCAAAGCCAAGTCATAGAATATCACACTTCCAACTTGAGTTGGATAAGCTGCCGTATGTTATCACCAGACTGAAGCCAATTTGCCATCGATGGAATGCAACACTGCAGCTGGGAAAATGCCTGACGTGCTGCACAGACTCTCGAAGATGCCCGAGAGCCTCACAGAGCCTCAGCTACTCCCACCTCAGACCCACCCATACGCTCACAGACACCCCATGACTCCCCCAGCTGTACCTGGAGTCCTTTGCATTCCCCTTTTCAGCCCTTTTCTTTCGTTCTTCAAAGCTTGACCAGCATTTCTAAACCTTCTATTCTGCTTTTTCCCACACACTCTCGAACTCCTTTATCTTTTACTCCAAAGCTGCTCCAGCCCAGATCCCTGGAAGTTGGTCTGCCTCACACGAAGCTTGTGACCTTCACAGAATCGCACAGATCAATTCCCCAAAATTTCTCTTAAATAACTAACACACTAATCTTCATTAATTATAGCAGGGTAAGACAAGATTGATAGTCCAAGACCACAGTTCTCAAAACAACTTGTCTTGTCACATTAGAACTCTTCAAAGTGAAACACACCTCATTAACACCAAAATTATAATTTTGAAGTTTCCTTCCAAAAAATCTTTTTTTTTCCTCCTTGTTTTAATCACTGTTTTGACAAAATTCAAGGACTGGACTAAACCAGTTTATCCACAGAACACTACAAGACTGGAATCCTATCAGACCAAATTGGCAATTAACCTAGAAAGCAGTATTTGTGAATGGAATGTGTCCTTTTCCCCCCCACACACCTTAAAGGTTTCTTTGATGGCTGAAAGGACAAATGTCTAAACAGCTCCCGATGTGAAATTGTCTTGAGGTACGTAAACAGCAGAAGAGAAGAAACACAAAGCCAGAAGTGCAACTCACACAACTTTAGGCCTCTTCTCAGTGAGTTTGGAACCCATTTTTAACATATTCTACTTAATTTGCAAAACATTTTTTCATCCTACTAGCCAGAATTTCAGATTTTACAGGTATCAAGACACAGCACCTCCTATGGTTTAGATCCACAGTCCCCATTAAGTTTCCAGCACTGCTTTCAGCCACAGCACATGTACAATCCAAACAGAACCTGGAATGTGCCATGGCCCAGGAGCATGGGATTGCCTGCAGCGTGTCACTATCACTTGTTGCCCAAAGGCCTGGGAAGGGTATCCAGACACATCACCAAGCTCTAGGAGGACCAGAGCAATTACAATACAGACTTCTGTCAACCGTAGCAGAGCCTGTTGCCCTCGGAGCCAGCCCCAGCACAATGCCCTGTGATGAGGTTACCCATGCTACTGGAAATGTCATCTTTCATGTATGATATAAACCCCTGCTGTAACTACTAACAATACCCTGGCATTGTTTGCAACATGTAGGGTGTTGCACTGGCTAACATCCAATCCCAGTAATAATATTCTATCTACCTACAATCACCACAAGAAAATACTCATTCTCAGCCCTGACTGGTTCTGCAGCACAGCAGCAAGCTCCTGAGAGAGCTGCCACACTCCACTGCAAGTTCTGCATCTCCCTGTGCAGTTATCTGTCTGCATTGATCAGGCACTTCTCTAAAACTGTAGAAACACCTTGAGATTACTGGGAATAAGGGAGCTCTTTTCATACAGCACAATTAGTCATATCAGCAGTGATAGCTATTTTGAGCAGCACCCATTAATCACTATCATTAGCAGGATTTCTGGTGTACCAGCATTCATTGTACCAAGAACAAGTCTTTTCCTATTACAGTACTACTACATAAACAAAAGCAGCAGCACAATTTCTCTTGACATAACCCTGTTTTGAGTAAGGCAAGAGGCAGCACTTAAAATGACAGTCAGTGCCAGGTTTAAAGAAAAGCTTATTTAGGACAGAAAAATACAACTGTTTTGCTGCAAAGAAGAACTGGCCATCACTTGTATGCTGGGGGAGAAGGGGTGTTGAAAAATAATAAATAGTGGGAAGAAGTGAGGAATAAAGATCTCAAGCTAGAGACAGCACACCCTCAGAAAAATAAGACGCCAGTGACCAAATCCAAGCTGATGCCCAAGAAGCAGAAGAAACCTAGACTTCACTTTTAAACATCAATAGCATATATTTTCCTTATTAGTTTTTATGAGGGATTATTTATCCGTTAGCCAAATTTCAGAGTCTCAGAACACACTTTCAACTAGAAAAAAATATTCCTCGTACGCATTATTTCTAGTTTCCGAACCACCCTGAGTAACTCCTGATCCAGAATGAGAAATGCCAACGGAAGCGTTTCTGCCTTACACCGACCTAGGAAGCAGCACCGCAAGACGCATGGAAAGCAGTGGCTCTGAGCTGCTTCCAGCCTGGTTCCTTCAAGCACCAGAAACAAGTACATTGACCTGAAACACACCTTCATCACAACCATTAAATACTTGGAAAGTTCTTCTAGGAAGGAAAGAACAGAAAATACAGGAAGAAAGAAAAACCTTCTGCAAGCCTTGAACTTGGAAAACTTGCCATTCTTTACAGAAGGGTCCAGCTTTATCTTGTGTAGAAATGTTGCCTGATAGAAGACTCGAGCCAAGTGCAGAATCATGTTGGTACCCATGATACACAAACAGCACCTGTGCACATACCAAAATGGGCCAACACTGCTGATCCCATGAGCTGCATACCAAAATCTTCATGTGGCCAGAAGCCACACAACACATACCACATACCTCAGAGAGGTGAGGGAAGGGGAGCTTCAGCCGCCTGTGCCCACAGAAAACAAAAACGGTTCCTCAAGAGCACCTCTACCTCTCTGCCGACAGCACTAGGCTGAGGAAACAGAAACATCTAGCAACAACAGCCTTAAAATCCACAAGCTGTAGATTTGAGATTGTCCAACAGCCACCCCGGCAATTACAGATGCAGTGCCATTTTGGGAGCCAAGCCTCAGCCTTGTGCCAGCTGCGTGTGCCTCCGAAGCCACCGGGTGAGCCACCCTGTAACACCAAGTTTATTGCAGCTACGCACCACTGAGGTATGGCCGCTCTTCACAACACCCAGACATCTGTGCCTCTATAAAAACGGTAATGATAATAATAACGGCCAATTTATACCTGTTACAAGGTTTATAGTCTCGCATAAAACAAACAAATAAGACCTTCCAACTGCTTTCAAGTTCCTAAGCCGACATTCACCCGACAAATACATACCTCTACCATTTCCTCTCCACTCAAACGAATAAAACCCCTCAAGCAGGGAGAAGCAAAGGAACATCAGTAAAGTTTTAAGATACAGACCAAAATGCGTTATCCTCTTCTTCTGGCAGTTACCATATGCACACAACATAAGGCTCGGCAACAACAAGCGGCACTTGCAGCTCGCATCAGGTGAACAATCTGTACGCAGCCCCTGCAGCGGCCGGGGACGCTGCTGCCCGCAGGCCCCGGGGCGGGGGGCGCGGAGGGGCCGGGGGGCCCCGAGCCCGGCCGGGCTTTGGGCGGC
>VZTA01003149.1:0-12542 GCA_013398855.1 Mohoua ochrocephala | reverse complement strand
AAAAAAAAAACCCAAAAAAAAAGCGCCTCTTGTTTTTTTGCTTTAGTGTTGTTTCGCTTTTGGGGTTTTTTTAGGAATGAAGAGGGAAATATAAACACAGACATGTATTTTTAGGGATGCTTATATTTCCTGGCCTTGGGAGGCAGGGTGGCCCATCTGGAGCTCCTTATCGGTGAGCAGCTCTCGAGGAGCTCGAGTGCTGATGTTACGCTGAGGCTGTGTCAGTCTGAGCACTGCTGGGCCTGCTGCAGGAGGAAACAAACCACCAGGAGTTCCTGAGGCAAACGCTGCCACTCACACTTGGGTTTTGCTGCGTGTCCCCTCCAGGGCTGTCCCAGGGGAAGCCTGGGCTCTGGTGAGCTGTTGTTGCCTGTTTTGCTCTGCAGGGCTCCTCTCCTCCCCGAGCCACATCCCTTGCAGTTCCTGCCATCTGAAGAGTGTGGTGCGCTGCTTACGGGACACAGCCCCCTCCTGTCCTGGTGAACAGCTGGCAAGTGTTGCTGCAGGAGCTGATGGCCACCGCCACAATTCTTTCTAACCGTATTCTGTTTTACCGACATGCAGTTTTACCAAGAGATCCCAAAACTACACGAGCCATGCTGACTAAAGTGCACTGTATTCACAGGCAGAAATCTGTTCTACAGACCGAGTCTTACAGTTCAAGACATCAACATGTTCTTTCACACTATCTGGAGGTATCCAAATATGCTCCCATTTTGTTATCCCACTGATTTAATTGTATTCAGTGGAGTGTGCAGAATTCGGTTCTGTCAACACTGACAGTAGAGTTACACACAATAGGCATATTTTTTATTTTGACTCCCTGGATTTATTTACATATTGTTGTAGGGGTTTTTTTACAGTGCTGTATAACAACTTTAACACATAACTATCTCTAAAGATCAGACATTTCATTTGAAATTTACTGCAGATTAAATTTGCAGATTGAGAGCATAAAGGCACAAAGGACTGGTAAGAATTGTAGCCTTAAAGTTAATATGTCTTACCAGATGGCAGGAATTTTAGACAGACTGTGAAATAAATAGGAAGTTCACACTTCCTAATATGAAGAGGGCATGAAAACATGCAATTCAACAGAGTATATAATAACCAATGCAGAATAAAGAGGAAACTCTCAAGGGCTAGAAAATATGTGCTGTAGATACCTATTGTGACATTGTACCTTAAAATTATTTTTCTGGAGTCTTACAATGCAATATTTATACTGAGTAGTCTATTTTTTTAAGGTTGTGAATTCTATTTTGAAAGATGGTAGTATGATTAACTATTTAGTAAAGTCCTATGTAAATCAGTATAGAATAGATGTATTCAGTTATATTTATGTTTTCCCCACTGATGTTACATGTATGTGAAAAGTGCTCTCCAAGACCTCCATTGAATAGGAAGGGAAGGAAATCAGTGCACAGTTTAAACAAAAAATTTTACAATGTTGTTTAGAGAGAGAGGAAAGCAGCTTTGAAATGTATTATGAGTGCAACTCGATGTCAGGGGCTGTAGGAGGAAGAAATCATTATCTTGGGAAAAAAGCAGCATTGGCACAATAGCCATGTACAGATGTTAATAAGGATATGCCTATCAGCAAGGTGTGGGATAAGATTAGGAGGATGAATATTAGTGATATAATCCCTCAGGAGTGCATTGTCTTGTTACAGGAAAAACCTAATTTACAAGAGGTTGTTTCTGTTAATCAGATGGATATACATTTAGGAAAAGGTAATGTGGGGAAAACCAGGGTGATTTTGGAAAACAGACTAGACCACTAACGTCCTATTGTATCAGCAGTGATTTTCCCTTTGTGGTTACTAATGACTGTGAATGCTGCAGTGACAGCACATTGAAGTGCAGGATGAGCAGCAGCAGTGTTGCACTGATATTTGGGCTCTGTGTGCACGTGGAGTTGAGCAGCAATGAGCACGCAGCTCTGGCTGGGGCGGTGCTGTGCAGTCCATACAGTGTGCCACAGCCCCCATGGCCACAGCCTGACCCACTCCTGCTGCCTGGATGTTTGACAATGCAGGCATACATGTAGGCAAATCGGGCTTCTAAAAATACATTTCACAAATCATCCATTCCAGCTGTCAGGGTGAGAGCAGTCCTTTTGTCCTGCAGCCCTGGACAACGAAAATCCCATCTCAGACAAATGAAATTTAGTCCTTTGCTGCCTGCCAGGAAAGCTGCTGACCTGTGCTTTATGCCCTCAGTGCTCTGCCCCACCATTGTGTCCAACCTGAGGCTCAGCACATGGGTTGGCCTCTTGCCCGGAGCCTCTGTAAACAGCACCAACTGGCAAAAGCAAGGCGTGGGCAGAGCCCTCAGCGCTCTCTGGAGCAGTTCCTGCCTGTTACCTCCACAGGGCCAGTCCCACTCTGGAAAGAGTGAATATGGCCACCTAAAAATAAAAATAGGGACAATCACCTTTTCTTGTCAGACAAATCAAAGGTCAAACCGGGTCACCTTAAAAAATGCTAGGCTGCAAGCCATACTGGCTATAGGGAAAATAAATAAATATATAAAATATATAAACCTCTTAATCCTACATGGATCCGTTCAGTTTTGATTGAGCTGGACGGAGGCCGTTGCCTTCAACTGACGCTGGATGTGTCCCATGACCTTCTGGTTTATATATTTAGACTCCCCATACTAATCTTCTCTTCTACAGGTCTGATGTCATCACCATTATTATAAGCAGAACTTGTCACTTGATTGACAGCAAACAACCTTTCCAAAAAGTAGCCAAGGAGTAAGAATGTTTTGTCAGAGTGACATATGATCACGACTGCCTGCAGTCCATTTTTGTTTACAGGCAGTGGAAGAATTTCAGATATTTATAAGGTCAGTGTCCCTAGTCCAGAGAAAAAGGAGAAGACGTGTTTGGTTTTAAATTGTTGTTCTGCTTTAAAAACTGACTTCCAGTTGGGCTTATATGCAGGACTAGGCTTTGAAGTAAATCCTTTGCTTGTTGCGTCCTGGGCCCAAGAATGGAGTGCTCCCAACTGCACGCACAAAGGCATTTCATGTTTTTGCTTTAGGAAGTCAAATACTTAAACATATGCATAATTCTTTTTGACTGTCTGGTGATTCAGATGTCTGGGATCTCATTTTGCTTGTTTTTTTGAAAACTTTCATGAAAAGGAATCAGCTTGCAAAACCACAAAAATGTACTTCTCAGCCAGCTGTGGTAAAATAGTTCGCATGGCCATCTCAATACTGGAGAAGTCTTTGTATTTAAAAAAAGTATTCTGATGAGTAACAAATGAACATGAATTCATTATTAGTAAGGCATTAGCAGTTGGCTTAGAACTGTTCAAGGTATGCAGCAAACATGGCAGTGCTGAGAGAATATTTGTGAGACAAAAGAACTGTTGGCATTCAGTCATACTAGAACTTAGAATATTGTTTTAAAACAGATATGCTGCAAATGTGGGAATGAGAACTAGACTGATTTTTTTTCTATTTAATTTGGCATTTAAGTATATAGCACAGTAAGGTTTGACAAAAAGTAAAGTGTAAATTTATGTAACTGACCCCACTTATTAATAGGGCATTAAGGACTTGTAATATTATAGAGCCTAAATACTATTTAAGAAGAAGTGAAACAAAATTTAGAATTAATTCTAGAACGTCTATAAACAGGAATAGAAAAATAGTGTCCGTTCTACTAAATGTTAGAAATTAGAGGCTACCTACCAAATGATGTTGTGTTTGTTTGACCTCGTTCAAATGATTCCATTAAAGAGTTATGTATGTTTCAGATAACAAAATTTGACTTTTTTAGTACGTGTCTTATATTGGATATAAAATTGTTATTTGAACAGTCTATACTAAACATTTTTACCATACAAATGGTAAATTTTATTTATGTTAATATAAATACACAAAAATAATACATGTTTATAAATATATATAAATATTTAAAGTGGTCTAGAAAGAAGCCTAAATGATAGTTTTAAATAATTTCTATGTGGTAATTCCTGCAACACAGGATTGTTGCGGGGGGACTGGATAGGGGCCCAAATGCTATTGCATTGACTTAGTTTCTGTCAGGGCACTGTAACAAAGGCAACTAAATTTCAGCTGCCTTAGTGGTACTGTTATTACCTTTTGCCTATACAGATTTTTAGTGTGGAAGACTGCCAAAGAAGGAGTAATTTCGTAATTGAGAACATGGAAATATGAAAGTAGGTTGAACAGAAGGATAACAGGGAAACGTATCAGTTAATATTTCATGGATTAAACTTTGCTAAATTACTTGATAACATAGAGAAAAGTGTAGTAGATAAAGCTGTGATCTGATGCAGGCATGATGTACTAGGCTTTTCTCTAGAGTTTCTTCACTATTTACTGAAATGCTCAGTGTCTCACTGTATATCATAGATCCGTCTATGCCTGAGATTGGGATTTAAGTAACCTCCTTACAGGAAGGCAGGAATCCACTTACAGGAACAACCGATGAGACTGACAAAGCTTCCTTCTCAAACGACTCTTGCTATACCCTCCATGCAGAGCCTTTTTTGGGTGTCCTATCCAAACCAGGCCAGGTCTCCTGGTGACATCATGAAACATGAGATGCCCACGAGCTCGTCTTTGGCCACGACGGAGCTTTGGCCACCTGTCTGTCCTATGCTTGAGAAGATATTCAGGATGTTGACAGAGAAGAGTGGGACTTACCTACTAAAACTTGGCAACCCAGGCTCATCCGTTTTCTGTGAGAGAGTGCAGCCCTCAGTGCTTGATTGGCTGAGGACCATTTTCCTCTGGCTCCAACAGGAAAACCAGCATAGGTGACCTCCCTGGCACCAGCATAGGTGACCTCACTGGCTGGTTTCAGGTTCCTGATTTGTTTCGTCAGCTTCCAATGCCTTCATACTTTCTCAGTAACTGCTGCCAACAGTGTACGTGGTTTGTTTGCATCGTCGGCCTCCCCCTGGGGCCGAGCTCTCCTTGACACATCTGATATCAGGTTTGAGCAGCTCACTCCCCTCATCACTAAACTAAAGTTGATGATACAGTGCCCAGTAATTTTTTGTTTGTTGCTTGCTCTTTAAGCTTCCTCAGCAAAAATGGTACCCAACTGGCTGTGTTATTAGGTGCAGATATCCTGCGCTGCTGGACACGTGTCAGGGATGCAGAAGCAGATCTCACAGGGGTTGTGGTTCACTGTGCCGTCTTTTTCACAGCCCAGAAATTCCTCAGTTGAACATTAAGGGCTACCAGAAGTTATTTCTCTGGCATTCCACAAAACCGAGATCCTTCGGCTGCACCAGGCAGAGAGATGCCCTTGATGTCTGAGTGACTGGTTGATGGTGCTCTCTGCATCCCCTGTCTCAACTGCTGTGCCCTCCTTGTTTCAAGAGGCCCATATAAACCTCTCTGTTGTTGTTCGGCTCCAAAGGTCACGATTCATCTATCGATATAAATTGTGTGTTGCTTTGTTGGAATTGATAATTGCGGTTCTCGGCTCTTTTGCATGACGTCTAATCAATTGCAGTATTGTAAAAGGAGGTAGAATAAGCTGCCGAGTCTGTATCAGACTATCAGATCACACCAGTTGTGCCTGGTGTGAGAGGCAGGAAACAAACCATCAGTCCCACCAGAACTGCACATATGAATTATGCAGCTCTCGTGTGAGTTGTCACGTCTGTGAGCGCGGGAGACCGTGAGACAGCAGCCCTGTGGTAGTAACTGACAACTGAGGGAAGGAAGATCTTCCCTTTGTGTGTGCACTGCTAAATAATTCAAAGACGAGACAAACAGTACCTATAGATGCATCGTTTTTTCATTTCACAGTAATGAGACAAGATACTATAAGTCAAATATGTGTATTTCAGATCCTTTTAGGCACCCGTCAAGCCACCAGTTACTAAAAGGTAAGGGAGAGAAGATAAAGTGATCATAGGCCATACAAATTCTATACATCAGCTGTTTGTTGTTGGGTTTTGCATATGTTAGTTTTTCTTTCAGAATTCCAAGAGTAAGGAAATTTATGATATGATTCTTGCAAAGTTAAGCTTTGATAGCGGTATTGAGTGTCAACACACTGTATTCACATCTCAAGGATTGTTGTAATTCCAGGAGCTGGAAGATGAGAAGGCAATAAATAATAAGATACAGGGTATGCTTTTCTTCCTTTTTAATGGGAAAATATTTCAGCCATGGCATTGTAGTTGACAAATGTTTGCTTCAGCATAAAAGAAAAAGGAGAAGAAAAGAGATTGAAATGCATAGTCATATGGGAAATAAAAACCCTAATCAATGAGTGAAAAACTTCTCCTGTAGTGTTCTTAAATTAAGATGTAGAACATGCACATGTATCCCCCAATCTACTCAATACTGTTTCTAGAGAATAAACAATCTGTAGATTTGTTTGGGCAACACGATTTGCGCTTTCCTGGAATAATTACCCACAAACATGAGCTTGACCCCTGTGTTAAACTAACGAACCCTTGCCTGTGCATGGAGGGTGATCTCAGGGATGGATGGTTACAGAAAAGTCAGATTTGGATATTAGACACACATGTCCCTAGCAGGAGTTGCGGTTTTCTCCTCATGTGGATTAAAAACACACTGACAGTCTTCAGAGTTGCTAATTTAGGCCTTTTTGATTGCAAGTTCCAGGCAACTTCGTGTTTTGCTCCATCTTATAATTCTAGAAATGGTGGTTTCCTGAGAAAAACAAGCTCATAAGACTTTGGAATGCTCTCTCTCATGGTTTCTGTGCATGCAGAATTGGCAAGCCAGCACAGAACATAATCAGAACGAAGTTCAATCTGTAGTGGTTTTACACCCTATGTTTTTAAGAGTCTGCAATCATTTTTCTGAAAACATGTAAACAGAAATCCTTGTAAAGCTCTTTTCTCCAGCTGTACAATGGTATACATGTATTTTGGGGATTTTCAGCCATAACTATTGTAGCACTAACAAAAGCTTGTTAACTTCAGTCACGTTTTTTCTTAATGATTTTAAAAATCATGGTGCTGGTCTTACAGTGAGATCCATTTGCACGTAGATCTCATTGAAGGCCCAGGACCTGCAGTTAATATTATTCCATTCTGCGTCTAATCACACTCCCATTTTACAGAAAACAAAGATGGGAGGTCGTTTCACTGTCAGCAATTTATTTATTAATAATAATACTTGTAAATATCCTCAAAATCCAATTCAATAGGAATTTGAAGACCTCAAAAATGCAAAGATCTGGGGAGTTTCTCCCCGAAAAATTGGATAGTACCATGAATGATGACGTACAAAGTTATATCTGCAATTTAAGAACCTGCAGTTATTTGCAGTGGAGTAATTTTTGCCCCCTGTATGACCATACCTTTTAAATTCAAGTGTCTGATAATACAGACAAGCAAAATAAAACAGGCAGGTATTTCAAACAGAATCTGTAGAAAGGACAGCAGTAACATGTAGATCTTTTTGAAAAGATTCAGTCTATAGAACTGAGATTTTAAAGAGAGAGACTGGCAAAAGAATCAGGCTCATCTGATATGCAGAGGAAGAAATGTCAACCTGAGGGTAGCATCTTCTAGAACGAAATCTACATTTCCAGAGAACTTCCTTGAACTGAAACAAGCTGCAAGATGGGCTCATTTCTTAAAATATTAATAGTAAACTTGGGTGACACGTTCTTATTATGCTTTCACTGATGCAAATTCATTAAATTGCAATGATAATAAATCTTGAGAGATTACATTTATAACAGAATATCAGACAGTTGTTTCTGGGTTTTCTAGGACCCCGAGATTTGTTTGGCATGCAGCTGAACCATCATTTATCCTTGCTGACAGCCCGGTTTTCATTTCTAGACTTAGTGCTGCTGTGCACCAAATGACACTGTCCAGCTGGGGGTATTTAGGCTGCTGGTAGTTTTTTAGGCTGCTTTGTAGCAGATGCAGGCTGGCACATCCCTGCCTACTCCAGTGATGTGGGTC
Source organism: Mohoua ochrocephala (assembly GCA_013398855.1). NCBI lineage: Eukaryota > Metazoa > Chordata > Aves > Passeriformes > Acanthizidae > Mohoua > Mohoua ochrocephala. The sequence continues at coordinate 4,587 of VZTA01003149.1, read as the reverse complement.
GCATTCCCAGCAGGAGCCCCACCAAGAGAGGAGGAAGGAAACCACTTGCAGAAATGAGAGTGGTGCAAAGCCCAAGCCTCAGAACTCTGCTTTAGTGGGTCAGCTGCCAAGAATTGCGTGTGAGCAGTGCCTTAAAGCTGTCTTTGCTTCCCTTCAGGGACTCGACTTGCAACTGAAATATCACACATGGGGAATTTTGCCAGAACTTTGAATTAATATCTACATGACCAAAACAGTTACAGTCACCTCCTGTTTGGTGCTGCAAATTCCTCATCCTCAGACGTGTATTCTATTCACTGCAGCAGTGAGGGATACTTGAAGAAGTGAGTGTATATTAAGGAATATATTCCAGGAGTTTAGTCGTGCTGCTTTTAAAATGTGCAGCAATCTTTGTGTTAAATTTAGCTGAGGAGATCAGGCCCTATGGCTGCAAAAAATTTGTTTTTCTAGGAATCAAAGTACCTTAAATGTCTGGTTTAAACCATTTCCATTGTGAAAAGTACCCTTAATCTAGAAAGATGTAGCATCTAATCTCAATAACATGTTTTAAGACCTTTACTCTCTATTGTATAGTATATGTGCAAAATAAGTACAATGTATAATATGTATCTAATTATGCATAATTATAATTATTAATATTTAATTAATGCTAATACAACAAATAATAAATATAACAATCACTTGAAAAAGTAACGGTTATAGGAACTGACATAATTCAATTAACAACAGAATGAATTCCCTATTGTTTTCAGCAGAACCTCATTTCCCTGGATGATGGAGTCACCTTATGAAAACAAGACCAGGACAGCTGGATCACAGACCTGCAAACCAGGCTTGGGCAAGGTGAGCTTGGCAAGTGCTTTTACTGTGAATATAGGCTAAAAGTACACGTATTTTAACAACTTTGCTACCCTTCTACATGAAAAAAGATCTGCTTGCTTTCTTTTTAGATGAGTCCTTTTCCTGCTGGTTTGTCTCGTTCATGTGTCACCACTAATGCACTTAGGACTAAATAAGCTCCCTGGCTGTTGCATCAGGAGCAGAATTATTGCTTGCACTTCCTGAATTTATCTTAATTTTCATATTGAAGTCAGCAATAGTAACTTCTAATATTAAATGGGCCAGGCTGACAACTAGTAAATTGAAACTGTAAACCAAATGTGACCTAAAAATCAGAGGAGACACCATTGCTTTTCTTCCAAACACTTGAAATAAGAGTAAAAATCTTATTTCAGCTTCACTGCTTGTAAAGGGGAAGAAACACTGGATTGCAAGAGATGAAGGTTTTGTGTCATGGCTAAAAATACCTCGGAAGGAGTTTACCTGTCAGTACGGATTACACAGAGACGCTGTCTGCCTGCAGCTGGTTCCCAGAAGGCAGGAACAGAGCAGGTGTGCTCGGAGCTGCTGTGAGCAGCCCCTGGATGAGCGCGGGCACGGCCCCTTTGGAGGGGGCATTGCCGCCGTGCTGCTGCCCGTGCTGGGCACACAGGCACTGCCCCGGCCCCGTGCGCTCAGCCAGGTGACGGCACTCGGGGAACAGCCTATGCTCTGTGCTGGCTTTTTTGCCAGAGGCTTTTTGGGAAAGGGAAAGCGTCGTGCACGGGCACTGCGGAGTCCCCGTGAGCAGCCCGGCGCTCCACAGTGTCACCTGCAGCTCGACAGCGGCTCCTGCGCCGGGCCCGCCTCGGCTGCTCTGGGAGTCACTGGTGGCGCAGCGCTTTCAGCCGGGCTCCTCTGGTAATGTCGGTGCCGCAGCTGCTGACTGACCGCGGAATTTCAGCCTCCAGTCACTCATACGTATCTGAAGGGATTTTGCACTACTCAAATGAGTGTTCTTGACCACCATTAAAAGCTCTGCCTTCTGTAGCAGTGTTACTGAAAATTCATGGTTGTGTGCTTTTTATTCAAAAAAATACCCTTGCTGTCTGATATAATGGTAAATTAGAAATTAATTTCCTACACAATGGTTAAAATCCATTGTGTAAAGAGGAATTGTATCCAAAATGAATGTATTCCTATACTACCAAAGCAGATTCATATCGGTAGCCACTAATTGTTCCATCTAACAAAAAACAGCAGTCTTTGTTAGAAAAAAAGACATTTTAGAAACTCTGTTACTTGGTAGCTTTAGCAAAACAATAGTTATCCGAAGAGATTTTTTTTCTGTGCTAATAGAAGCGATTTATTGTCACAATTTATAAATTCAGGAAACACACCCCCTAAAATAACTCTTCCAACAGCTATAGACCTTTCTCTAGTGTAGGATTCTACTGCTGGATTTGCCTTCCATGATCATATAAACCATGGTACCCGTGCTCCTCTCCAAGGAAACACATGGTTTAACTACACATGCATCTTAGCAGAGACAAGAGACCTAAATGTGACAAAAAGGAAATTGCTATCATCTCACAGAGCTTGATTAAAGCTTTAGGCATAGAGCTGTTTAAATGACAAATGCTCAATGAAATAATATTATGTCTTTATACTCCAGAGCACTATTAATCTGAGGTTCTAGGACTTAAGGAAATGTTAATTAACTCATTACCATTCCTGTAAAGTGTTACCATTACACTCGGTTTGTGGGCCGATAACCAAAGCATGGAATTATTATGTTTTTCACGAAGAATGAGATTGGGGTTCTCTTCCATGTGTGTTCCCTGTCAGATATTTACAGAGATGTTAACTGCTCATGCAGTAGTGAACTCCATGGATCTTCAATCAAGTTAGCCCAAAAGGAGCAGCAACAATTTTGGAAGAGACCGAACAACTTCAGCAGTACCCAAAGCAGGATGTTTCTGCAGCGTGAAGCTTTGTGTTGGGTGTTTGGGAGTTCAAATTTGATAGCTAAGAAGCTAGGCAGTGTTCTTAAGGGTTTGAAGAAGTTGCATGTTCCAGGAAAGAACAGAGACTGTTCTGCAGAAATGTAAAGGTTTGCATCACTTTAAGTACTTTTTTTTTTTTTCAGGAAGCTGCCTGCTCTAATAATTTAGGGTAAATAATGTGCGAATTAGGAAACCACTGTTTGGTCCATTGAAATGCATCTCTGCACAGGCTCGCTGAAATCTATTTGCGGTTTCAGTATAATGAAAGGATTTGATCACTGCAAAACACAACTCACCACAGAAATGTTGTGCAGTGTGGGTATAGAATTTGTTCACCTAATGCACACACAGCCTCATGCCTTGTTTCCAACAGAAGCCACCAGCAGATGATTTGGGGGAAGGTGTAGAAGACCCATAGGTAAAGAATAAACTGCTGTATGCATTAGATCTCAATCTTAAATCTGTTTGTATGGTAAAAACATCAAGCATGACATTTTCATATACTTCCCACAAGATTTTAGTCAAAGAAATCACTGCTTTCCAGTCCCACTGGTAACAAGTTAGCCACTGAAACTCTTTTTGAATCTTGTGAAACTGTTTGTCTCAAAGATTTCCCTTAACAATTAAGTTTTGTAATTTAATTACATATTTATATTATTATTGTTATTTTTGCATTTCACGACAAATTTTCCCTTGTTTTCCTGTTACAAGACAGCAAGAACTGAGGTTCAGAATCTACTTTTTCTGTAATATGCTGCAATTTTTATGTTTTTTTTCTTTATCGAGGCCTTTCATGCCTGATTCATTTTTAGGGTAAAAACCAAACATCTTTCAGTTTGCCTTTTCCCTTGCCCAGGTCATTCTTCTCATCCTTTTATGAATTTCACCTAACCCTGAGGTATCATTTATTGAGATCTTTGCAGCTCGTATCATTACACTTTCTTCCAGATGAAAATACGGATTTCTCTAATATTCTTCAACTTCTTAATTATCATTTTTTTCATGCATCCCAACATTTTGTTTACTTGATTTGACCACAGCTAAACATGACCTCAGTCTGCTCTCTAAGTTGTGACCCTTTCTAAGAATGAATGATACCAGTAACTCCTCTTCTTCCCTTCCATAGCTCAACACTTTGTACGTATAAAATTTGAGTTTTGTGTGCCATCAGTCTGCCCAGGTGATGTAACCTAATTCAGTTTTTTGAAATTCTTTCTAGGCCTCTCTAACCCTCATATAAATAACCTGTCATCTACAGATTTTGCTGCTCCCTTGTCAAATATCTGCTTTTTTCCAAATGAGTGATAAATACATTAAATCACAGAGAGCTATTATTTTATTTAGTACAATTGCTAGTATAATTCCAATATAAAAAAGCTCTAGTTCCACAATTTTATGTCTCTCTGAAAGTTAGCCTGTTTCCTACCTGTGTTTTAAACTTTAGTAGCCATTACCTTTTTTAGAATGGCAAGTAATTAAAACATGGTGGTTTAATGCTCATTTCTACTCTGGCTCCCTTTTCCACAGATGAAAAGCTATCTGTAATAAAGATATACTGATAGAAAATACCCCTATTACACATAATCACATTTTTTCCCACAATAGTACAATTCATGTTCTTAGCCTGCCTGTGTTAGTTACCAGGGGTTTGGCCCACATAATTATTTCTCAAAGGAGAAAGATTTTTGAGCAGTCTTGGGAATCTGGAGAGGTCCCGGCTGACTGGAAGCTGGTAAAGGTTGTCCCAATGTTCAAGAAGGGC
>VZTA01003148.1:0-19114 GCA_013398855.1 Mohoua ochrocephala | reverse complement strand
CAGTCGTCCAACACTGTCATTGTCTACTTAGCAAAAAAGACGGGGTTGTGTATTTTACACAAAAAGCAAGAAATGCTGACGTTGTTTGCTATGCTTCTATTATAGAACAATACGACCTGACAGCATTGTCCGTTCAATTTACAAAGCCACTGGCTGTTCAGATAATCCTAACCACCATGTGATCTACTTGGAGCATGTTGTTGTGCGTATCACTATTACTCACCCTCGACGTGGAGACTTGGCAATTTACCTAACCTCTCCTTCTGGAACTAGGTCACAGCTCTTGGCCAACAGGTATAGTATGACAACCCAATTTCACAGTACAGTCAGCATGCAGAGCCTGCACTGAGATGTCAGTGTCAGCAAAGAGCAGTCAAGTCATTACAGCAGGGTTGCTAGAAGACACAGGCTAATTATTTTTTCTTAGAGAGATGGGCACAGTGAAGTACAAATGAACTCAAAGATGACAATTTCAGTAGAAGAGTGGTGTTAAAACCGTTGGAACTCCAAGACAAAGATTAGTCAATTTCAATAGTTCTTGTGTGGCTCACCATTTATTAGATGGCTGAAAAATGGGAAGAAAATAGTAACAGGCTCAGTGTTCATAAGGAAGCTGAATGGAAGTGTTTCTACATACTATTGCCACTTATTTTTTATTTTTCTCCTTTCTTATCCTTTTTTTTTTTGTTAGTAGTGAAAATCAGATAGAATAGTGTATCTTTACTACTATTTTTTAAGCCTCTGATGTTACCTCTTTCCAAATCCTTTTTTTTTGAAGTAAACATACTCGATTCATGAAAGGCTCATAGTAGGACAGCACTGAGAAGTAGCACTAGCACTTGAAATTAAAGGGCTGATTTGTAAATTGCAAATTAAAGTTTTTAAAAGTTAACCATTGCCTTCATTGCCTTCAAAAATTTTTACAAGTCAGCCATCAGTGCAGTGATGGGTACTTGCTTTCAAATGTCCAGCCATTTTAACCACAACTACTAAGAAAGATCAATCTTTTTCCTCATCTTGTCACCTCTATGTTATGTTTTTGGAGAAACTGTCACAGTGCATCAAAAGTCTTTTTTTTCTCCTGACTGAACTCAAAGTATCTCTTTGTCCAATGTATCATTTCCAGCATTAGTGCAATCTACGTCCCTGGTAAGTGGACTGAATCATTAGCAAACTGAAAGACTTCTCAGTGATGTTTCTATTTCCCTGGTCTACTAGCAGAAATTTTCTTCAAAGAAAACATTGGCAGTCTTTTCCATGTAAATCTCGCTAAATCTATGGTCAAGAACACCACCTCCTACCAGAGATGGTTATGGCCCTAAGAAACATCAAAAACCTTTCCAAACTTTACCCCAGTTCCAAATGTGCAAATAAGTTACATTTATGGTAAGAAATGCTTGTATACTTCTCCAACTGGCTAGAAATCTTCTTCCTGATGGGACCCCAGTATGATAGATAATTTTTTTTTCTTGGTGACTTCATTTAGATGACTGCCATTCTGCTAGACATAGAGCATGGCTCCCATAGAAAAGTTGATGTTAGCTGATGTTACGTGTCAGAAACTGCAAAAACTGCCATGTATCAAACCTGTATTGTGAGAACTCTTCTGCTTTTCATCTATACTTCCTCATCCAGAAATGCTGATTCTCTGCCTCCAGAGACTTGCATGTCCTCCTGTATCTCAGTGGTAGGACTTACATTTCCTCTTGAAACAAAGAGCCTATTTTGGAGACAGGTGGAGCTCAAATGGACTTGGTTCTGATTGAGGTGTGAATACACATTTTCATTAGAGATTATGCTAATTTAAAAGAAAAGGTAAACTGAAAATACTCTTCAAGCTGTAGACAGTAATCCACCAAATGGAGAGAAAGTTGTCCTGGAATTTTGGGGTCCTTTAGAATATCTCCTGTGTTTCATTGCGAGTGCTGTCATAGGTTGCTGATAAAGCACATAGGCACATATATCTGTATCTCCCTGTTGCACTACTACACTGAACAAAGAATTTGTCCTCTGCTAACCAGTGCGAGGCAGGTTTCTCTTATTAGTTATGAAACAAGCTTTTCTTCTTCTGTTTGAAGAAATCCTTCTTTAGTTTTCTCTTCCATTTTCATGCAGTAGTTCTTCCTCGGTTCCAAATGAAAAAAACTGAAAGTCATCCAACTAGGTATCCAAACAAAACAATCTTGTGTAAACCCAGTGGTCTTAACACAGCTAGCTTTTGGCTCTAGGCTTTCATGTGTTGCAGCTGACTCACAGCAAGTGGGAAATACATTCCAGTATTCACAGTTCACCTCTGGTGATGATTGGTGTGTGGAATAGGTACAAAATGTAATTCAGTCTCTCTGTAACCCCTGCACCTTACAAAGTAACTACTTTCTGTACATGCAGTAGAGAAAGGGAATGCAAATATACATATTAAAATAAGGGGATGTTCAGCTCTTTCTTATCTGATAGTATCAGAAGACTAAACAGAAAACAAAGAAACCTGAAAGGCCTTTTCAGGTTTTACCACTTCCCAGAAAACAAATTATTCATGACAGAGCTCATAGAGTCTCACCAGAAGTTCCCTTCCCATACAAGCTTCAGAGATGTACTGACTTGCCATCACACTGGGCTGAAACAAACAGCTCTGGGCTGCTGATGTTAGGGATAAATGTATATTGCAAATTCTAGGTCTGAAATACCTAGAACCTTCACAAGCCCTTTCTTAGGGTAAAGTGATGGATATGAACACAATACTTTCCAAAATGGTGTTTCAAGGCTTATTTTATGTGGCCTTGCTATAAGATGTCATGCAGTTTAGAGGTAGTAATTTCTTGAAATTAGTAGTATGCTGTGTGTTGTCGATATATATGTTTTAGCATCATGTTGTAAAATAAAACTTGAAGTAGGATTGTTGTTATTCACTAGTATGAAAAATTAGTAATGAGGTGTTTGATTTCTAAAGTATCGATAATGCTGAATATCAGTGAATAAATGCATTCAGCTGTAAGGATGCATGCGTTTGGCATACATGCATCCACAGATTGGCACCAAATAGTCTGGTGTTTATGCTACAGGCAAAGGCCCCAGAGGCTGTTGTACATTGCTACTGACTGAGATGTTTTTCTCAGACACATAAGACTTTTTAATGCACGTGTACAGGATTAATAGCAGCAGTACCAGCTGTTTTTACTGAACCCAGGGAAAACCTCATTGCTTTACATTTACTCATCTGGGCTTAATTTGAAACAGTTTGCTGGTAAAATGTTTTAAAGTGCAAAAGGTATATTTTACATGTGCACTTCTCCACCAATTCTGGAAGAAAAGTCATTGTGCGTAATTTCTCGTGCATTGACAAGTAGGTCCTCAAGGCAATATTTGGCCTTTTTTCTGCATATTTTATCCTTAATGTTGGCATCCCCTAAAATGACTTCAGTAAGAAAACTTGTTAGTCAGAGGCGATGTGGATTCCTTTGCAGGCATTTGGTGGATTACACTGTCACTGGTTTAAGCCTTATGTGCATTCTTCAAAATCTGCATTACAGGGAACATCTGCTTTGTTGTTTGGAAAGTACTAAACATGATTACATTGGATGTGCTGCAGCAGAGGAAAATACAGGCTGGGAGAGCATTGGCTGCTGTGAGGATGAGGCTAGATTTAAGTCCAAAGGGGAACAGTATCCCCTTTTCAAAAACAATTGGCCAGTGGATTTGGCAGCAGGGGTTTCTGAGTGTTTTTTTGAGACATACCAAGGTCAATTCTAACAAACATTCAGTACAGGCAGGCTATGGAGGAGAAGCTAAATACAACGGGGGTAGGAAAAGCAAACTTAGGGCTCGTTTGTCTCCCACTGAAGTCATGGCTTATTTAATTCTTGCCCTTTAAATTTAAAGCAGCTGTTGCCGTTTGACCCGCGTAACTGAAATATTTCAGCCACATGGTGGCAACTTTCCAGGCCACTAGCTTCATAAGCTTATATGGCCCTGCTATTAATAATACTTCTCTTCAGTAACAAAAGAAAATATTTTCATGACCATCTTTTTCCTATCATGAAACCTTAGACAATCAGTACATTTTAATAATACACTCCTCTGCAAAAAACTATTAGACCAAAACCAAGTTATTCTTATCTAACTTACTCAATTGTTTGCTTCATAAAACACCTTGGTGATCTGAAGTAGAGGAAAACTTTCTTTTCTAGGCATCCATCTTTTCTGCAGCTTACATGTTACACACTAATATCAAACAAAACCAACATTCTGTGTATCCTAATATGATGAAAAGTAAGGGCCAACCTTCATGCTGAGTCTCTCTGAAAAGGTCTGAGGTGGTAGTAATCTAAGTCCACAATGAGCAAACAATAATCCTATGCTTGTACTGTGTCTACAGGGTGAAACAGTTCTTGGAAAACTATTTCTCCCAACTCACACTTGCTGTGTTTTGTTTCATTCATATTGGCTATATCCTTTTATTTTTCTTTTTTTTCCTTTTTTTTTTTCTTTTGGGGAGTTGATGAATAGATATCGCACTACGGAGCAGCTGGCTGGCCAGTGGAGTGTGTGGAGCTCCTCAGCCTGACATGTCTGCAAGTAGTGATGAATCATTTACTGTCGATATGTGTAGTCCCTGGGGACAAGCTCTTCACTTTTAAAGATGGTGATTGCTGTAGTAGCCACTATTTTGGGCTAGCAGTCATTGTACACTATCGTCCATGTTACTCAAACAACTTCATCATGATAGTTCAGAGATATCATAAAACTAGCTGTGATAACCAGATGTAACATGGAAATGAAAAAAAAAAATGGTGTGTATGCATATACTTTAAATATGTCTTCTTTAGCTCCACATCCAGAAATTTCAAGTGATCTTCCACATGTAGGTAAGAAAGCTTCTGAAATGCGTAGTATGTTCTCTGACCATTTCTTTTTTCCGAATACTTCAGTGCAGGTGGGCAGTAGGGTCTGGCTGAAGCTTTGGTTAAGTCAGTTTGAGCTGTCTGCAGTTTCTCAGGGGCTACATCTCACAGGGAGCTGATGATTCGACCCTGTGGAGAAGAGCTGCTTTAAGGAGAATAGTTGACCAAAGCACTTCCAGGTACGCAGCTTGGGAAGGCACTGTGTAGTCTCTTCAAACTATAAGCACACTTGAAAACTTGTGGCCATGCAGACTGCTGGGCAAGGAGCACTTGCCTGTGAGGCTGCCAATTTAGTGTGCTGGAGCACATCATAACAAAGACTGCTGCTGTAGGAGAAGAAAATTCCTATCTCTTGCCAGCTACTCCACTGCAGCCACAGCCACGAGCTAGTGCAGAGTTTCCAGGCTCTTAATGCATTGAGTTCAATATGCAACCATTGCTGTCAGTCAGGTGCAGGTGCACCTTCTCAGCTGAAAAAAACAATCTTGGTAACTAAAAAAAAAACTCCTTTTATGTGTTTACTTTTTATTGTTCGTGACAGATGATGCTGGTGTTGCTAATCGAATCCCCTACCTTCACTGCCTTTTCTCATATGAAATTAAAAATTGAAAGAAATTTTTCCAAGCTTTTAGGAATTTAAAGATTCTTTGCTTTAAAAGCTGAAACACTTGTTTGTTGGGTTTTTTAACTCTATTAGAAAGTAGCTAATTGCCTTCCTCTGGGTCTAAAGTTTGATTACAAATGACTATTTCTGCTTTAAATTATATTCTTGAAGAGAAAGGTTACACAATTTTTAGGCTGAAGTGGTAGCAGTGGAAGAGACTAAGACTCTTGAATTTGTTTTAAGAAAATAAATATTTTATTCTACACTGTTTAACATATGTTCTTATATAGACATACATATAGTATGTGATGAGTATGGCATTAAACTTGTCAGAAAAAGAAGAGCAAATTTTTTATCGCGTAATGCTATTCGTTGTAAGCAGCAGCTTATAATTATATAGTCAATCATGCAGTCGCATCCACCCCATGTTGAGTGTTTTGTTTCTAAGAAAGGTCCCCTGAGTAATTGAGCAACAGAACTGGCATTCTGTTGCGATTATGTTAACAAATAAGTTTTAAAAATTCAGATGCTGTTAATCACTTTGGTGTTTAAAAGCTTGTTATGTTCGTGAGTACAGGTATATGATTGTGGTCATAAAAACTATCAGATTATTCTAACAATCTTGTTTAAGTATTTTAGTCTATAATAATCTGTAATAGTCAACTAGCAGTTCATCAGACCATGTACCAAAATTTACTAATCCATGATAATCTGTGTGATAAGTGTGTCTTTGATATGAATTTTGACAAGTTACAGAATTAAATTCTGGAGTGGCTGCATGCTCCTTAAAAGATACTATGTATTTCTTTCTGAATAAGGAATGTACAGCTGAACATTTGATAATTTCATTCATTTATTTAGCACCGCTTAAAGTGAAATCCATGTATTGCCTCATAGGTTCTTTGACTTGAGAGTTTAGTGCATAAACAAAGCAAAGCAAAAGTACTTGGACCATTTTGTATGTCCAAAATACATACACAGACAGCCTCAGAGTCAGTATGTTTTCACTGTTCTTTTGACCTGTCTGTAGCTTTTCGACTTGTTTGTAGAATTTTCTGTGGAAACACAGTTCATACATTCAAAGATTCCGATTTAGACCTTATTTATAAAATTCAAGTCTTTCCCAAAGAAGTATTCTGTAAAAAAACGGGTCAATTTTCTCAGAAATAATATTATCAGATTTTCCCCATTTCCATGGATGGAAGCTTACAGTTCCAGTCACAATGTATTTTAGGTAAAGGTGTTTTTATTAACACAATATGTGGGATTTTTTTTCTCTTCCACCCAGTGTTACTTAAAAGAATTATTAAAATGGAAATCTGACAACAATTTAAAATTTCAAAATAAGACAAACCTAGTTATTCAAAAAGTACTATGAGAAATATCAGACTAATTACAGTAAAAATAAACAGCAACTCCTGTTTCTAATGTATATGAATAGGAGCTCAGTGAATACAGAATTTATAATTGCACAGTACTTGTATAATACTATATCATTTAGTTGCTGTAATGGCAAAGAGAAATACTTCTGCCTTGTTGCATTGACAGGGTGTTTAGAAAGTAATACATTAGCTATCAGAAAACAACAGTATGGCAATTTGAATAACAGTTGGAAATAACCTACATGACTTAAATTGAACATACTCGCATTCAAATTCTGGATAATGACTGTGTAATAATTTCTACCATTTCAGTAAATGATATGTGTCATGCATTTGTGAGATTTGCTGTATTCACACAACTGATTTAAGAGTGACATGAAACAGGTCCCTTCTGCTGCCAAAATATGTCTACATATGCACTTATAGGCACACACAGAGAAACACAGAACTATATGAGAAGAAAATCTCACACAATTATCAGTGAAAATGAATCCCAATGCATATTTTAATTTAATTTTTTAAGTGCTAATAAATTAGACTACTATTATAGGCATTCATTTAAAAGGGAAAAAGGTAGCACAAATTGAATGGCAAGTTGAACATGAGCCAGCAGTGCCCTGGCAGCCAGGAGGGCCAAGCGTGTCCTGGGGTGCATCAGGCACAGCATTGCCAGCCGGGCAAGGGAGGGGATTGTCCTGCTCTGCTCTGAGCTGGGGCAGCCTCACCTCGAGTGCTGGGGACAGTTTTGGGCACTGCAGTGTAAGAAGTTTATAAAGCTATTCGATAATGTCCAAAGGAGGTTGCAAAGATGAGGAAGGGTCTGAAGGGAAAGCCGTACATGCAGTGGCTGAGGTCACTTGTCATATTCAGCCTGGAGGACACTGAGGGGAGACCTCTTCACAGTCTACATCTTCCTTGTGAGGGCAAGCAGAGGGGCAAGCACCAAACTCTTCTCTAGTGACCAGTGACAGGATCTGAGGGAATGGCCTGAAGTTATGCCAGGGGAGTTAGGCTGCATATTAGGAAAAAGTTCTTCATCCTGGGGTAGTTGGGCACTGGAACAGGCTCCCCAGGGAAGTGGTCACAGCACCAGGCCTGACAGAGTCAAGAATTGTTTGGACAACACTCTCAGAGACATGGTGTAAGTCGTGGGGCTGTCCTGTGTAGCGCCAGGAGTTGGATTTTGATGATCCTTCCCAACTCAGGATACTCCACGATTCTGTGATTCTGTTTGAAATGAGAGCATGAAAATCGGGTTTTGGCTGAGCCCTATGAAGTGCACCAATCATGTAGGTCCATAGAGTTTCTATTGCAAGAAGTGTAGGACACACAGTACCTGACCCCATGCCTCTGACTGACCAAAGCATCCAGCAAGAACTATGGCATTTTATTCCTACCCACTGTGGCAGTTTTCATCAGGAATGTACCTACACGAGTATCCTGTTTTCCCAATATTTGCTGAACTTCACAAACTTTTGAGAATAAAGCTTGAAATTAGCTTAGAAAGGAACAGATTCACATGAATTCAAATATAACATTTATGTTGTCTAATGCTAGGTTTTTCTCTCTTTTATGGAAAAGCATTTTCAATCTATTGGATTTTCTACTGTAGATATTCCTGTTTTTAAAAAATATTTAAGCACAGCTATTACCAGTGGAATTTTCACGCTTAAGGACCAAATTAAAATAGTGATAAATACTACACACACACATATATATGTGTATACATGCGTGTATAAATTGACATGCATACATATCTCAGTGTGTATATATGCACAAATACACAAAAATACATATATGTGAATGTATAGTTATATATGTATTTTTAAAAGTTGAGCCATGTGATTTTATTGGAGGCAACAGTCCTGCTTAGAGTGCTCTTCTCATCAATAGTTTTGAGGTACCAAGCAACACACTGTGAACACCGAATAAAAGTGCAAATTCTCTTGTGTCTAATCCTGGGCCAGGAATGGTCCTCCTTCCCCTTCTCACATGGGATCACAATCACATTACAGTACCTGAAATGGGTCTCCCTGTACTAGAAATTGTCATAATCCAGGCCTAAGTTCTAATGTTTTCACCCACAACCTAGGTAATTAAATTATGGTGATGGTATTGGTTATATGAAACCGTCAGATGCCATTAGTCTTTCAGTTTTACCCAAACTGAATTCTGCAAAGTGTTTGAAGAGGGTGATACCTTGGTTGTTTGAGGATTGAGGCCAATGTCTCAGTTACATATAACTTCCTCTCAAGAAGTGACATGTATTGAATCACTATTGTCTTGAACTTAATCGTTTTTATTGGGTTTAAACCCCTTTTAAACATTCCGATCCAAAGCCAAAAATAAACGTTACTGAAATTTTCCAACTTACAAGTTATTTGTATTTACACCATGCTGTTAAAGCAGTGGAATTCTGTATTATATGTGTTTTTTCCAAGACCCACAAATCCCATTAAATAGTATTAGCAATTCTGGTATTTTTGCAACAAATTTGCTTGCCATTCTCTTTTTTATTATAAAAACATGATGGCATGTAAAGACTCTCTTCCATCAAGCAAGAAAAAACTGCTGAATGTGCTTGAAATACATGTGAGAAAACCATAATGAATACTATTATGTAAAAGTACGGATGAACAAACTGGCTGATTATTATATTATTCAAGAGTTTGCACACTTGGAGGCATAGCTTCCCAGGAAAAAAAGTTTTCCTTGAAATAATGCCATGATTTGTTTTAGGCTATTCGATCATTCCATGGAAGGATTCAAAAACTGGGAGTTTATGACTACTCACTGCTGGAGTGAAAAAGCAGCAGGTGATTGGATCTTGGAAATCTGTGACACTCCATCTCAGCTGAGAAATTTCAAGACTCCAGGTAGGACTCTTAACATTTATTTGGGCTCTGTGAATTCTGAAAAGTGCTTGCTGGTTTTCACCTTTTATTTACAGCTGGAACATCTCACTGGTTTTAGTGTGAAGCCATAGCTGGGAAGAGCATTATTCTAAATTTACCAATGCACTCTTCATTTTTATGTTACTGTTAAATACCTTTTAAGCCACATGGTTCACTTCTGTTCTGAACTTATTTCTGGGGGTTTGTTAGATGACTTTTTCCCTAAAAAATTTAACATACAGATCAGCCTCACTCAACCACTGTTGATAGAATTGAATGAGAATTTTAATTCTTTATGTATACTCTGCTTTAGCTGTGTTGTGTTCTGATAGCCAATCTCAATTTTTAAAAAAAGCTTCTATGTCTAGTCATCAAATCCTGTTGTCTTATTGCCTGACTCAGTAGTCTGCATAACCTGACCTAAGTTTTTTAGGATAGTAAACCAGCAATCATAAGCCAAAAGTTTGAAAAGCTTTTACTCAATATGTGGTTAGTAAGTCCCTAATGAAGACCAAGATAATGTATGATTTTCAAAATTTCTGAACAGGAAACAACTTTAAGATTCTGGTAACTTTTTACACTGTGGCCAGTGTTATTTAAGTGTTAGCTGTATAGTCATCTGGTTAACTTTAAGCACAGCATTTTGAAAATCTTGATTATCTTCCCCTAGAGCTCTGAAAGGAAACACCAACATTGCCAGTGTTTTAAATTTCACTTTATCACCACTGATCACTTCTCACCATAGCTTTGCAGTCATGGAAGGTTCTTAGCCAAATAATGTTAAATGCGCCACTAAATGAAAAGCAGAGTTTCCAGTACACTAAAAAGGGGTACGCACTAAATGTGTTTGGAAAAGCAGCCATAGAGTATAAGCAAAACTGCTCAGGGATTCAGGATCGGGTTTTGTGTTTGGGTTTCTTTTTACTTTTTGTTGCTTTAGAATTTGATAGAGGGGAGGTATTAAGCAGCAAATAAGTAATTTCGTTTTAATCAGATTACTGACAAGAGTTAAAAATCAAGTCTTTTCACCTCCCTTTTACACTTGTTATTCCTGATGCATCCAGGAACATCTCTGGTGTGAAGGACAAGTTAGGGTAGCTCTTCACCTCTGTGTGTACTGGAACCAACTGATTCATCCAATAGGCGTGAAGGACAACCACAACCACAACACATTTCAGCTATTTCCCTCTTTTCTTCCCTGACACATGCCTTGCACTAAAAAAGATGTAGCGTGGAGCCATTTTGCAAACTTTTAATCTGGGCAATTCTCCAGACATATTTTACAGGCCTTTTACATCACCAGAATGGTCTCAAAGTGGCCTGCTACATTTCCAGCTTTACAGTTCAAAGCCTGTTCCTGCACACTCCTGCGCACTACAACTACATTTACAGTTGTACAGGTCTTACCAATTTATTGATTTCAATACCTTATATATACACTCTTCTCAGTGGAACTGATATCCTTTCCTCCATCAGAACTAAGGCCTAAAGATGCAACTCTGGGAGAAAAGGCACACTAAGGCTAGGGGATTGGGAGAAAGTAGGTCTGCAAAACTAAGGGGTGGGGAGGAAGCTGATATACTGCAAGAATCCTGCTGGAGAGCTTATTCTCTACTTTGTTTTAACCACAATGCAGAACACTGCTTGAGACTAGTTTGGTTTTTACGTGCGTTTGGTTTTCACAGGATGCAGTGTGGTTGTGAATTTGAATCCTGGTTCATTGTATACTGTCTAGTAATGTATCCCCCATCTCTCTAGAGCAGTGGTTGCCCTCTGATGAAAGCTGTCCAGTAACTCTTCTGTTCAAAAAGATTTGGAAGTGCCTGCCATATATTAGTGGTGGATAAATTCAGCTGTTTGGGCATATCGGGATTAGTCTCTGCACTGAAGAGAACATGAAGTAAACAAAAGGTGCTTAAACATAATTTATGCCTGGTGCCTCTCCAGTTCATGGTGCCTCTCCAGTTTATTACCATAGCCTGCAGTTTATCACACTGATATCATCATCATGCCTGTTTCTTGTTTGTATTCTGTGCATGTGTTTTCTCAACTCTTGAAAGGCCTTATAATTAAGAGTTGCCATTTTTCTGTAATCAAATTAAAAAGAAAGATCCAATGTGTCATCATATCCCTGCATTGCATTGGCAAGGTAATGCCACATCTGTTACCTGAAAAGAAATGCAGAGTCCAGTTCATAGTGCATGTAATTTCTACATTTAATTCCGTAGAGTTTATGGAGGTGGACATATGTTTGCTGTGAAACAGTGTGATATACCCTTTCTTCTATAGATACAATATGGGACCTTTGTTACACATCCGAAATAAAAGCAAGGAAAGGATTATTCTAGCCAAACTAGATTGATGGAATCAGCCAAAAATGGGGGATGAAAGATTTTGGCTTAAATGTGCATACTTTGTTTATTCATTATAAAAGTGTACATGTATGTATATATACTTAGTTATTGAAATATTTTCATTGTGCAAATTAAACCCGCCTCGAGGCAGACTTCATTTATTTGCTGGCAAGTCACATGAATTTTTCTCCTCTTTATTTACTGAACCATTCTTATAAGGCAGCTAATCTCCTGAGAGACCCAACATTATTCCCCTTGCTGCCCTTTTGCATTGTGTATGCATTCAGAGTAACAATCCTTCCTGCAGTGATGGTAGTACAAGATCTTCTGTATGTGTAAAACACAGACACAATATGCTGTGCCTTAGGAGCATCTTTACCTGTGGTTATTTGTAGTTGGTTCTTGCAAATACTTTTACCAGTGTTCTGGGAGAAATACAGAACTTTGGGAAGTTGAGTGAGTTTTGGCTCATAATAAAAGATGAGGATAAAAAGATCAGAATAACTTAGCAAAACACACCTTTTTTTGATTGCATGCAGTGTATTATGGTTTATATGCTGCAGAAGGGGTTTAAAACACGAAAAAGGCAGGGACTGGACATGGAGAAGCTGTATCTTTGAAAAGGATGTAGCGATGACTGCATATCTGGTTAAAAGTTATCTCCCTGTGTGACTTCTTTTTTAAAAAGAAAAGTGCCATTAAGGACACAGTTGGATCAGTGTAAAGAACATCGAGATGTAACTTGATTCCCACATGTCTTTAGAGGAAGTAAATACGTGATTTGGGTCTTTTTAATCTAATGGGCCTTTAAGAGCTACATATCTGTGGGTAGGAAAAGACAAATTGAAAACAAGGTGTATGCAGTTTTACAGCCAAGGTAATTAGCCAGTAGTTTGGCAGCAGATGTGGTAGACTCGTCAGCAGTTAGTTTTTTTTAATCAAGACCAAATGTCTCTTTAAAGAAAATAATAATTCAGACGTAAAAAGCTGAAAGCTACTGTGTGACACAACTGCCACGTGATGTAGTGTCTGGTTTGTAGTTTCTGCTCAAAAACTGAATATAGAGCAGAGGTTTCATATGAAGTGTAGAAATTTTTGTCTCAGAAAGAGGCTTGGCAAGAGACATAGATTCATAGAGTTAACAGAGATTCCCATCTTTAGCCCTAGTATAAACTATTTAGAAGGATTTATATATGATCTGTCAGGTAGTATATTTGCTTATTTTTGCTTACTGCTAGGAATATGCATGTACAAGGAGAGAGATACTTGTCTTTGTCTTTGTCATGTCAATGGAGGTTGCCAGATGACATTGGGGAAAATACAGGACATCACTTGTAAAGGTCAAGTTAATTTGCTTGCACAGATTGAAAAAATCCAAGTGAAGAATATTTCAAGTTATTGAGTAACATTAAAATGAAAGAAGAGGAACATTGCTTGAATTTAATTTTACATTAAGTGTACTACATTATTTTCTTGAGAAGAGTCATACCTGGATTACATTTCTCATTAAATAATAGTTCTCCTTGGGAAGAGTTTTAACCTCAGCCTCCAAAACAGGATCATTCAAATTCTCCCTGCTTCTCTGATTTCTCTTTGTTCTGATTAGAATTTGACATTTACAACTCGCTATTCCAGCACAGATTAACATAACCAAGACAATAGGATGATACCAAACTTAGGTTGCACCTTTTCAAGCAGGGATGTGGGTTTTATTCATCATTACTTCAGGCGTTATTTCAGGCCTGAGTGCTTTTGCTCTTTCTCCAAGCTAATTCCCCTGGAGGTATAGAGAGAAAGATGGGGACTGAAAGTTCACCCTTTATGTTCTGACAGCATGAACTGATGACTTGATACATCTTTATTTTTTTATTCTTCCCAAAAAAACCCTCACCAGAAAGTCAGATAATGTCTCAGATGGCCAGACAATTTTTTCTGTCTTCACTCAAATATTAAGAGGATAAAATGTTAATGATGATTGCAGACAGTACAGTGATATATCTGCCAAATAACTGACACAAATAAATTGGAAATTATGCTGATTTGAGGGGGATACTGATGTTCTTCCATGAAGATTTTAAGAGAGGCTGTTTCTTGTTCATCAATTTGTGTCCTACAAGTCAATGAAAGGTACTCTTATGTAATCCCTTTCTTAAGTCAGAATTCCGAATACAGCTACTTAGCTAAAAGATCTCAAATGATAATTACCAGACAATTAATAATGTTCTGAGTGGAAAGTTAAATCTAGAGCAAAACCACCTTATTGACTACCGTATACATATTCCAAATAACTGTATGCCCAGATGTTTTGTTTATTGTTTATATTGAGTTCAGCCCATGGTGCAAACCTTTGCTAGACCTACAAGAGATTAGAGTGCAATGAAAATACAGTGTAAAGATCTGATTGAAGAAAATATGCTTTCTCAGCTTACAGTAAAACAGCTATTGCACTTACTTGAAAGGCAGTCTTCCATACCTACTCATATCAACATGCTTAAAAATGACATACGTTTGTAAGACACAGAAAAGAGAAATAGTTCTGAAAACAGTTTTATACTACTTAACTTCCAGGCAAATTGAAAGAGTGGTCCTTAGTACTGTATGGAACATCCATCCAGCCTTACTCACCAAGAAATGATTTTTCCAAAGTGGAAAGAGTGCGCTCTAGTCCAGTTGAAGACCCTACAGAAGATTATACAACAGATGACTATTCAGGTGTGTACATTCATTTGCTCTACTTGCGCTTTACTGAAACCTTAACGGCTTTAAGGATGACCTGAGAACCTGCATATGTAAGTGTTCAGTGAATTGGATTCTTCATTGAAGATGGGAAGTATTTGTTTCCTAATTTTAAGTTAGATGTTTGAGTTTTTATGCATAGAGCTATATATTTTTAAGCTACAATTAACATGCTATGAAGAATGCACTGTTTTGTGTATAAGTGTATAAAGCTATATATACTTATGCACATATAAATATATATGAGAACTTTATCTTCTACATCTGTGTTGTTTCTCACTGATCTCTATAGAAGTTTTTCAACCTTGTCATTAGACTTTAATAGAGTTCGATTTTTAGCACTGCAAAACAAGTCAAGTTGATAGTTTCTTACGTGTAATCCACCATTAGCAGTACCATGTGATGCCTGCAAAGTATATCTCTGGCCAGGAAAAAGGAAGACAAAGTTCAATTTAGTATTTTCTGTTATTCCATTCTCCTTTCATCGCATGTCAGTCCCACAGTCTTTATTTTAGATGGAGAGCTGCAGAACTCCTTGTTTTGGTAGGTAATGAAACACTACTATCTCTACTGTAAAGGCCACTAACTTCTTAAGTTTTTATATGATGCAAACTCAACACATTTCATTCAGGAGAGAGCAGTGATCCTGAAAGTTGTAACTTCCCCCACAGTCATTGTTCACCTGCATAAAGGCATAAAGACTTGATGCTTCTCTCCTCCCATAGCAGGAAGGATCTATTTGAAAACGGTAGGAACAAAATGATAGAATATCTTGAGTTAGAACAGATCCACAAGCATTATGAAGCTTAACATGAGTGCAGGTGAGATGGAAGACTTGCAGGTCAGCGAGTACTAGCTGAGGCCTTTGCAGCATGTAGCAGCACAGAGCATTGGAGCCCTGGTGTCTGGTTCATTGGTCATGATAGCCACTTGGATGTTGCACCAGTTGATACCCACTCGGTAACCAGAGTAGCCACTGATCATAAATGAATGTTGTCCTGCTTTTTATAAGTTATTTTGCTAATCATTCCTAATTATGAATTACAGAAGCCTTCGCATATTTCCAAATAAAACAAGGATGCCATACTTGTTAAAAAAGCTTGCCTTTTATTTCAAATTTTTGAATTCAAATCAAGCAGATATTCAGGAGACCTCCCTGTCCAGCCATCCAGGAGCCACTCTGACTGTCATACTCTCAACACCTGAGCTAGGACTGAGGCCCCTTCAAAGCTACACAACCCACACTCACACAGTCTGATTAGGTTTCCTTACTAGCTGTTATGGGAAAACCCTAGTTTTCCCATAACAGAGTCTCAGACCTCCCAGTCCTTAGAATAGTTTAATCTTGGTGCAATAACTAAACAACAAAATAATGGCTTGAGCTGAGTGCCTCTGAGGAGGGACCCTGAACAAGGGAAGCCCTGGGCTTTTATACCCTTAGAGTTTAAGTGCATGAAAGTCTCAGGGTCTTTGGCTCTTGCTGTGTCTCTAAGTGTCCGGTCACCTGACCGGTGCCACAGGTCCCCGTGTCCTTTTTTTATATGAAGGGTCTGCACGGCCTCTGGCTTGGAGCTTCTGCCACCCAGAGCTCAATCTTGAGCTCACACTGCAGGCAGCAAACGGAGCTACCTGCATTAAATGGAGTCCTCAACACAGGAAAACAGAGTAATTGCATTCTGCAATAAAATACTGTGGTTTAAGGTGTCCCAAGTACTAAATGAGAAGTTTTAATCTCTTTGTCCCTCTGTATTCTGTTTTTATTACAGGTCCCTGCAATGCAGAATGCAGTAAAGTAGGGTGTGATGGGCCAGGACCAGATCATTGTACTGACTGTCTACACTATTATTACAAATCTAAAAACAACACAAGGTAAGACAAAGAGGAAAAAAACTTTACTTTGTTGATTTCTTGGTATATATCTTAACTTCCTTTCCTTTTTTTTTTTCATTGCAGTCATGGATAATTCATTTTCCCCTGACTTTAAAAAATTTTCTTTGGAGTTAAAAAAACCCCAAACCCTAGCTAATCAGAATTTAAACTACAGCTTTGAAAACTCCTTCTCTGATTATATCCCCACCTCTTTTTTTTTCCCCTAAGAGGCTCTCTCTGTGTGTGTGTGTATATATATATGTATATAGACTGTCATAGCTACTACAGCTTATGTGATTAAGTGAACAAGATAGGAAGAAATGTAGATGGTCAAAAATTATGCTGTAGACTGACAAGCCATTTGCTAGTGAGCTAGCATATGTTTAGGGACATAAATGCAAGAGAGTCAGCACTTGCTGCAGTGCCTTGAAGGGTTATATCTTAGTAAACACATGATCCTTAGAAAAGCAACAATGCTGACAAATACTTCTGCTTTGCAGTCATGGTCCAGGAATGTGGTGGCAGGTTATTTCATTAACAATTCTGCCTTCTCTTCCCTGCTGTCTGCAGGATCTGTGTTTCGACCTGCCCACCTGGTCACTACAATGCAGACAAGAAACGATGTAAAAAATGCTCACCCAATTGTGAAACCTGTGTTGGAGGCCAAAATGACCAGTGCATGACCTGTAAATCTGGCTACTACCTGAATGAAGTAACCAATAGCTGTATTACCAACTGCCCTGATGGGTTTTACCTGGATAAGAGTTAGTATTTCTTGTTGGCTTTGTATTGCGGGCTACAGAATTTGATCTGGGGAGGTTGCTGGAATGCTTATGAGCAGGAAAAATGTATGTTGATGTATCTCTTATCCTATTCCTTTTATTAAATTGTTGCCAAGTGTGATCAAGAATGTCCTGAATAATCTGCCTTTATTTTAAAAACCATACTTACTGCGGGATGTCTTTTCAGCTGGGGGTGGCTGGGAGTAACAGTAGCAGAACTATAGGGCGGCTCAAGAGCAAGCCAGCTGAAGGACGGAGCAGGTTATCACTACCTGGGAAAGGGACAGACAGCACCCACATTCTGACCATGAGGAATTCCCCATTCAGCCAGATAACATGGCACCAGAAGTGAGATCTGAGAAACTGGCCATGGCCAGTGAACCAGAGCTCTAAGAAAAATGGTCTCTTAGATGTGACAAGGTTGCGAGTAATGTTTCTGACAGACCTAAGCACCTACAGAGTGATGTGACTGCCCCAGAGCAGTAGTGATAGATACCTGCCTTCAGTTTCCTCCTGTGATTGCCAAGTAGACTGTTCATGTTTAATTTCTAGCTTTGGCTAACGAAAATACTTAGACATGTATTCAAACATGTGCTTAAAACTGCAGTGACTTTTGTTATCTTTAGACACTCCTTAGAAGATAAATGTGTTCTCATGGGGTTTGTTCATCTAGGTACCTAACCTTTTGCTTTCTCCAGCATCAAGCTCTGTGTTTGTTTTTGAGAATTAGTAAAAATAGGTCCTACCTTAATTCTTCCATTTCCACTGTGTGAGAACTACAGTAAAGAGAACTCTTCTCCATGGAAATTAAGATGGATAGATGAAAATTTAGGATTAAATGGGAAAATTAAGTTTTTCTTCTCAGAAGGGTGTATGTCACTGCATGTCAAAAGACAGCAGGGCTGAAGAGAGAGAGGCATTTCTTAAAGAAGAGATCTCTAGAGATGAAAAGGCAGGTGTTAAGTAATTTATGTATTTACTTTGTTAAGATCAGATCTGTTTATGCAGGTGTGTCTTTTAGCACCAAATCAGGAAGACAGGACAGACTGCTTGCATGGAAAGGGTAAGATTGCAGGACAGTCTCCAGAACACATGGCAATCATTATTGCATATCACTGCTATATGAGAAAGTGACTCAAGTCCATATTATAAATAGTGAATGTAAATTTTAAATGTTTATGAAAAATTTTTAATGGCCTCAAAACATATTTTTATCAGGGTGCAACTATAACTTCAAATGTATAGAAATGTAAACCATTTGATATTTGATGGAAAAAGCTAATGATAAGGTAGAATTTTGCTATTTTAGTCTAGCTTGATGTTGATGTCAAACTAGAAAGCAGTAAGTCATGCAATACTGTATTCATACAATTTTATCAGACAAAACTGACCAAGGCTTCCTGGGCTGTTTTCTTTTTTTCTCTTGTAGATAAGATTGTTTGTCGAAAATGTAGTGAAAACTGCAAGACCTGTGTTGAATTCCAAATCTGCACAGAATGCAGACATGGCCTAAGGTAAGGAAATGATGGATGTCTCTAAACATAGTATCTGAAGAGGTATACAAGGCTGTAGATTGTAGCGGGTTGAGGTTGGTT
>VZTA01003146.1:147251-181007 GCA_013398855.1 Mohoua ochrocephala | reverse complement strand
AAAGCATTATTATGTAAAGAGCTGTTGTTCCACTGTAGAGAACCATTTGATCTCTAGCTATAGTGAAAAGGATGCTTCAATTGACCTCGAAGACACAGATTTTATAATAGCTCAGGGAAAAGGTAGCAGCCCATTGATAAAAAGTACACAACTTCTATAAATGGTTAACAAATTTTGCCCAGTATTATCAGTTTTACATTTTTCAGTGAAGATCAGCACTAACTGGCATGTTGCATAATTATGATTTTCCTTTTCCCCCCTCATGCCATATGTCTTTAGATGATAAAAGTACAGGATGTAGTATAGAAATTTATTTCCAAAATTAAAGTAGTGCGAAAGGAAAGGAAATAATCTTACTCAGAAGTAAGGATGTGCCAAAATTAAAGCTGCCTATGTGATGTTTATATGAAAAAGAATTCATAGGAAGATTTTCTTTCTGTGACTACGTGGTTTTTCGGATTTGTTTGTGGGTTGTTTTTTTTTCCCCAGTAGTGTCCAAGCAGATGGTTAGTGCTTTTCTTCCTAGTGTCCCTATTAGTGGGAAAGCAATACAAATACTGAGTTTTAGTACTCTCCTAAGGCTGAAAAGAAAAAAAAGTTTTCACTTAGTGAAAGCAAATAAACAGAACTGTCCCTGGAACAAAGTGGACCTTTTAACAGGATGGCCAAGTATTGAGGCAAATTAATTTGCTTTGATAAAACTGACTGGATCTGAGTGGCTTTAGTCTGCTTCAGAGTCTATCTTCATGCAGTGGATTTGTGACTTATAAATGCTTATGGATAATTTTAGCTTGACTGTACAGCTACAGTCCATGTGATTTAACCATTGCTTTAAATAAATTTCTGTTACAGAAGTCAGTGCAGATTGTAATATATTGTTAATGAGCTCTAGTTCCATCCCTTTTCATTTGGCTGAAGAAGGTACAATGTTAGTGCTCTGGGTGAAGGAAATTCACCATGCTGTCAACAAAGGCTCTCTGGACTTGGTTTACAATCAGTCGGAAAGAGTTAAAATGGTGAAGTTCTACAAGATCATTGTAGTAGCCTATCTTCAGATGGATCCACTGTTTTTGTATATTTCTCTTTTTTTGTTAACTTGCTTGTTATGATGTTTAAAATGCTCGAAGTGCAAGGGATACATTAGCTTATTAGCTATTGTGTGTATGTATAAAGTAACTAATTGTTCTGTCAGATCAGCAAGAACAGTCACCTTGTGTTTCATCATTTCATGGCATGATGATGGTTCTCTAACTCTTCTCATGGTGCATTCCTACAGGTAACATCCCTCCCTTGTTTTCTTCCTAGCATGGGCAAAAAAAGGTACTCAGCATCATTGTGTGTTTCCTTCATAGCTTTTATACAGAGAGGTGTATTAGGTGGGGGAGGAAGAAAATATAAACTCCTGACTGGTGTTTATGCCTCACGCCTGGAATGAGTGAAGATGATCTGTGGCATGTTGCATATAATATAATGCTCAAGGTACAATGTATCACTCTCCTTTTATTTTCTCCTGTTTTAAATGTATGTACTTGAGACCTCTTTACAATCTCTGACTGGTAAAAATTGGGCAGAATCTCTTTGTGATCATCACAGTAGCCTTTGTTTCACAGACAAGCTCTACTCTGTTAGATGCTGTACTGATGAACACAGAAGGAGCAGGGCTGGTCACTGTCTTGCAGGATCAGGAAAGGAAGAAAGATATTCTGTGAGGAGACACATGCTAAATATGAAAAGCAAACACTCAGCTTCTTTGGGTGTCTGTTTAGGGAGAAAAGATGACAGTAGAAGTGAAGAGTGAAAGAAGGAGGAAGGAACAGCTTGAGTCTGGAGCCTTAAGAACATGGTTGGTTCGTCTTCTAAAAATTACAGTTGATAAACATATGTTGTTTCTCTGTATGTTAAAATACTTCTTAAGGTATTTTAAAAGATGATAAAATATTTTTTAAAGTGTTAATAGTAAACCCTTGCAGGGAGGAAAGAATGTCACCAGAAAAAAGTTATACAAAGGAACAAATCTAGAAATTTTGATTTGAAGCTGTGGGATTCTTGTCTATCAAGCAAATGCAATTTCTGTTATGTGAAGAAGTGGAGACAACTCTAAAGCCTCACTTCATCTTTCCTGCAAGATTCTCAGTAGTTTAATATTTTGAGTGTTGCAAGCTTAGAATTTTATCTGCTGGAAGGAGGGGGAGTGCACAAAATTTGGATTTAGATGTACATTTTGCAAATTTAAATCCAGCTCATCAGTATTTAAATCTCCAATTAAAGTGTGTGTCTTGTGAGCAGAATGGTTAAAATGTGATTTGCCATGCCTGTGCACATAAACACAGTCTTGGTGAGGTACATCATTGCATCATGTCACTTCAGGTGTGAATGTACAAAGAATATCCCCTGTAGGAATATCTGTCTTATTTGAGAAATACTTATCCTCTGACTCATTCAAAGCTTCTGCCATCAAATGCAGCAAAATAATCAAAACTGCAATGATTTTTTTTTTTAATTACAGCAAACTGATCTCACTGTGCTTATTTGTGCTAGAATCAGAGGCAGAAAGGAATGCATTAATGGAAGAATGCTATCCTCAGTTTTACAGCTACTGTAAGGAAAGAGGTTGTAACTCCAGCTGATCGACCTGAGGTGGGGGCTTACAGGTGGTGTCAGAAATTAGCACCACCATGTTTCACTACATCTGGAAATTTTGAAGAAGTATCAAGAGGTGAGACATCAAAGAAAGATTTGTTGTAAGGTTTTCCAGATATTTGGTTTTAATTTTGGAATTCTATTGAATTTATGAATTTAGGGTACAGTAAGTGCATTACTGGTTTTAATATGTAAAGAAAGGGCATATTGTAAATCTAGGATGCAAAAGAAGAAGGGACAGTAAAACAAAGTTTTAACTGATGCACACCGTAAGAAACCTGTTGGGTTTGTGCTCTATGTAGATTAGGTTTGTATTTGTCTCCTTGTGTATGTGTTCTTTTTTCATTTTTTTCAGGTTTTATGGGGCAAAAGCCTGATAATCCCATTATTTCAGGAATATTATGAAAGAAAAGCTTATCGTTGCTTAAAGGTGTAATTGGAAGAATTAAACTAACCGAAATAACACAAAAGCAGAAACTGGTGTGTTGCATCTCATGGGGTATCAAAAGAGACAGTTCTGACCAAAAGAGACAGTTCTGACCAAAAAAGCAGTGCAGACAGATGGTAATCAGGCAGGCGTTACTCAGCACTTTTTGGGTACTGGCAAATCATCAAAAGAAAGCATAGATGGAATTCATTCTAACAGAGAATTGGAATCAAACATTTCAGATGAGCAGGATCTGTTGAATGTGTCATCTTCATCCCTCAATGGAAGATAATAGAAGGAAGCTGAAATGGAAGGAAATCAGGTTCGACAAGCAGGATTTCCCTCTCATGAAGCTGTGCTGGCTGGGACCGATGACTGCATTGTCCTCCAGGTGTTTTTCAGTATCTCCCAGAATAATCTTTTCCATGATTTTACCAGGCACTGAAGTGAGACTGACAGGCCTGTAGTTTCCCGGGTCCTCCCTCTCGCCCTTCTTGAAAATCAGGACAATGTTAGCCAGCTTCCAGTCAGCTGAGATCTCTCTGGATTCCCAAAACCCCTCAAAAATCAAGAGAGATTTTGTGATGACATTAGGCAGCTCCTTGAGGATTCCTGCATGAATCCCATCAGGCCCCATAAATTTATAGGGACCATCTGGAGCAGCAGATCCTGCACAATTTCGGGGTCAACTGGAAGTTGAACATTCTCAAGATGAGCCCTGGTCCTCCAGCTCAGGGCACTGAAACCCCCTTGGTCCATCATCTGTGTTGAAGACAGAGGCCAAGAATGCATTAAACACCTCTGCCTTGTCCCTGTTTGTGAGGTGACATCCTCATCCTCTAACAGGCCAATATTATTTTTACACTGCCTATTGCCATTAATATATTTGACAAAACTCTTTTTATTGTTCCCCATAGTTCTGGCCAGCTTCATCTCCAGTTGAGCTTTGGCTGTACAAATTTTCTTCCTACAGTGGCAAGAAGCATCTCTGTATTCTTCCCATGTCACCTGACCTTGCTTCCACTGGGCATACACCTTCCCTTTTTCACCTTATTTCTGAGAGAAGATCCCTGTTTGGCCTAGACAGCTTTCTGCCTTGTCTGTTTGACATCTGACATTTGGGAAGTGGTGCTCCTGAGCCCTTAGGAAATGTCATTTAAAAAGTGACCAGCACTGATGGACCCCAGCACCTGCAAAAATATTTTCCCAGGGGATTTCACTTCCTAGTTCCCTGAGGTACCTGAAATCTGCTCTCCTCATGTCCATTTTGTTTCAAGTACTTACAGACTGCAGCCTGCCGTGTCAGTGCTGAATTTCTTCCTTTCAGAAGTTGTTCAGTACAGGAATAAACCTGCATTTCTTTCCAATCTGTTAAGGAGATTAATTTATTCTTTGTTAATCTGAAGGTGATTCACTTCTGTAATCAATGGAAATCTAATTGCTAAGTGCTTACATGAAAAAAATACTAAATCTGAAGAGTTTCCTTCAACATTTTGTCATGCAAATAAATCGTATCTTTATTTAAATGAGCCGCAGTGCTTTTCTCATTGTAGCATGAAGTACAGATTTGGAAGATATTATCTGAAGCAAAATATTCCCTGAGTCTTTATTAATGATGCTGGTAACACTGTCATCAAATAGGCATATGAGATTTTATCCCCATCTTAGAGATGGTGTAACTGGGGCCCAGTTGAGATATGTACTTGTTAAAACAGAGGTAGTAAGTCTCAAACTTGTATCTGTCCATCTGCCAAACTGTGCAGCAGTTTGGTAGGCTAGAGCTGCACCTACCTGGAGTAATGGTGTTCTTTAATCATGTTTTATGGTTAGAGCAGCTTCCTAACTTTCCGGTATGTTCTCACAGCTTGTCTTTTAGTCATGTTCGTAACACATTTTTCAGGGATATTTTCAGCAGAGATCTGCGCACAGGCAGCGAGCTAGGAGCAAATGGCTGAGCACTTTCCAGAAACGGCGTAACATATTTCGGGAGTGTGCTCCACTTGCTCTCAGAGAGGAAGCATCCACTGAGCTTCTTGAGACAGGTGAGACTAGAGGCCCAAAATGAGGAGAAGGGCATTCAGCCAGAATGATCGGCAATACCTTATTTCCTAAAAGAGGAGGACACATTAGTTTCGGTAATATAAAAGTTTAAAAAAATCATTGTTTTTGGCACTCCTCAGAATGTTGTGGCAGGACAAGCAATACTTTAGTGAGAGTGTTACCACTGTAATAAATATGTATAGTAGACATTACTTCTCAATAACCCTAAATGCCTTTTCCTGTTCAATGTACTGTTTAATTCACTTAAACATATGTAACTCTTTTTACAGTCTGCAGGCAACTCTTCAGGCTCTACTAGAGGACCAGAAAGCCTGGAGTTTGGCCAAACAAAATAAAACACATGCCGTGAAATTCTATTTAATTGCAGAGAATAAAATGACTACTGCAGAGTAGTCTTAATAACACAATAATAATTTAACAGCAAAGCCACAGATTTCATGAGGTTTTTTACAAATAGATCTTTTCTGGGTTTTATATGAAGAACAAAGGAAAATCAGATGTTTTCTCTAAGGTTCTAAGTGGTTGTGCATCAGAGCTAATGAAGTCACTTCTCTCTTAGCACAGAGCTATGGGTATTGTAAGCAGGTTCATACAAATGTGCTCTGTCCCCAGTCCATGATACATGAGCAGGAGGATTCAGAAACTTCCAGATTAATTAGCCAGCAGAGGCCACATGGAGGATTCAGTCCTACATGTCTACAGACGAGTCAGTCTGTGCTGTATATGACTTGCATGGAAGCCCCTCACCTCATAAAAACCTTATGTTACTTAATATAAGTGCAAACATATGAAGCAGCATAAGGGGAGAGGAGCTAATTAAAATAATTCTGGGAGAGGTTTCTAGGGTATTTCATCCATTGCTTAGAATTCCAATTAAAATTACATATCTAGCGAAGAGCTTCTGATATCAGGTTCTTATTTGTACCTGAAAGTTGGATGGTTTCCTTTTTGAAAAAGGAGAAAAATATTCATTAGAAAGAAACGTCTTTTATAAGTTCTACAGTTTCTTTCAGAATGAAAGTTGTGATGTAAAACACATGCCTGCATCTCAGTTATCAAGGAATCATAAAATGACTGAAAGGGACCTTTAAGGGTCATCTAGTCCAACTCCCCTGCAGTGAGCAGGGACATCTTCAACAGAGCTCCATCCAATTCCTTGAATGTTTCCAGGGACAGGGCATCTACCACTTGTCTGGGCAATCCATTCCTGTGTTTCACCACCCCCATCAGAAAAATCTTCTTCCTTATATTTAGTCTGAATCTCTGCTCTTTAAGTTTAAAACCATTACCCCTTGTCCTAGGCACCGCTAAAATATTTGTCCCCACCTTTATTAGAAGCCCCCTCTAAGCAGTGACAGGCCTCAACCTGGTGGTCTCCACAGAGACCAGAATTTCTCTTCTCTAGGCTGAACAACCCCAACCCTTAGTCTTTATTCGTAGGAAATGTGCTCAGAGCGTTTTTGTGGCCCTCCCCTAGACTTGCTCCAACAGGTCCATGTCTTTCCTGTGCTGGGGACCCCGGAGCTGGATGCAGCACTGCAGGTGGTGCCTCATGAGAGCAGAGTAGAGGGGCAGAATCCCCTCCCTCGCCCTGCAGTGTGGTGGTGGCCCACTGAAGGGCATGAACTTACATGGCCGTTCTTATCCCAAAGGTTCTCACACTCGATTTCAGTTTTCTGATGGGAACGTTGGGGTTTTTTTTTCCAAAACAACTGTCAGTGTGTGATTCAGGCCAACAAGTAAGCTTCTGAATGAAAGAAAAAACAACACAGGGATACAAGAATTAAAGTTTGATTTATTGGTGCCACTTGCGAGAGCAGAAAAGTACGATAAATTCTAAGCCTCTTCTGTGAGATTGCTGATGTTTGCAACCTTTCCATGCATTTTTATGAGGTAATCAAAATTTAAGTACTATTTTGTAGAGGAGAGATTACTGATTTTATTTCAACATAAGAATTATCACAAGTTGCCATTGTCGTAACCCGTGTATTTGGGATACTGCCATACAGTGTGCACATTGTTCTTGTGGAAGAACTTAGATTTGTGTCCAAGTATATAAATGATAAAATATGCTTTAATTTTCAGTTATTTCGGCTGATAAATATGTGGGTGTACATGTTTTGTAGGTAAGGTATCACAGATTTAAAAGTATATTTTTCTTTTTCACTGAAACTGAATTCCTTTTAACAAATGAAGAATCTCTGGGGTGTGAGATTTGCCAAATAATGAATATTTTCTGAATCCTGCCAACAAAATGCTTTTTAGAAAGGGCGTCAAACTTTATGCCTCTGCTGTGGTTTAATCCCAGCTAGCAACTAAGTATCACACAGATGGTCAATCACTCTACCCATTCCCCATGGTGAGGAGAAGAATCACACAAAAACCTCATGGGTTGAGATAAGAACAGCTGATGAATTGAAAAATAATTAAATATACTGTTAATAATAGTAATAATAAAAATAATTGTAATGAAAAGGGGAGAGAGTAATAGACCCCAAGAAGGACAAGAGGTGCACAGTCCAATTGCTCACCACCTGCTGACCAGTGCCCAGCCTGTCCCTGACCAGCCATCAGAAGCTCCCGGCCAACTTCCCCCCAGTTCATGTCCTGAGCATGACACTGCATGGTGTGGAATAGCCCTTTGGCCGGTTCAGGTCAGCTGTCCTGGCCATGCTCCCCCACAGCTTCTCGTGCACTTCCTCACTGGCAGAGCCTGGGACACTGAAAAGTCCTTGACTTGGGGCAAGCTCTGCTTAGCAACAACCAAACACCAGTGTGTTCTCAGCATCATTCTCATACAGAATCCAAAACACAGCCCTGCACCAGCTACTAGGACACAAATTACCTCCATCCCAGCTGAAACCAGGACAGACCAAAGTATCAGTCAAGGACAGAAATCCAAGTGAATGTTCTCATAAAAACAAATAGTATTTAGCTAGTTCTTCACTTTATTTTAATCAGAGTTAGGTGCTGAAAATCAGTTTCTACCTGGACCGAAACCCCCATCTCTTCTCTGAATTCGAAGGGAGTTCTGTTCTGACAGGAACCTTGCATCCTCCATTTCTCAGCTCAAATGTGTGAAGTTGCAGCTTTAACTCTGATCTCAGTTGTAATCATTGCTCAGCAGCTGTATATATGTGTATTTTTAAAAATATATAGCAACCTGCAGGTTCTTTCACTTTTGGGTTGTTACCTTTAGCAGTAGTTGCTGGTTTCTGGAGTGTGCATTACCCACCAGAGGGAGCTGAAGCCAAGAACTGTCTGATTTTCATAGAATCATGTAACCATTTATGGTGGAAAAGACCTGTAAGATCACAGAGTCCAACCACTAACCGAGGTCCACCACTGAGCCGTGTCTCTAACTGCCACATCTACATGTCTTTTAAATACCTCCAGGGATGGTGGCTCAGCCTCTTCCCTGGGCAGCCTGTTCCAATTCTTGGCAACCCTTTGGGTGAAGAAATTTTTCCTAAAATCCAATCTTCAGTCTTCTGGAGCAACTTTCAGTTCCCAGAAGGTTGCCAGATGAAAGTCATCTCTTACACTTCACAGAGCTTTGGATTTGGGCATCTGTCCTCAAGTTAGCTTGGGAGCAGATGGTGACCAGGTAGGAAATAAGTTTGCTTCCCTATGCTAAGTTATTACCTCCTTTGGGAGCCCTCGCTTCGGTGTCAAAGCAGGCAAAGCAAAACCTTGTGATATACATGCCATCATTTTTTGGGTTTTCTGTATGCTGTTCTTTGTAACATGAATAAGGACACCAGAATTGTACAAAATATGAATAATTTTGAGGGTGAACTAGTCATCCCTGAGAAAATGAGGCCAGGTAGAAGCAAGCGTGAATATGTTCTCTGTGTCTGTAAAAGGAAATCTCAAAATTCCTGTCTACAAACAGGCTGGAGGATATTTCTGCTGTATGTTAAACTGAAATATTTTTTATAAAGAAATAAATTGGCTGAAATAGTATAGAAGGTGTAGTTCATGCATATTAAGTGTTTTGATTTTGTTCAGACAGAAATATGTGTAAAATGTATAAAGTGTTTATTTAGACTGGGAATTTTGGAACTAAATATTTGAGTGTTTCCAAACATATATTAATTTTCTTTCCTTAAAAAAAAGCACAGTATTTGGATATTTTCCGATTTATCCCAATTCATGACAATATACTGACAAATGTTCTGACTTTTTACTTACTTAGCTTTTTATCCAGCTCAGCTGCAGTGATTTCTTAATTGCAAGTAGTAGAAGCTTGTTAAAATTCAAGCCTTTTTAAAATTATATCAAGTTTTGTTTCCATTATTACATATAAAACCCCAGATCTCTAAAATGACTTAAAATTAGGTCTTTATGCTATGGTGAACAGGTTAGGAACCTGACAAATCCCGTAAGAAGCAACCTTGGGAATTTTAACTAATTTGTTTATCAATAAACATGAAGGCTTAACACATGCATCTCCTTGCCTTGGGTGTGCCAGCACTGACACGGGCAATGAAGCAGGACCTCCTTGGGCTTGGGGTTTTTTTTGGTAAACAATTGGTCAAGGCGAAAGGGGTTTTATTGTTCTTGTTCTAGTTTTTTAAATCATAAGATCAATTTATATTTCATCCCAAAAAAAATCTTCCTTTGACTTAGAGTATGGGAGGAGTGCTGGTCCTTCTGGATAAATGAGCTTTTTTCTACATATTTCCTTCTGCACTTGGAATCATCCACAAAGAAATAAGTAGCTGTTGAGACATAGAGATTAACAGCTGAGGGGTGGTCAAGAACAGCTTCTTATACCATTTCTGACTTGTAGCTGACCACACGAACAAAAACAGAAATAGGTGGAGTTGACTTCTTTATTCTACAAAAGGCAGGAAAGCTCACACAGCTAATTATAGCTGAGCAATTACGTACAAAGCTGGTCCCTACTGCCTCAACGCTCCTTGCTCGAGTCATTTGTAATTTCCAGTGCCACGGCATCCTTTGACTTCTGCGAAATGGTTCATCTGTTGGTCGTAAGAGTTGGGACTGACAGGAGGCAGAAGCTTCCCTAGGTAGTAGTTAAATTTGCTTTCTACACCACCAGTTATGGCTTAACAGCCTCTTAGACTTCCTATGGATTTTTTTTCAGTTTCAAAACCTTGTCCTGCATAAATGGTAACAGTCTCACCAAGTAACCTCAGTTTCAGCTCAGGTTTCTGTTGCTTGACAGTATTTTGTCATGTCCTCCAAAGGAAGGTACAAGACAGTTTATATCAAATTGCTGTCTAATGGGCTTCCCTTAATGGCTTCCTCAGTTAGAAGTTGCCTTATGTACTGGAACATGAGGTTTTAATACCTTTTTTTAATATGTCTGGGTCCTGTCTAACTTATGAAGGGTTCATTATACATTTTTTTTTCAGCATTTCAGAGAGGAGGACTTATTACTCTATTTATTTTGCTTATTAATTTAGTTAATAATAGGATAACTTGTCAGGATTTTTAATAGGTACTTTCCAACATTTCAATGGGAACGAATCTGTCAAATGTAGAAAATAAAAAGAGAAAAGTAAGCATTTCAAAAATATTAGCAGGAGACTCATTAATTTCAAAACCAAAACAATCCTTAACTTACGCAGTTTACAGTTGTGTCTCTCAGCAGTGGCTGTTGGATAAATTCCAGACACTTTGTATGTGCACTTAAGGAATTTTTTAATTAAAGAAAATAGAATGAGAGAAAATTCTACAACTCTTTTGGAAGAAGAGTATCATAATTTCCTTCAGAAGTTAACTAGCTATGAAATGACCCTTCACTTTGCTGTTTTAGGGGTTTTCTTATTACTTTTTATGCTCCTGCTAATTATTTCTGACAACTTTGTACTTCTCTCTCTGCACTTCATTCCTGCTGTCATTTCAATCTCTGTTTCAATTCTCTCTCTTGTTTGGATTTATTTTTCACTTTTGCTTTGTGTGTGGGTTATACTTTCACATTCTCTGTTTTGTTATTTGACTTCCCTTCCTCTTAGAATTTTATTGCCTCAAACTTCATTCTGAAGTCAGGAAAGGGGAAGGAATATATGCCAGCTACAAACTCAGGAAATATACTCAGCTCTGTATCTTTTTTTTTTTTAATTTTTCAAGGTTTTGGTCTGAGGGACTCGTGCCAGTGGCTACTTGAAATACTCATTTCTTCAGCAGATACTGCTTTACACAGGAATTGCTCCATACTTACATCAGGAATTTCAGTGAAAGATTATATTCTATGTGTTTATAGACTGCTAGAAAGTATTTTTCACCGTTGAGAATTCAGGATTGAGAAGTTCCTCTTCATAACTCAACTGAATATCAGCCTTCCATCATTATGTTTTTGAGAAGTCAGGTCTGTTAATAATTTCTTTATATTTACTCCATTGCTGTATAATTGATGTATTGTCATTATAGAAACCAAATCCAAATTTATAAGGGATTCTAAGGGTAAATTTTGTAGGTTTGAGTTCTCTCATCTCTTCAGCAGCCTATTATATCTTCCACTAACAAACTACTCAAGTACTTCTTCCAAACATAAGTTGAAGGGCGCTTTTTCCTGGTTTGATTCACCAATCTGGCATGCAGCTTTATGCTTGTTGAGACTGTCAAACTGAATTTTCTGAGAACAAGATTCGTGCTAATGCAGTGCAGGAGCGTTCTCCCAGTTGGTGTCCTATTCCCAGTATCAGCTGGGGGTTCATTATAAATCTTGGCTGTGTAAATGTTGTAGTCATGTAAAAAATGATGGATTTCCTAAGGGTGACCACTTCTATAGCATGTAATGCTAGGAAAGGATTGTCACAATTACTTACGCAGTGTGTTTGACAGGACTTGAATGATGAGGTTTAGGACAAGTGCCTGCCACTCACATTAATTTGATTTTTCAAATGTCACTGGCAATACTTTATATCAAAGACAGAAATAATTTGCAAAGGTAAATCCAGTTGCAAGGAGTTAAGACAAAGTGTTAGAAAGAAAATGGATGAAAAAGGAAGGAAGCAATAGACCATACATAAAAGAGATTGTCAAGGGAATCATCCAAAGTGCCTGCTGGTGTCCTTATCCAGTCCTGGTTTTTATCATTGGAACATCTGAAATACATAAAACTGGATTTGCAGATGGTGATGACACTGAGAGGACAGCAAATCGTAATGAATGCTGCATCTAGATTCAGTGTAGGCAGAGACAGGAGACGGGGCAAAGTATTTTGAAAATAGCAAAATCAAACCACAGTAAAAATCCCAACTACCATACGACAGTGTTTTATAGCATTAAAATGTGCAGTTAACTAGAATATTTAGCAATGTGACAGTTTTTATTCCTGAACTGTCACTGCCAGAGCAGTCCTTCCCTTCCCAGTCATGTCACAGTTGGTGTAAAAAGTCCAAATCTGGCTGCATCAGAGCATTTGGGGCTTATTCTTGCTCATCCAGTTGATTCTGGCAGTACAGACCTGACATTGTCATATTGAGACCTCTTGCACTGGGCTGAGCACACACGTCTGGAAACAGTTCAGTCTTCCTTGTACATGCACTGAAGTCTTCAGGTTTTGTTTAGTAGTGTGATACATTCACTACTAAAAAACCCAGGTATGGGTTTTTTCTGTTTTAATTGACTCTTCTTTTGAACATAAATAGAAAAGAAGCCAGGGTATTCAGTGCTGGAAGAGGAGATGTGGTTGTTAAGTTGAAATGTTGAGATCCTGTGTCCACTGTTCAGGGAGAAGCTGTAATTAATGACTAGTTCCCTGTGATCTTTAGCTAATAAATACTTAGAAACTTTATTTTTGCTCCTTCAGAAAAGGAAGTTGTACCCAATTTTAAAAAAACATTTTGGTGATACCCCATGAGGTCTTCAAGGGCATTTTTTTCTAAATTCTTCTGGTTTTGAAAATCACACTGGAAACCTTTCAACAACTTTAGGTTGTTGTCTAATTCCTCCTAAAAGTCTGGGCTTTTACCCACAGTTTTTTCATCCAGCTGTGTTGTGTCTGAAGGCAGGAGGTTTCAGCTCTTTTACACCTCCATTAAACCTTCCAGATTCTGGTACCTGCATCCTATCATGCCTGGCAGCTGCTCCAAGAGCAAATCCTGTATTACTCCATTACTTTCAGAAGGGTAAGCAGGGCTGCCTTCACTTTGCCCTGACATAAGTTTGACCATAAATATTCTTAATAGAACATGTTTTCTTTTCAAATAGTCTTAGAAAGTTTAAAACAGTTGCTGTTATAAAGTGCCTCCCTCCTGCTATGCAGAGCTGGAAGAGCTCTGCTGTTCCTTACAGGGCAGCAAGTAGAACCTTTCAGTGTTAGCACCTTTGTCTGCTCTCACACTCCTCAGGGTTGCTGCAATGACTTTATTTGTGCCTGCTTCATTAATCATCTGGGCCGTCACCTCATGGCATTAATCCGTGTTGCAGACACTGCTGAGATAGCACTCTGGGATGTGAAGACCACAGGCATGTGGCCAAGTTGCTTTCAGTTCACCTTGGAGGTGAGCGATTTCCTTTCTGTTGTCATTTCTTAATTAAGGAGAATTGTTTATTTGGATTTGATTAATTTCTGAAAGGATTATGCAAATGGAAATTTCGAACTATTGCTGTTGTCGTTCCATATTCCATTTCAATAATCTCTTCTACTTTACCACAGTACATTATTTAATTTCCTACTGTTTCACATGAACACGTGTAACAAGGTTGCAATGAAAACCAGCGTGCCATTTGGTTAATAAAATTAAGACCAAGTGACCTGGATGCTGTGGAATAAATCATGTGACAAAGGAGATGGGTTTAAGTTGTGAATAAGCATATTCATGCTTGTGAGAATACAAGAGATGTGAACCAAACTTAATGTGGATTTTTGGTGGAATTTTAAGATAATTTAAATTAAGTTCCAAATGTTATGATTGATCCTTATCACTGAAATGTATTCTAATCCTAAAAATCTCCACATTCTGGAAACCAAGGTATGATTTTCAGTGGTGAATTTGAGCTTCTGTTTCTATCTCAGTAGTTTACCAGTAAACCGAATACAAGTATCAAAGATCTAAAATTGAATATACATTTTAGATCTTCTTATGAATAATAAGAGATTAACGCCTATATTTGATGGCATTAAAGTCAAACCATGGCATGTTTTAAAAAATGCCCTGTGCAGCGTGGCTCAGGAAGAGATACCTGGAAACATTCCTTCTGAACCCAGATCGTGTAAGTGGAAAGACAGTTAAAGAGAGAAAGTCTTGCTGACTTCTGCTTTCTCTGTAAGCCAAATTACACCAGGCTTTACACATCGTGATCAGCACCCTGTCTTTCACCTAGAAAGTGAAATGTTCACCAGTGCAAACATTGGTGTACCTGGCCTTTGTGTACTTACCAAAAAGGTGGACAGCAAAATTCAGGTAGACTGTTGAGCAAACTCACAAGATAGTCCCAGTAGAGCAACCACAGACACTTGTTAAATGCAGAATATTCTATTCCTGTGCTAGAAAAGTTTTTGGGGTTTTTTTTCAGTTTAACCTCAAATATGTAGGTGTTTCTCCTGAACTTCTTTAGCTTTTTGTGGTGGAGAGACTACCTTCAAATGGAACTTGGCTGCAAAGATCAATAACCAGGCAAAAAACACAAATGGAATTTGAGAAGTTGTGGCTATACCTAATTGTTCCAGGCAAGCTCAAAATACACAGGTATTTGATGTTTAAACATTGCCTTCCTTTCAGATTAGGGCAGGTAGCTGAAAAGCATGGTGTTGCCTTTGAAAACATGACTGAAACCTTTAGAAGGTGGTTTTGCCAAAAAGGACACACAAAAGGTGCTACTTTCTGTAATTTGTGCCTGAATTGCCTTGCCTGTTTGCACACTGCAAAGGGCTGGATTCAGAACTTCCATAAATTAACCCAATGCTGAGCATTGCTGGAATCATCTCCTTTAAAGCGAGTTGAACATGGAGCATTAGCCAAAGGACTCATCCTTGCAACACCTTGATGTGGAGACTTTTTTAGGCCATGTCTCAGCCAAATTATAGCCAAAAAAAAGGTTTTTTTTTTTTTTTTTAATTAGGGAAGCTCAGGACTCCAAAAGTGAACTCCTGAGTCCCACTGGTTTCACTGAGGTCAGGATTTCAGCCCTGTGTTGCAACTGGAT
Organism: Mohoua ochrocephala; assembly: GCA_013398855.1. Lineage (NCBI taxonomy): Eukaryota > Metazoa > Chordata > Aves > Passeriformes > Acanthizidae > Mohoua > Mohoua ochrocephala. The sequence goes on along the minus strand of VZTA01003146.1, from coordinate 165,754 downwards.
ACATATATATCTGTGCTGGGGGACTGGAGATCACTGTCATAGAATTGTTCAGAAGATTCATAAACCAAGCCACTTCAAACTTTAAAACACAGTGGTGACAACTCTGTAGGCAGAATAATTGCTAGTCATAAGCTGTGAATGTTTTGGGGCTTTTTTGTCTCGGAGATGTTGTATGCAGGAGCCTCATTGCTGGAGTAGTTACAGTGTTAAACACAGGAAAATCAGAGTGCCGTGCTGTTAGAATGGGAAAGGTAGAAAGCTTTGAAATTGTGCTGATGAGGGATACAAAAGCCTTTGTCTTTACAAACAAGGGATTTGCCTCTCTTCCAGATTCTCTAACACTCATTTTTCAGGTACTAAACACAAATTTACTCAGAAAGTTAATCTGGGGGATGTGCATGCTTATGGATTTTTTTTTTTTTTACGTTTCTGTAAAACCTAACTAAACAATACATGTACTTAGGTAATTAATTGCACAAAGCAGGCAAGGCATTTTTGAAATGTGTTTTTACTAGACTCTGTTAACTTATGACCTTTTGAAAAAGTATGTGAGGAAACAATCAGGTCATTACGTCGTTCCTTGCCAAAGTAAAGAGTACAGGATTCTTGAGGGAGGGTTGTTGCTTGGCCTCTCTGAGAATAGGTAAGAGTTTCTCTCTGGCACTGACTGCACCATCCACAAAGTTTTATGTATAGAGCAAACCATATGTTCACTCCCCATGCAACTAACTGCTAAATACTTTTAATTGGAATGATTGTTCAGTCAACCATCTGAATTCTATTTTCTTGAGTCACAATAGCTGTTAGAATAAAGGGCATTCTCTTAAAATCCATCAGATACTCATGGAAGTCTCTAAACAAAGTTCAAATCTGAAAATAAGCAATTCTTTATGGGGTATTGTCAAACGGAGTGGAAACTTTAAGTCTGGATAAGGTCAGCTCTACTTCTTACTTTCAAAGCTGCTGTGGGACCTGAAATGTGAGGTAAGGCCCCCTTTTCCAGAAATGGAGGGAGACAAAAGAAGTCGCTTTCTGGAGATAAAACCCTCTAATAGTAGTAAAGACCTCACTGGAGCAGAAAGATGCAACTCATTCTTCCCTGTGCCTGTTGGACTGAGTTGGTTTTCCCTAGTGTTTGTGAGGTCTGTGAGAAATGTTTGGATAAGATCTTTTGGTGCTGTTCCCAGAACATGGTTCATGTGATATCAAAGAATCCTGATGTTTTGCCAGGGACCTTTTTGTCATTGGGAATTTAGAGGCTGGGTTTGCAAAGAGTCGGCTGAGCTGCAATACAAAGAAAACTCCTGAGCAACCTATTCTGGCAGGCCCATCTTCAGTCAAAGGCCACCAGGGAGCTGTACCAGCAGGCTCCACCCATAAGGACAACGAGCAAAAGAGAGACAAGTGACAATTTTAACTTCTGTAACACTGCAGAGCTGAAGCTGAAACATCAGTTGTCCAGGGCATAGATTTACATTGAAATATGAATTACTGGAATAAGTAAATGAGGTCATTGTAAAGCCAGACTGTCCTTGTCTTGAAGCAGGGAAACCAAAGAGATGAAGACCATACTGATGTGCAATTATTATATTCCTTCAACGGCAAGAATTAGTGACTCAAGCTGCCTGAGAAGCAGGAGGGAGGGATTTTGACTCACCTCACTTAAATACTATTTCAGTAGCATTACTGTCTCTCTAGACATCAGTCTAAATTGGTAGTTTCCAATCTTTTTTTCCATCTGTCACCCATAAGTTTTCTTCACTGACAAGACAGTCCTGGATTAATGGGAGGTAAACATATGGACAATTTTCCTCACTACTTCCATTCACCTCTTGAAGTCTGGAGTTACAGACAGCATGTTTTGACTTCATCTCCAATTGCTGTGCACAGTAGTTACTTCAGGTGCAGTTTGCCACCATGTGCTTACAATATACAAAAGATGAGAAGGAGGCAGGTTTTCCAGAAGCCTTACATTTGTAGTGATGACCTGTTAGGTAAATTGTGTATCCTTCCTGCTTAGTGAAGATGAAAAGATGTGAAACAATATCCTAATGGATCAAGTTTATATAGTTTCTCTCAGCTCACAAAATATTTTTCTGCTTATGTTATGTTAGAAATCTGAGAAGCTATTTTGTCCAGCTTTGTATTCCTTTTTTAATTATTATGCTACTTATTTCGGTATTGATTTCACTCCATAGTTTCCATTATGATCTGATATCAGGAAGGTCTAAAACTGGTAAGTGTTCTGTGGTCATAATCATAATTAAGACCACTTCTTAATTGCTTAATTTACACTGATTATTAGATTTCAAATCAGGAAATCTATTGTTTTACTTCCTAAAGATCAAGTTTTAAATGGTACTAAGAATTGTACAGTTTCATTTTGTTTTCAGCAGAATTTCTTTTTTCACAGCTTTGCAAAGTTTATTAATAATCTTTGCTACTTACTGTCACCTGCACATATCACTGGTGGGCTGTGTTTGGCTTTACTGTGACCATTTTGTCTGACCTGCTGTAGGTGTTGCCAGCCCTGTGTTCATTTGACATGATTCGCTTTGATTTTTCTCAACCATCACTACATTCGGTCAACAGACAGATCAGCTGGAGAAGTTATTAAAAGTGCATATGTGTACATCTACAAAAAATTTATATGTCCATATCAAAGGATTTATGCCTAGAGATTTATTTGGTGTTAAGGTTCACTGACCACCACCAATGCCACTTAACTAATTATGTAAGTAAATATGCTAAGATTGAGAAAAGGGTACATATTTTTAATTAGATATAAATGAGATAAAAAAGAAAAGTGCAGACAAATCTGTATAAAAGTTTCTGAGCTTGTGACTGACTTGCCCCATGATCTGCCTCTCTGAAGGTCACAGTGGGTTCATGCCACGTACACCATGTTTCTGAGTTCAGTGTGCAAGCCTTGTGCCAACTCTGCTTTCTCAAAACCAGCACATCTATCATTCTAACACCGCTGTCTTGACTTACAATGGCCCCTCTCTGGCGCTTCCCTGATACACTGAAGAAGAGAGAAACCATTGTATCATACCATGAAACTTAGAAACTGGAATGCAAAGTATTACTTTTTCTAAGTTTGAATGCACTTTTCATGTTGAAAAGCAACTGCTGTATTTATAAAAAGAATTCGGGTGGTGAATGTTTGCATGAAACTACTCAGAAATTATTAGCACAGCAAGGATTACATACTGTGTTATCTGAATAAGTTGCTAAAAATTCATATTCTCATTTTGCCAGTTCCCTCCACCAAAAATTACACTTACCAAAGAAAATATTGTGAAATGTTATTCCAGTGTTTCTTGAATAGGTTGAAACCAAAGCAAAGTATCCAGGTTTGCTGTTTAAGATACCTGAACATTAAATTTTCTCTGATGGTGGAGAATATAATTATTTTGTTATTAATTTATTAATTATGTGCAGCAAGTAGAAAGCAGAGCTGAAAATCCTTTTTAGGAGGTCATTTATTTCAATGGTACTGAATTTTTTTATTATTGGGCTTATCTTTTTACTGTAATGGGACAGGTCCTTCATATATACAAGCACCCCTATTTTCAGTCCAGCAAGCAGGTACTACTTCTGTACAATAGCTAGAAATCTTGTCCCTGGGTGTTTGTGTTCTGCAGCTGCTGCCTGAATTGCCGGGTAGCAATAGAAACTTCCTCTCCCTGACCCAAGCTTTGATGCCCCTGGGAAATTACACCATTCCTCACATCCTATGCCTCTAAATGCTCCTCAGTAATGGACCTGAATTTCACTAGAAGGGGAAAGGTCAGCCTTCCTCATGGCCTTTCTGTTGCTGGGGTAGCGTAACCTTCACCGCAGTTCAGCTCACTTTTGCTGAGGGAATGCAATGAACATGGAACAAGTGTCCCCCCAGCTGGCCACTGACAGCGCTCAAGATGTGCCCCTAGGTAGGGAGGATCCGATGGCTCTGCTCCCTTCCTGGCCTGTTGACTGTAAGTACTACATTCTTCAAATGACTTTCAGAGAGAACTTCTAAGGGAAAAGGTCGGAAGAAGGAGAAATTCCAGATTAAATTCTCCTGGAGCTTTGCCTGGGCCTCCAAGGATATGTCAGTGTCTTCCCACAGCTCAAGAACTCCTGATGCAATCCATTTCCCTTGCCCAAGAGCAGGATCAGTTACAATTAAACTGATGTCAACGTAATTGTCTAGCCTGCCTTGTAGCATCCTTGTCACTGGAGATCTTTACTTTCCAAAGTAATACACTCCAGTGCTTCACTGTCACTATGGTTGGACAGCTCATTTTTTTGTTTAGTTTTCTCCCTGGCGTCTTATTTAAACTTCTAGTGCTCCATCGAAGGGACATTAATTATTTTCCCTTTCACTTAGACAGATTGTCCCTTTCCTCTTGAAAGCAAACTTTCACATGACTGAGGATTCCTGACCTCAATCCTCTCATTTCTAGGCTCTGTTCTATCATTAGAAGTCATTGTCTTCTACACCTCTTCTCTATCTTGTTTGTTTGAACTCCCTCCACCTCTAAGTGTGGTTTCTGTAACTAAATAGGGTATAATTACTCAGCATCTGAAAACAGAATTCCTATTTATTCATCTCACAAGATTTGGTGGGGTTTTGTGGGGGTTTTTTGCTGTGGCACAAAATTAGCAACATGTTGATCTTAATCTCTTCACATCCTAGGGGTTTTTATCATTGATTATTGTACTATATTAGGTAATCATTGAAGTGCTCTTCCTTAAGACTAGTATCAAATTAATACTAGATGTTTATCTGACAGACATTTTAAATTACTATTTTTTCTAAATTTTAAGTTTAAAAACTACTGAAAAGCGAGGCAGATTTGTACTGCTTGACAATTACATATAACACCAGGAAACTGGGTTTGGAGTCATGATGGAAAATGGGTAAACTCCTGAATATGTTCCTCTTTTTTCCTACATGAATGGTACACTCCAGCACCATCAAATTCTTCTACCATGCCACTTGGTCAGAAAGGAAAAATGAGGAAGCTGGCTAATGCTGATAAGGTAACTTCATGAAATGCAAATAAGAAGTTAATAGATTTTTTGCTTCTGCTGATAAGTCAAGGATTTATAATGTTTGTAAAAATTACTTTGACTTATCTTTTGAAACAAAATGACTCCCGTGTCATTTTCGTCCACTCATTTGCATCCTTTCACTGTGAAGAAACCATGGTCAGTCCTCTTGCCAGGTTTTTGCTGCTGTAAGGAATGACACAAATATATTAGTTTCTACTTAAATGCTCTCATCTTCTAAACTGGAAATGAGCAGGAATGTTGGGCTCTCATTGATAAGGAGTTGCATGATTTGTTTGACATTAGGCTTTGTTTTGTGTCATGTTCAGTAAGCAGTGCTCTCTTTATATGGGACTCTGGTTTTAGGTATGAGTATTTCTGAATGACCCCCTCTTTTCCCAGCTGAAGTAGATGATGATCGTTCTACTCTGGACTAAAAATCTAATCACAATGACACAAACAGCACAGGGAGACCCTGGACTGAAGAAGGTACAAGCATCAAACAAAATAAAGGGATCTAGTGAAATTGAGTGATAAATGCAGCCAGCCATCCCCAGCTACCCACTGGCATTCCAATAGAAGGTGACATGATTCCAGTGTCTATATCCTTATCAAAATAAGACTTAGAAGAAATTTAGTATTTTTAAGGCATGAACAGTAGTAATGAGAGACAACTGAGAGAAGTAATGCATGCCATTTATTTAGAGCTATTGGAAGACCAGTCAGCCATCTCATGATCTTGCCAAGCCTAACAGCTCACACGGTGATCTCTAATGGGTTTTATTTAAGGTTTAAACAGAGAACTGCTTGAAATACTACACTGAAATAAAACTATGACAAAACTATTATACAGTCTATTTTAATGGAGTTGTTTATATCAGCACCACCTTCAACTGAAACTCATAACATTCCATTAAATATCTGCCTACATCGTTCAAAAGCATGGCAGAAATAGCAATACCACAGTTACTGCTTCAGATACTTCCCATGGAGTGACCCAGGTACCTAATGGATTCTGTCAGCTGTGTTTTTGAGCCGTAAGTTAGATGACTTCAATTAGGATACTTTAGTTAGTTTTTTTGGTTGATGCAACCAAGCCTTGCGTAGAAACTTGGCCGTTTTGCTGAAAACACAAATAGTATCTTACAAGAGTGAACTTACTGCCCTCTCATTACTCGGTATTTGCGTGCTTGGCTTTAGTTCAGGAGCTTGCAGCCAGTGTCTTGCTTGATTTTTGCTATTCAAGGCAAAAAAAAGTTTCAACATCATTACACATTCATGGCTTTTAAAATTTTTTTAACAGAGCCAGTCTTTGAACAGAGATAGAACCTGCTATATGCAGATTCCATATTTCGTCAAGGCCATGATTTAAAATTTCACCTCAATCTTATCTGTTACTAACTAATGAATAGGAGATAAAGCACCTGATGAAGAGCATGTCTGCACACCACCTTTGGAGAAATGGGCAGAGTGAAAAGGCACAAGCTCTTAGAAGATAACATCAGTTTACATAAGTCGGAAAATAAAAGGTGTTTGAAAGCACAGTCAGCCCTAGGAACTTTAGCTTCAGCTATAAAGAATTGAATGGAAGAATGTCATTTTTATATTCATCAGGTAATTCCATTTAAATTCTGTGCCTAACTTGGTAAAAGGGAAAACTGGAATTGTATTCTGGGCACATTTTATATATCTTTATATGCAGATTTACTTTGGCCGTAAAGCTCAAGGAGGAGCCTTACCAAGTGGCAAGCATACTAACATGACCTTAAGTCACTAACAACTTTTTCCTGCTGAGTTTTTTGAATAAAATTCTGTCTCAAAGCTGTATTCCAAAAATAGCAGGAGATTTTTTTTTTTTTAAATCCTTCATCCAGCAACAGAATTGATGCAGGAATGTTTCTGGGTACTGTCAGGACATTCTTCTTTTGAGGAATCTGCAAGATTTGAATTATTATGAGTAAGTTTTCAATTTATTTGCCATTAATTTACTTCTCGTAAGTTTCAGCAGCCTTTTACAGTTGGTGGTTACTGAAGCTGCCGTTCAGCTACTCTGGTGCCCTTCACAAAGTCAAGCCTTTCAAATCTGTGGATGCTTTCTTCTCTGCTGTTGCACCTCATGCCAGCAAGTACAGATGACAAGTCATTAAATACAAGACAGAGGCTTGTAAGCAAAAAAAAATTTATTTAATATGAGACTTATGTCTGACCTGATTCCCCCAAACCAATTTTGTCTCTGTGGCAACAGCCACAGGCATGTGACAAAACATCTGGGATTTTTCTAAAGAAAAGTTTACATACTTAAAATGTCACTTTTCAAGAAAGCATCATCTTTTATCCTTAAGCAGGTTTCAAGAGTGCAGAGGATGTTTACAGGAAGACAAGTCTTGTGGCTGTACAGCTTTATCAGCTCATGCATTAAGGACCCTCCCCACCGTGAGCACGGCCAAAAGTTGCACAGGGTAAGAGTGAACACATTCTCTGTCAACTTACCTGCTCTGGCAGAGCTTTGGGAAGGGGCAAGCAGGTCTTCTGAAGTCGACTCTAGAATAGCTCTAGTGTGATAATCACTAATTCTATTGCATGTTCTTTACATAAAATCATCCAGAAGTACCTTTACAGTTTACTACAAATATTTTAATTGTGTAAGAGGGGAAAGACTCAAAATTATTCTTACTTTCTATTGCTACATAAAATGTAATCATAATGTAGATGAATTTGCCATGCTGGTGCATGCTATCCTTAGATTGCAGATTACTGCACTGAAAATAATAGCCAAAGTATGTAATTTTATTTAGAAAATCTCAATTGTCAGTTTCCATATGACTTCATCTATTATTCAGCACTTCCAGGTTTTATGAAATTAATACAAATGCTTCTTCACCAATGCAGAAATTCTGATGATCTGATACTCAGAAATACAAAATCATTTACCATGTTTTAAAGCCCTCCCAAAAGCCATGTAGTTGTGACATTGTCTCCTGTGTCTCAGCTCTACTGGTTAACTTATAGAACTCACTGTGTTCAACTGACAATTGTTTGTTATCTCAATATAACACCCTTGGGAAAAAAAACATAGTTTTTTCTTATAGACTTTACCACCTATCTGTCTGCATTTGAGTATGTTCTTGTTATTTGTTCCCAGGATAAAAGCTTGGGATCCATTTGAACATCAGCATACAATTTATCCAGTTTATGAAGAAGTACATTATACTGTGATCATCAAACTCCAGCTGCTGGAGGAAAAGGCAAAAGCAATCCTACTTGCAGGCACATAAAACTGATTATAATGGCACTGCTTCTTTCTCATCTTTCCCCAGTAATAGATGGCATGTTAGCATTAAACATTTTCAACACAAAATTTCTAAATAGGTAATAATGTAGGAATGCAGTGGGCTGCAACTCTGGTACATTTTTGAATGGAAGTAATACATATCTAGCACATATCTAATTTTGATATTATCTTGGTTTTATTTGAGAAATTATGGGTGATTTTTTTCCTTTTCAATAGAATATTGAGGACTTGAACTTTGCTATCTGATGAGGTCAAAAAGAGCCTTGGAATAATCCTGTCTGCCCAGCAGCAGCTGACAGGCTAGGGAGAATGCAAACCACCCCCTCTCTGCCCTGCTTCCTCCCTGCACTGCAGGGCAGGATCGATGATCCTGGTTACCAATCCCTCCCTGGGTCAGCCACCAGGCTACCCAGGCTATTTTAGTGGATCTAATAAAGCATTCCTCAGACAATTAAAGGCATCCTTCAAGGCCTGGAAAACACTTAGTCCATAGCGGATAGGGTCAAAAATAGTCAAAGAACAAGAAAATGGAGCTAAGTAAATAGCAGTACCAGATAATCTTCATGCAAATAGAAATTTGGGGGCTTGCACTGTTGTTGTTTACCACAGGTTCTGTTTACTCTAGACTTTTAATGTCCATTAAAATTCATTCCCACCACTGATAACCTATGCATTGCCAACCTCAAACTACAAGAAAGCAGTATCTCCATACAAGTCTGAGACTCTGCTTCTGTAGCACAACTGAAGCACCTGTGGGCGAATGAATTCACAACCTCCATCTATTTCCCTCCCCTCTCCATTAAAAACAAACTAACAAACAAGAAAAAACCAACCAAAACCAACCAAAAAAACCCACACAAAATCCCCAAACCAACCAAAAAAACACCCCAAACCAAGACCAAAATATACAAAAAAAACCCAAACAAAAACCCAAGAGCAACCAAGCAAACAAAAAATGCCCAAAACCCAAAAAACCCCAACCCAGTACTGTTCCTCCACTGCCAGCAAATGCAACTATTGCGACAACCTCACGTTGTCCCTACCTGGGCCGTTGTATCCCAGTTGCACCCTGCTATATTCCTTACTGGAAGGTTACAGCCGCAAGTAAATTGCAGTCTTTCCCCTAGAGGTATGAAACAAGTTTACACACATAAAACTTGTCAGATTTCTAAATTCATACTGCACATGCACCCAATTTGCCTCCCACAAAAATCTCTGCCTCACTGATACCACAAAGGGACAAAATGAAGTTTGGGGTGGCATCTACAAGCCTTCAATTTCCTAGCCTGACTGGTGACCTAAATAAAACTTTTCAGTATTAGGTTTTTCCAAGATGTAATTTATACTATGGCTGTCAGGAGTTAAGATAGTAGTTGCCATGGAGCTTTAATCTTTTTTTAGGCTTTAGTCAAAGGAAGCTGGAAATCAGTATGCTGGGTAGAACCCTCCTCAATAGAATTTTATTCAAATTGGGACAGGATTTAATCCTAATTTTTCTGCTGAACTTTAGTGTCAAATGTTCTAGAATTCATTCTGTTTGCTGCTCTTTCTCAGGAGATGAAAGTTTCCTTTCCAGATTCTTAAATCACACTACATTCAACTCAAAAAGTACCCAAGTGGCTTCCCCTCAATTCCTTCAACTATAAACTGTAACTTCCTTCTAATCTTAATGTGCACAGCTAATCACTGTAGTGAAATTCTCATTCACCAGTTTTTCCATTTTCAGTGGAGGCATTCTGTAAGTATACAAAAGCAAAGCTTAAGGGAGGATTTTATTTTTTTATGCACCCACTAAGCACTAATCTCTACACTGGAAAACAGGCCTTTGAAACAGAAATTACACTTTGAATCTGTGTCTGTGCTACTTATAACTTCCTTGATGTATACTTAAGAAAAAAACCCAGAAGCATACAATGCATGAAGTGCCTCTCTGAGAAGTACAGAACTGGCCATGCTATAGCCAGTAATGCTCTGCTAGAACACAGCTGCAGCAGCACAGAAATGCAGTTCCATTTAATACTTGCAGTTAAAGCATTACTGGCTGACTTAACACTGAACTTGCCCTATACCAGGTAAGCAAAAAGAATGCAGACATAGGTGGAAAAATGCAGAATTTGTCAAAATGAGCTTTTAGAACTCTTACCCACTCCAACCAAAAAATTAGAAAGGATTCAGATGTAATCTTAACCCGACCTTGAGACTTGGATTCAAAAAGAAATGACAGCTTCGCTTAATGAAAAATTTCCCAGAATTGTCACTAAATACAACTGTTTACTGGCCAGCTGCAGTGGAACTGCATAATCCTCAAGTTGTTCCAAAGACTGCAGAGTAATCAGATAATTGTCACAGGAGAGAATTTCAAACTCCTTTCAACTCTTTCATGGCATGTATTATAAAAGAGGCATGACAATAGTCAAAAAATATATACATCCTTCCCCTTCTAGGATATGTGTGGGACTCGAACACTTGCACATTAACATCTGTTTCTACCACTGAAATCAAAATGTCTTACCTAACTAGCATTGGACAGAAAAACAATTGTGGGTTTGAGTGAAAGCCCTGCTCATCAACTTCAGAGGATCAAATGCAAAGACCTGTGATACATTTTTCAGTCTGAGGTGTCAATATCAAAGACTTGCAGAGCTGCTGGAGATGAGACCTCTTACTAATAGAAATATATATGCAGATAAGAGGGAGAAAGAACTCCCAAGCCCTTAACTTGCTGGTATGGCCAACCAGCTCATGTTAAGTATGAATTCAGACAAACCATAGCAGTTTACTTAAAGCTGAAGTCAGAGACTTTTAAATGAAGAGTCTTCAAAGTTAGGAAATGCCATCTTCTTCAAAAAGGCCCACCTCAGCTCTAAAAGGATACCTGAAACAAAATCCTTAGATAAATTCAGGGAAGAAAGGGGGGTTTCCCTTACCTCCATTCTGTACCAGTTTCAAGACCTGTCGGTATTACATTACCATTTTTGGATGTGTAGCTTAGTTAAAGCTTGGCAGAGAAATGCAGTTAAAACTAGTTTAAATACAGAAGTATTATCATTGTGCTGCAGAGATCAAGATGGCCTTACAATATAGATGGCAAGTATTAAATTACTTTGCTTTCAAAACAGTATGCTTTCTATTATGTGTATTTGTGTTTTGCTTTAAAGCTTGGTTTGATTAAATTACTTCATCAAAATTAATAAAACCAGTCCACAGGACAATGATCAAGAAATATCATTTCTTTTAAATAGCTTATGGAGACCTTTTGCTGCTGATGAACTCGCATTACTTCAAAACTGAAAGGCAAAAAGAAAGAACTTAGAAGTGCACCATTTTTCAAAAGCCACAAGAAAACAAGATGTAACTGGGCTGAATTAGGATGCAGCATCTCAAAAGAGAAAGCAGTTAACTGTGTAGTCACATAGTCTTCTATCAACTTCCAAAGTGTGTGTTGCCCAGATTTTTGTTTTTGCAAGAAGATAGACTTGTTTCATGACACTCAGTACGTGTCTTGAAGGTGAACTGGTTTAACAGTATTTACTTTTCATTCTGACTTCACTAGTGAGGTTCATCCCCTTAAGAAAAGTAACTCAACATTAAGCAGCAATGTAAGAATTCTCTACTTACCTTTCTGATTTCATACTAGCATCATTGCAACTTCAGCAATTACAACTGATCTTCTATGGGAACAGATAGAAACCCACAAAATTTAGGTTTGGTTAAAAAAAGTGGTGAAAGGCTAAATACCAGATAACATCAGATCTTTTCTCATGTATATCTTAACAACAAATTAGCTAGAGCATTTAAAAGAAATAATTGTAGAAGCACCCAGTATACTTAAGGCATGCTGCTAATCTGCAATATAAACTGAACTATTTCTATATTTGAGCAATTTCGTGTATTAAGCCAAGCAAGTGCCATTTCTCCAGCACTATCTTCACTGGAGGCCTCGAGAACTCCTATTCACTACTGGAAGGGCCATTAGCATGAAAGCAAGCATCCCTGCGTTACAGATATTTATCTGGACCACTTTCAAAAGCTAAAATTTCCTTTCTGTAACACTCCAACATACACTTCCTACTTCAGCAATTATTTCAGATGAACAATTATATAAGGCTCCCAGCTTTCCTCTCTGCATTGGAAAAATGTATTCTTGATTTATCCAGTACAAATTCAAGCAATACTTTTCCACATAAATCAGGAACATTAATAGTTACCATTTCACTTGTACTTTGTTCTGCAACTTCAGTGCTTGCTTAAGCAATGTTTGTTTTTTAATACTACAGAGCATGCCCATTTTAGGTAAACATTAGATTCATCTAATTCTCAGCACCCAAGGCTTCCAATCAATCTTTCCAAGAAGGAAATTTGAGATTCCTTAAGCCATAACAAACAAAAAAAGGAGTAAAATGTTCAGAAGGCAACTTAATGCCACTTATCTCCAATAGCTGGTCTGATCATTCTCCATCAGTAGTCATGATCCAGCCCCTCAAGACTATTTTTGCAACCTGGTATCAGCCAGTAGGCCTGGAAGGCAAGGTAGGGATAAGGTTTACCCTCTCTCCTACCCTACTGATGGTCAGAGCCCTTACAGGAGTTTCCTGCAGGAGCTGTTTCCTTACTGTGGCACAGGTCTCCCCAGTGGAGCACTAGTCCACTTCATAAACCTACAATTCTAGAGCAAAAATTCAAACCCCTGCCTTTACACTCCCCTGGCACATGTCAGCTACTTGCAAATGCTCAGTCCTGCTAAGGAATCAGATCCTACCTGAGGAAACAGGCTCGGTATGTTACTTACCTTAAAATACTGAGCCTCCTGTGCACTGATTTGTGCCATCTGGTCTGACAGCACCGAGGCTTTGTGCCCCGCACGGCGCACTCCACCCTCCAGCCCCAGCCGGCACAGCCCTCTAGTGGAGATGCAGGAAGGAGTCCTGATGGCGTTCATCCATCGCAGCTCATCTGCCTGCCTGCCTTCTGGGCTGCTCTCAACTCAGCACAACTGCTTTCCCATCAGGCTTGGCCAGAGGTGGTGTCACTTCTCCCTCTCTACTGTCAAGGGAAGCCTTAGCAGCAAGGGACAGGGACCTACAAGGACTTCTGAGCACTTGCAACCCACCCACAGGTAACCCCCACACCCAGCCCTGCAGAGCTGCTGCCTGTCTTGCCAAGCCCACCACGATTCCAGTCTCAAGAGCACTGCTGAGCAGGAACCCTAGGAGTGAGCTTTGGTACCCCACTCACTTCTCCATTAGCATCTCCCATTGCAAAGGAGCAGCAACGGTTGTTTTTACCCTTTTTCCACCTCCTTTAAGGCCAGGGGGGCCAGGAAGTTCACTTTTAACTACCACCCAAGTAGTGTTTAGATACTACCAGCATACTTCAGGACAACACTCTTACATAGCCTGTCAGAAACCTGCTGGGATTTGTCTATTGGCTCTGTGCCATGCATGCTTATGTTTTGTTTTTTAATTATCTATCAAACTTTTCTTGAAAGCTTTTGCCTTCAGGCTTTTTAGATAGTTGCCCAAGCCCAAGAACTGGTGCTGTGCCTAAACCCAGGTTTGGCCACATGCACACACAAATACTACTGAAGGAAGGGCAAAGCTCACATCCCAGAGAATACCAGTCATGTGTCAGCTCTCTACAGATCAATTATAATGAAGATTCCATCACATTTTCAGCTTCTGTTCCTTGAACTGTTGATATCCCCTCCTCTCAAGGGATCCTTCTACCACTTCAAGGCTTATAGAGAGATCATGTTAAATGATAAAGACCGTATCAGGATGCTTGAAAAAAACCTATTAAGAATATCAAAAATTGAGTATACACCAATTATATCATACCCAAAAACTGACTCCCAAGTATAGTCACAAAGACAAGAGTTTAATGTTGGCAAAAAAAAAAAAAAAAAGTTTAAGTTAGTGGTATTTTCTTCCTTGCAATAACATACTGGTCAAATGAAAGTCACTGGAGAGGTCTGCTTATAGCTCGGAAGACTTTTACAGTTACAGCGGAATTCAAAACCCCTAACTCCAAATGTGTGATGTTAACACAAAAACTGAAAACGTAAAACCTGGGATAAAGAACAAACTCAGTTGTTAAGATGCTAGCAGATATGTGAGGCCTTTCAACCCCTTTACCATAGCGTGAGAAGTTCTTCGGTATCTTTCCCACCACCATTATTTCAGGATTCACAAGGTTCTTTAAAATACTAATGGGGTTAAGTTGAAACCAAGCGCCATCTGCTTGTAATGTCTTCTGTGAAAGGTCTGAAGCCACCCTGTTTCAGTTATTTGGTTATTCAGTGCAGAAAGTTAAAGATCACAGAAGGTATAACAGCTTTTAATACTCCATTAATATTATAGATTAAAAATTATTGCATAGTCTTATGCATTTCCTAAAACAGTGTTCTCTGGAAATGAAACATTTTAATATAAAAGGAGCAACTCTTTAAAACATAAATTGTTTTCACTACCTCGACCTCCTATCCTTTTTTGATTTGTCAGTACATTTGTCCATTGTTTTCTCATTGTCTCCTCTGCACTTGGGGCAATACCATTTCCCCTTTGGTTTGTACGTGAGTCCAACGCAGGAGAAGTGGAACCACTCAATAGGGCACTGTTCATTGTCACATCCTATCATTTCGCCGTAAGACACTTGGTTGCATAAGCAGTAAGTCGGTTCATTGGGATCAATTGCAAATTCTACAGGTGAAACATCTCTCTCCTGTTTGGCTTTGGAGCGTTTTTTCTTCTTGGAAGATTTTGACCTTTTCTCTTTCGGCGGCTGATCATCGCAGTCATCGATACCATTGGCTATGTGGCACAGATCGCGGCTTTCGCTGGTTCGCTGGCGACGAGGTCTGCGGGAGGATCTCTCCGGCTGGCAGGACTCCAGCTTGGTCTTTTCTAGAGGCTTTTCGTTCTCGGACAGATCTTGAAAACACTGAGAGTGTGTTTCCATTTGACGGGCTCTATTCTCCACCAGTTCTAGCATCTGAGTAACTATTTGAATTTTTTCGTCTCCGAGTTCTTGGCTGTTGATTAACGCACGCTGAAGATGCTGCTGCAAGCGTTTCTTCTGAACAGGATCGTTTTCTGACTTGTATTTTTCATAGACATCATCTATTTCTTTTAACGCTTCTATAAAATAAAGATAATATTAGAAAAAATTACACAAGATGGAACATGCTCAAGAAAAACACAGAAATATATTTCTAACTGATGAGAAATAGTACAAATCTCAATTACAGTATACCCTAGTGGGTCAGATTGAATATATCATTCAAGTTGCATGTGGTCATCAAATCGGTGTTCAAGGTCACAATCTGTTGCAAGAAAAAATTCTAATGTTCTAAGAAGGAGCAAGCTTATTTTAGCCATTGGAAAAAGAAAGGATAACACAAGAAAGGGGACACTATAGTTGTCGAGGCATGGATAATCCAGATCCTCCTTCCATCTGAAACAGGAGGAATTTCTCTTAAGAGTCCTTACCATAATAATGCCAAAAGTGTGGCCGACAAACCAAAGCAATACCTTATTATCACACCAAGAATCCTGAAATTCCTAGAATTGTCATAGATCATGATATATAACACTCCAGAATTAGTTTATCCAGGTCCTCTGCCTTCCCCTCTTATTCATCTCAAGGTTTGGCGTTACATTTTCAAGTAGACATATTTATAAAAGGAGTATGACAACTGAAGTTACATAAGAGCAAATTTACAATCGGAATGAAAATCAACTTACACCCCTCAAAATACTTTCCCTATTATCAAAACAAATTACAGCAAGCTGCATTTTAAATCAGGGCTGAACTTTTCAGAATAGGTGACCTTCTCTTTAGTGCATCATAGGATATTTTTAAGCAACTAGTAAATGAGTGGCTCACAGTTTGACTTCCAAGCTTTCCCTCTTCCAAGTCACGCAAAATAACTGCATGAGTTGCTGTGAATCTTTCGTTAAATTTAGTTCTAAGAAGCAAGTTTCATGAACCCGAATATGAGATCAATAAATGTCTTATACACCAGTCTTAGTCTGTACTCTGCTGTTCTATATTGCTGGATTTTAAAATAATATTTTCCAAGCCAAATGTTACACTAGAGCTATACATAAAGGACAGAGAAACTCCAAACAGGGAAGGAAATAATTATAAGAACTGACAGTGAAACTTGATGCACGGTGTTAGGTACAGTATTGGTTCACTCAGAACTCATGGATTTTATTTGAACAGGTAAGGGAGTTGATTGATGGTACTAAACTGTTTACTTCTAAAGCAAAAGTTGTGCGGTACAATCTACCTCTACCTAAAGGCCTGCATTTAACAAATTTGCTTTCATTTTAAAAGAATTTGTCTGCACTGCTGTGAAATGATTCAAGCTTGTTATCTCAACATCATTGCTAGTGATTTTTTTCCTGCTGACATCTCCGAACAGTAGTTTAAGCATGAACAGCTGCTTTTCACTATAAATTCTGAAACCTGTATGACAACAGGAGCCAACTGCATTTTGTTCTGTTCCAGACTTTCACTAAGGTAAGATAAAAATCACTACTCTGCCTGTCCAGTAACTCAACCTGTATTTTCTCAATATCAGCATCCCAGCCACCATTTAAACCACAAGCTTTGTTTCCCTGTACCTTCAGCTGCATCACTCGCCTGTTGCCCTGACAAGAGAAATAAAATTTTAAAAAAATCTTACTCTCTACTCCTGAAAAGCATGGAGTAGGGCACTTAGCATGGCTGTACAGTATTGTACCCTGGTTATGCCTCTCTTGTTCAACAGCATACAATCTCCCACCCAGACTTTTTTTTTTGGAGGCAGGAGTGTAGGTACAGTTGTACAGATTTCCTATACTGGGAATGCCTTACCCAGAACCACTCCCAAACAATAGCTGTTTGCTCGTTCCTAGTGTGACAGAGAACGACATTCATCCTACATCGGTTATTGCCTGGATGCAGCCTGTGAAGATATAATGAACTTTACACGGATCAACATCCACCAAAGAGAGCAAGGAAGTTTTGGCCTGACAGAGATGGAAGTTTACCAAACTTCTTGTGCATCCCCAAAGATTAGACAAGGCATTCACACACCCTAATTAACAGCTCTAAAACCTCTGTTTAAAAAAAAAAAAAACAAACCCAAACAAAAAACTCCAACCCAAACCAGGCCATGGGTTCATTACAGATAATCAGATTAAGTTTGGTGGAGCTAATAAAAGCTAAAACGATTTGTTTTCTAAGCACAGGAGTGATTTTTTCCCTCCTCCGCAGACCATCACTACCTTTTAAATTAGCTGAAATAATATGGCATTGCTTTTACACTTTCAGACTTGGGTCTAAAATATTTGTATCCCATTTTTAGGGTTTTGAAGATTTGCTGTTGTTGTTTTTTAAAAACAGTTGAAGGCTTTGGTTAAAACTAGCAACAAACGTCTTCTATGGCCCAGTACTGTATTAGTGACTGGATGAATACATAGACGAGACATAATCTAAATAAAATATTTAATCTATTAAAGGCTGAGGAGTGCTGGCTAGCCGCCATGGATCAGGAGGTGAAGAGTCTGCTAGGCAGTCCAGCCTTGACTAGGAATTCAAAATGCTGCAGGCAAGTCTATGGCCTTTAAACTTTAAAATCCCAGGAAACTTACAAAAGCCTGTTCTTATGTATCTTCTCGGGTAATTAGAAAGATAATTGAAAGAATCCCTTCACAACAGCTGCCTCCTTAGGTGGCCCTTCAACGCCTAAGAGGCCTCGACGGTCCCCATGGTCCCCTCCTGCCCACGCCGAAGGAGGGAGATGCGGCTCCAGTGCCGACTTCACGGGATCAAATTCCTGCCGCATGGCAGGGGCCGGCCGGCAGCTGCCGGGCACCGATGTGCCCCGCAAACTCGGCGGGGTGCAAGGTCTTTAATCGGCATTGAACTTGCCTTCCGAAGGAGCCGTGCCTCTGGGTGAGGTTTAGGGCGATTTCCCGCTCCGCAGCCCCCCTGCACGACCCAGGGGAAGGCTGCTGGCGCTTTTGTATCCCCGCCCCCACCGTGCGGTCTACCGTGGGACGGGCGCTGGGCTCCGCCGGGACGCCGCCCCCCCCGGCCCCGCACGGCGGGAGGAGCTGCGGGGAGGCCGATTCCCGCGCCCCCACCTCCAGCGGCACCGCCGCCGCTTCGGGCAGCGGGG